>OY728142.1:409161269-409687738 GCA_963277665.1 Viscum album
ATCATATGAAATTTAATTTATCATTGTAATGGTGTTAAAAAAATGATATCCAATAATGAAATGCTTAGCTATCAAGTTAAAGATCCAAATCATTATGTGTTGTTAAGATGCAAGCTATCCATGGTCGCTACAACCAAATCTCAAATATTATTGATGGATGATTGCCTATAAATTGGAGGTAATTTTAATAGTGGGGTGCTAATGCATTCAAAACTCAAGATGTCTAATTTTTTACTCTTCTTGAAAATCTATTTCTATACGCTTTGTAATTTCATAGAGAGTAAAAGTTTTAAGGAATCCATGAATGGATTGTAAATTCCATAGAAAACTTATTCTTTTGTATTCTATATTTCCAATAATTGTTAGATCGATTGATTCTAGGGATATGAAGATATTGAATCTGATCCATCATATTAATGGATTCTAGAGCAAAAAAAGACATATTTCAATCATCATATTGAAGGATTATGAGGATAGGAAGACATATCTATTCTAATAATCACTTAAAGGGATTTAATAGTAATGAAATATATACCTTTATAGTAGGAACTAAAATTGTTGATATCTTAAGTTAGAATTTATGAATTTCTTAACTCTTAAGGTTAATGTGTAAATTATTTTATGAAGATTGTATGTTATCCTTACTATTACATGATTTTGTTTTAATTTTTATTAAAAGTATATTTTTCACTATAAATATACATTAAAAAGTTAGTTTTCACTTATGTTTATAATAATTATTTTATTAGCGTGTCATTGATATTGATAAATACTTTTATATATCAAACATATACTGGATTATATTTATTCACTATGATCATCGAATGATCCGTGAGTCCGACCTTTTTTTCATAAGAGTGATTATTTTTTATATTAGTTTTAGTTTTTTTGAAAAAAAAATCACCCATATTGTATCCATAATAAAATATTTTGATCCCACACATGGTTCATGGGTTGGGTGTTTGGTGGTGCCACACAACCGATGTTGTCCACAAGCAGGTCAGTGGCCAGAGTCTAATCATTGGTGATGTCTCGTGCTCAGTCGGCTACAAATATGATATCTATGGGCATGATTGATGGAGTATCTAAAAGTGGTGGTGTTTTGAGGTAAAAAAATCCATAAATCTAGATTTTATGTTCAAATAATAACTACATGGTTTTTACACTGGATGAACACAATCTATATAGGCCCAACTATGTGGCGACTAGGGTTTCTGCATATAAATAAATATCACACGTCGTACAGAGGGACTACAGACCATGTAATTGTTAGTCGGCCAAGTCGACATGTATAAGGAGTACACACCTAGGAATCCTTTTGTATATACACTACATGTGTATCAGATCACATGCCTTTTATACCTTGGCGGACGACATGAAATGTAGAATGAGTAAATCAATGGATCCTATGTGGTCCCACACATTCTATATGGTGGGGTACATGCTGTGTACTTTATAAGGAACACAATAATGGGTAGATGAAGCACACTGAGTTCTAGACCAGCCCCACCTACCATATTATGTCGGGAATATGGCGTGTACTTTGAAAAGTACCCGGACATGACCAATGTACACATGCATGGAAAGAGTACATAGGCTAGACTGGATGACACACACCAAGTACCATCCTCCCTCCATACACTATGTAACCTTAGTTGAAATTTTGTCTATATGGAGGAAGAAATATTGTGTGAGATAGTGATACACAATCAGTTCCATACTCATGGAGACACATTGTGTACTTATTTTAGGGAAAGTTCAATCTCTTGATCTTCCACCTTGTGTATCTATTTCTTCAGAACTAATATTTGGGCCCTCGAATAGACTACGATGAGTATTATTTTTCGTATAACTTGATGGTATCCTTTATTTTGTAATTAGAGATATGAAAGGAGGTTTTTCTCTTAGTAATATTCTCTTAGTGATGCATAGTTAGTGACAATTATCAGGTGTTCCATCAGAGTGTTATTGGGGCTAGAAACCCCCTATCACACCAGGGTGTGGGTACCCGTAATCTTTATGTAGTTGGGGTTGGAAACACCCTATACTACACTAGGTGATGTTCCCCTATCTATAGGGTAGAAGCCCCATATTTGATCTCCAGTGAGAAGAAGGTCCCCCATTGGAGTTAGTCCTCCCTTAACTATGAAGTGCAGTGGAGATATGCAATCCCTACAT
The DNA here is from genome assembly GCA_963277665.1 of Viscum album. Lineage (NCBI taxonomy): Eukaryota > Viridiplantae > Streptophyta > Magnoliopsida > Santalales > Viscaceae > Viscum > Viscum album. The sequence continues at coordinate 409,163,448 of OY728142.1, forward strand.
GCTATTTCTATGGAGATTGAACATGATTATGGGATAGTGGTAGTGCTAACTCAACTATAGAGTAAAGTGGAGAGGTCCATTATTTTTACCTATATTCTTGAACGGTTACTTAAGATAGATGTATTGGAGAAAAACCCCCTTAGTTATGGGGAACAATGGAGAAGTGCAGGCCCTCAACATGGATTCTCATATGTTTTCCCATGATGTCAATCGTTGGAGATTGAACTATAGAGATACAATATAACTCATCAATTTTAGTTAGGATATGGAGATGGAGATCCAATTTATCTATTTTTTTTGGATTATTTTTGATTATATATGGGTTATGGTTATGGTTGTTGTCTCATATTATAATTGGAATACCTTGATGGTGATCATATGAATACTCTATCTTTAATTTTTTTTATTTCAAAGAGTCCTTGCAGTTATGTATATACTCACCCCTATATGGGATCTTCTGACAAATTTCATATCTTATGTAGAAAACATATCTTTTTTATGGAGTCTTAGGTAGACGAGGAACTGGTTGAGCATAGTTGTGCTAGATATATTGTGGTTCATACTAGATATTTATTTTGGGGAACTAAATTAATGTTGTCAGTATGTTGGGTTATTTTCTGTTTTACTATGTTGTATTTTCAACTATTCATTTTCTATATTTCTTATTTTAATCTGATGTGGGATATATGTTATGCATGCATTTATAATATGAGTTGTTTAACTTTTTACATTATACATTCATATGAAGATGCATGAATATGTGAAAGTACATTAGGATAAGGCCTACTATGTGTGGGATATACTAACTTAGTTCTAGTCTCCATCCCATGGCCTATTAGAGGTGGGGTTGGGGTACCTTTTCCAACTTATCACTAGATAGGTGGGCCCCGGTGGGTCGGTTCATGACATAACATATCATTATAATCCAATATAATGACCATCAATTAAGGATGGCCTCATAATACATATATTATAGGGGTTGTTATCATATGATCATCTATAATCTACACAACAAAAATAAATGACTGATAAAATATTTTCTTTAATATACATTACATGATATAAAATTTATATAAGAAAACAACACTTGAATTTATAAAACAACCACTAAAAATAATCCACTTTATCTAAATCTAATCAATACTGTATCTATTACCAATAGAACTAGAAATTATTTCATGATATTTTTGAGTAACGGTATTTATTAGGGTATCCACAATATTATCCTCCCTTGGAACTCAACACATATTAACACCAACTCTTCTAATAATCTCCGGAGTGAGACAAATTTGATGAAGAATATATTTTTATCTCTAGTGATACCTATTCCATTAAGCTTATTTAATATCTCTAATATCATAACAGTAGAGTAAAATCAGATAAAATATGATTTTTAAAACTCCTAGTTTAGTAATAAACTTCTTTATCCAAATAATTTATTTAACTATATCAGATGCTATAATATATTGAACTTATATTATAGATTCTATAACTACCGGTTTCCTGGAAATTTGTTAACTTATATATACACTGTTCAACCATTTATTTTATTGAGATATAAATTCATATTTTTTAGTTTGTAATTTGGGATTTGTTTTACCCTTTACAAGTAAATCTTTCTCACCACGAAATACTAAGAATGCATATTTATTTCTTCTAAAGTATTTATGGATATTTTTATATCCACCCAAGGAATTTCACTAAAATTTAATCAATATTTAATCTTCATACTTAATGCATAAGATAGATTAGGATTAGTACACATATAGAATACATGATTTGTCAAACTAATAAAGCATATGGAATCTTACTCACATGTTCTCACGCTTCAATAGTTTAAGGAAATTGTGTCTTTAAAAGAATATTTATATGTAATATTTATAAAGAACCCTTTTTGAAGTTTTCATTATTAATTTTTTAAAACTTTATCTATTTATGTGTTTTAACCATGGCCAATAATTCTTTTTTATCTACCTATATAGGCCCTCACACCTAGTATTCCCATTTCTTGACCCATATCCTTTATTGAGAATAAACTTCTTAACCAAATTTTCACTAATCATAACATTAAGATGTCATTTCTAATTATATGTACAACATCCACATAAAAAACCAACAATACAACAATTCTCCCACTAATTTATTTATATAAAAAAGGTTTATTTTCATTTTTTAAATATTAAACTCTTTTATGGCTTCATAAAATTTTTATTCGAACACATAGAAGTTTGTTTTATCCTAAAATGGATCATCATAGCTTATAGATTTTAATATCATTTATTATATTTTCAAAACCATTATGTTATATCATATATGCATCCTAAAATAAAATTCTCTGATGGAATTTGTTTTTTTATCCATTTTATATATCTCATAATCATAATATTCTACTATGGATAAAAAATTTGACTGGATTTGATCATAGATACTGAAGAAATGGTTTCTTTATAGTAAATACTACTATTTTTTAAAACATTTATTTACCAAGTGATCTTTATATATATATAATCGATCGTCCATGTTAGTCTTCCCATAAAAGACCTAGTTTTACCCAATGGGTTTTAACCTTTTAGGTGGATCTTTAAAGCTCCATATTTGATTAGTGTACATGGAATCTTTTTCGAATTCCATTGATTTTATCCATTTGTAAATGTTAGAAATAATTATATACTCTTGGAAAGATATTGGACCATATTATATAATCTTTATATAAATATAAACATAAATAATACATCCATATTCATTAGGTTCTTGAAACAATCCACCATACATTTTCGGATATTGTGTACATTGAGTCGATTTAATTTTAAAAAATATTTATGTTTATGATTTAACAATCATAGTATTAATATAAATTTTTTTTCTTGAAACTTAAAATGTTTAAATTTAATCCCAATAATTATTTTTAAAATAAAATCCCTTTCTATAAAAAAACATGTCATGAAAAAATTTGTGCTCTTATAGATTATAGAATTAATAACCCACTATCCCTTTAGAATAACCAAAAAATAAACATTTATCTAATTTTTTTGTTTAATTAAGGTCATATATCATATATATGTCTCAAAAAAAAATTTCATGAAATAAAAAATGGGATGCCTCACAATCTACATCTCATATGGTTTATTTTGAATAACTGGTGATTAAACACAATTTACTATAAACAAGATAGTTTCTAGAGTACAACCCTAATGAAATTAAGAAGGTTAAAATGAATCATGATTGACAAAACCATTTCTAACATAGTTTAATTTCTCTTTTAGATACACAATTTAACAGTGGTTTACCAAAAAAAGTGATTTCTAATACTATTCAACAATTTCTAATATAGTCATGAAATTATTATAGGACCACATACATCAGTAAGTATGTGATATAATAAACCATTATATCTTTTCTATTTAACCTTATAATTATATTTAGTCATTTTACTAAATAAATAATATTCACACACATCAAATGATTCATAATAATTCCAGTCTAGTAATCTATCATTATGGGGCCATTTAACGCAAATATAATTTATATGGACCAGGAAACAATTTAAAAGATAAGTGGAATTAAAATAATTAATTATTAAAATATTATTATTTATATTATGGATAATATTTTCATGATAAGATAAATATAATATACTAAACATGTTAATAGAACTATAAATAATTTCATTCATATAAATAGAACATAAGTTAATCTTTATTAAAATGAAAATCCCTCCATATCTAGACAATATATTGAAATTTAATTTTTGTTTATCGATGGTACATGATAATGGTATTTTATAAATAATTAAAATTCACTAAGAAGAAGTAAATCCAATAGCCCAATAGATAATGTTACAACTATTACTCTATTTTTAACTCCGAGGCCCACTTCTCTCTAAATAAAATTTCTTTGATCATTGAGATGTTATGCATTACAAGAAATACATGATGTGAATTCAACATCTAATACCCATGATTTATAGTTAGGGAAATTAATCTCTATAAAATATAATTCATCACTTAGAAGATTATTTTACTACTTCTTAATTAATTCAATCACATGAAATGATTCTATATAAAGATCCCAAAAAGGTATTGATCCACTAAGAAGGGGGACGGGGTGAATTAGTATCAATTTTATAAGATTTCTATTTCATTATAATTAACCTATCATGACATGTTATTATCTTATATCCTCTTATATGATTACCCATCCCCACCCAAATGAAAAAAAATTAAATATCATTGAGAAATAAGAATTTGAAAAGGTTCAACCTCAATGCAATAGGATACTCCTGCTATGATTTATTAGATCCCCCAATCACAAAATTTATACTATAATCCCAAGTGGTTCCACTAGGAATCTTCTAGATTCTTTCATACAATATTTATTATTATAGAAAAACATTATGATTTTAGAGACCTCACATGATTAACAACTTCTCATTTATAGTACCTAATGTTTAAACCAAAATAAGAAAGATATCTACTTCCTCCTAGTTTCTGCTACAACATTTGATGTCAATATTTATAGATCAATATAAATGAATGTCCTTACTTATTTATGAACTTCGGTGTTATATAATATCAAATATATTGGCTAGTATTTATCATTATATATCAGATTTAGTTACTTATGGTTATTCATAATTTTATCTTCTATACCCTCACTAATTACTATACAAATATATTCAATTTATGCCTCAGATTATTCCAAGATTCAGCTTCTACTTTTAGTTCTTTTACATTGATTCTTTCTATATTGTCAACTTAACATAATTTTTGCAACTTTATGTTCATGGTTCTATCAAGTGAACTTAACTCAAATTTCGATAAGGTCATTACTTATACTTTTCATAAACATACTATTACTTTAGTAAAAACTACTTTTGGTATACTTACTAAATTATCACTAATTCCTATGATATTTTCCATAACTTCTATGTGATGTTATCCCCATGAAACCATAGTGTAAAAACTATCATTTTCTTTGATTCCATTTTCCCTAGGACAACTTCACAAAAATACTTTAGGTTTTCTTAATTCTACCTCACACTAATTATTCTTATTGATTCTTCTTACTTTATATTAAATATCATAATCCTAAACCTAGTTCATGTTACATATAGTACTTGAGTTTTTTTATGAATGTTGTATGACATGAACCACAATTTTCATCATTATCCTCATAAAGATGTAGTAGTACTCATGTCCTTTACGAGACATCATGTCCATTAAACTCTATATCTATATTCTATATTACATAGAATCCCTAAAAAAATCCCTGCACTACTAAAAACAAGTATGATTCCAGTGTCCGAATTATGAGAACCTTTTATAGTGCTATGAATATATATCTCTCACTCAGTTTTATTCTCCTAGTCACTGTATATTTTTTTAAACAATTTGGTGAGGGTTTATTTAGTATAAAATTAAAACCCTTGGTGTATATGATGATTTTTGATAAACATACCTGTCCTTAACCTTTAATCACAATATCTTAATCACTCCATTGATGCCATTAAATTTTAGAATCCTTCACATTTTTTAGAGATAGTAAAACTAACTATTCTTAATAATTAAAAACTACAAATTTCTTATTATAAACTATTCTATGGGATTTTCTTTTACTCTGATTGAACAAATATGTAGAATCCCCTATATGTAATTGAATTTGTACATAAAATGCCTGAAATATTCTCAAGTTCTTTCATGGTATATTATCGGTCTTAGATGACATTTCTAAAGATAATTTCTCATGACTTAATACTTTCCATGAATGAAAACACTACAAAGATAAGATGGATTAAATGACATAATATCATTCAGTGAGCTGTGCATGTTTTAAAATGGGGGATATTGTAGTTCATAAAAGTGATTCCCACATCTTTTTTTTCATATAATAGGTTGCTTCCTTATAATACTTAGTGTGCCATAAGTTTCCATGAGAATCAAATAGGGATACCCACTCCATTGGTCCACCATGTCACCGAACATAATGGCTCTATTCAGGCCATTGCCGACCCACACTAGCCTTTCCCCAGCTCCTCCATGGTCACCCTAGAGATGTGATACCTTGAATATTGGTCTAATATCTCCCTGATATAAGGTTTATTAGTGGTTATGGATTTAAGGTATGATACTATTTTTAATGGTTATTCAATAAAATTACTTTTTGAAAACTTTTCTTAGTAAACTCATATATTTCTTTCTTAAACCACTAATAATCCTTCATAATAATAGACACCAAAAAAACTAGCTAACCAAAAACAATACCAAATATTTAATTTCCCCTTTAGATAACCACTTTAACTTCTTTTTCAAAAATATTTTAGACTACACTTCATAATCAATTCATCACATAAATTTATTAATAATAAATACATGACCAATAATCGTCTAAATAAAATCCACAATTTTTATAAAACTCACAAACATTCACACACAATTACTTAAAAAGAAATAAATCTTAATCAAAAAATATAAGTGTTCCTTAAACTCAACCTTTTGATTTTTTTTTAACATTGACACATCACATGTAAAATTTATAACTAGGAGTATTAAAATTATAGTATTTCTCATGGAGAGATTTTGTGACACCATACTACCAAATAAGGTAATGTTTTTTAGAGAATTATATCTCTTGATGAAAAAAAATATTTAAATTATTAAATTAGATTATATAATATTCATTTAATTTTCTCATCCATATTATTCTACTTATTTAAAATAACAAAAAAAACATCATTAATAGATACATAGAAATACCCCTCCATTTGAAAAAGAACAGTTCACTTTCTCTCCCCCTTCAACAGAATAATTAAAATCCTCATGGGGTTGTATTCATAAATATTCAAGTAAGAGGATAATGATGAACATGAAATTTTGGCCTCAATTAAATGAACCAGTATATTGGCATAACTTTGGTGAATATATGGAAACCTTTTTTTGGAATAAGTGTATTCCATATTGATATTTCCACTAACCACCTTTTCTTTGATGAAATTTTATATGATATCATTATTATTGGATATTGAATGTTGCATTTAGTTATTGGAAAAATCAATCATTCTATAATTATCATAAGAAATTTTATATGACCTCTTATTATACACCATAAAATTTTATAACTTTATTTTTATTCAAATAATATATGTACAAGTATTTATAACTATTACATTCTCTACCTCAGTTTTTTTCAGGGTCACTAAATTTTTTAGCTATATAAATTTACACAAAATTCACTAATAAAGAAATATCCTCCTAAAGTGGATCTTCTATTAGTACAATAACATAGAGAATATATATTTTTAAATCCCATAAGATTAAAATATATAATAATTCTAAACAACAAACCTTAATTCATCATTACATTTACATATCTCAGTATTCTTTAATCTTAAAACATATAAGACTCTTTTGTTTCACTCTAAAATAGTGCACACAAAGTCACTACATAAGAAATATATATGCTTGATAATGTTAGGTAAAGTAGGATTCCAAAAATTATTCTAAATTCACTCCTTCTAAAACTAATTCTAATTAATCTTTGAACAACTTAGATCTAACTGAAATGGGACCTAAAACATCTTTTGAGACTTCCATTAATTTTTTTTCAAAAAATTTATACTATATGTTTTTTTAGATAAAAACATGTAACCATTATTATACTCAATATGAAATCCCATAAAATATTTCATTTCACCTCGTATGAACATATCAAAACTCCTTTTCACCGGCATAAAAATTTCCACATATTGATACTGTTTTTCTAAAATAAATATGATGTCATATACATACATAATGATTATAAGAGTACCTATGGACACCTCTCTTACTTAAAGGAAGTTGTTAACCTTTCATTTTATGAACATAATTTTATTTATATAGCTATAAAATTTGGAATACTATACCATATGAGTATATTTCAATATATACAATATTTTATTGAACATACATACCATGATTTCATCATTGCATAAGATGAAACCCACAGGTTGTTCAATCAAAACATATTCATTTAGGTCGCCATTTAGAAATGAATGTTTCACATTTATTTGGTAAACCTTTTAATGATGATTTATTTCCACTTCCATGAAAATTCTCATAGTTTCTAGTCCTTCCACTAGTGAAAACATCTCTTTAATGTGTGCTCCTTCCTTTTGTATATTCCCTATGCCTACCGGTATTTATTTATTCCTTAACACTTTACATTTCTCATTCAGTTTGGTTTTTAAAAACAAAATTATTTCTAATAAAATATTTATTTTTAGGAATTGTAACAAGATCATAAGTGGAGTTATTCTAAATTTTATCAATCTCTCCATTCATATCTTGAATCCACTCATCAAAATAAATTAATTAAACTACTATTTGAGTTTTAAATTGTTAAATTAGTTCCATATAATTTTTAATGTTTATCATTCTTCTTTTTTATAAATAAGGATCCTAGTTTCCAATCATATATTTAGCTACATCATGTTTCTTTTGTCTATTAAATTTTGATCTCACATATCTCATACCCTTTTCTTAATCATGAGTTTTTTCATAATTCCCATAAATTTTGACAGGATATTTCCTAGCTTCTTACTTATTTTAATAATTTTAAATTTTCATGCTGTTTTATTTAGAATTTTAAAAACATGTTTCAACTATTATGTCTAATTTTTCTTGTTTTCAATAATTTTGACATTAAAATATTTAGACATATTATGCAGCCTTTTGTTCCTACATCCATCACCACTTGCATATGAAAATTTTCCCTTGAAATTCCCTTATTCTTCTTTCACTTAAAATATTCGTAGAATTATATACTTTATTTTCATAAAGAACAGATTATGAAAAACACTAAAATATTTAATAGTATTATTTAACGTATAACACATTTACTATGGTTTCATTTATGTACTAGTACTTAGAATAAAAATATTTTTTATGTTTAAAATAATATATATAACTTCTATATTGAAGTATTTTGAGACGTTGTGTTCAAATAACAAAGTTCTTCCCATCTCAACGATTATTTTATCTTCCTCTTTTCTACACTATTTTATTTTAAAGAATATGATGTACTATTGTAGTTATTGATTCTATTTTTTGAAATATAAATTTTAAAATAATTACAAGTATCTTCTTTTCCATTATCCAATATCAATTTTTGATGTAGAGTTCCAAAATCTTCTCAATTTGTCTTCTAAATATTTTGAACATTTGAACTACTTATGAATTGTGTTGGATAAACATGATATGATTAAATAGAGTATAATTATACATTAATGTAATGAAATATAATAGAAATGTGATATAACTTTGTCTCATGGGACCACATATGTTAGTGTGAAAACACCCAAGTGGTATTGTTGATAGAATGTCCACTCCATTATATGAACCTTGATACATTTTTACTTTTATAGAAGATTCATGAATATCTTATATGTTTCTAACTAAATTTTATATATCTCCAACCTTATCATGATTTAAATTTTTTATCATACTTATTTTCCCTAAATGACAAAGCCTTCTATGTTATAACTTGTTTTCATCTTTGGTACTCAAGTAGAAAAAACTGGTAGGATCACCGATTCAATTTTGTTTTCCAATTTTCCATCTAACTTGAGTAATAATACTTCCATACTTTATAATTATGATGATATATGAATATTTATTAAATAAAACCTCTTTTCTATCATCACATGATTGAATGACTCTATGTAAATGGTGCTTTATACCTTCAACGAACCAAACATCATGGGACATTGGATTTGGAGATTCCGTTTATTTTAAGCCATCTAATTTGATTTTAATATTTTTTTTCCAAAAGTCAATACCCCCCATTCATACATCTCAATATTTCGTAGAGTCAATATTTCACTAGTCATAGGTGACAAATAACCACTATAAAGTATCCATACCATAATAATTTTACTAAATTTCAATTCAACTGTATAAAATCAGGATTTTTTTCCTCCACTTTCTGAATTATCTTTATTTTCAACCATATGGAATCTATTTAGGTAGACTAGTCATGAAATCATTGACTCTATGAACCCTTTATCAAATTCTCCATAAATATCTTCTATGAAATTAAATCTGTTATGTATTTACATATTAGAATAATCTCTAGTCACAACTTGCTTACTTTGAAAAAATGCTCTCATTTTCTCAGAACATCAACCCTTTAGTTCATCCTTCTTACTTGGTATTGAAATATTGAACCAACATGAGTGGGATTTGTTCCCTAATACTCAACATCACCAGTAATGGATTCCAAACCAAGATATTCCATAATGATAATTGATATTTTATGAAGATTGTTGTTATTTTATTGACATAAACTATTCTTATCTTTTATAATGGGGAAATGATATTCTTAAAGTATTCCCATCATACATTATAGTAGAAGTTGGTTTCCCACAATTAATTATTAGTTCAAACTAGTTTTTTTTTGTTTTAAAACGTACATGGTAAAAGATAATAGGTATATTTTTAGATTTATTAGGATATTAATTAACCTACCACTTCAAACCCATATTTTGTCCAACTTCTAATTATTTAACCATTATTTAAATTTCCTTGTTTAAGTATTCTATAATATTATTCAAATCATTTTTAAATTTATAAAACATTTATTGTGTATTATAAAATAATCATATCTTAGAATAAGTTTCTCTATAAATTCATTCACCATCTTATCATTCTTAATAGCTATTGGATTATATCTCTTGATCACATCAATTTAAACTATTTTTTTATTAAAATATTCATACTTTACCTAAACTATAATTCCATTTTATTTAAAAAATAAATTCTTCTTATTATATATATTTATGTTGTACTAAATATAATATTATAATCATTCTTAAATATATTCTCTAGTTATTTTCATTCACTTTCATTATCTTCACTACTTGATCTATCAAAACTTTTTCCACATGAGCCATCAAATTAGTTTCATCTTTTGTTAGACTACATGATGTGGATCTAACTTCTTCTTATTTTCCCATAAAACTTATTCTCTTACATCTAAAAGGTCTTATTATTACTTCTACCAGACCTAGTTTCCTCCTTTAATATTTTAATCTATTTATTATTTTGTGGGTTCTAATCATGTTTATAATATTCATATTTTGAATCCTTATTATTTGTGAAATTTATGGAAGAGTTTCCACAATCACTACAATAGTATCACATTAGCGGTAGGTTTCCTTTTCCATTTCTATTTCCTTTTTTAATCTCCTTGATATAAGTGTAATAATTATATTATAATATTTATCATTATCCTCATCATTATATTCACACTAAAAAATGTTTTATTTAGAGGGGTTCTTTTTTCCAATAGTGGTGGTTATAACCCCTTCAAAATATATTGGCATTTGTTGTGAGAAACCACTAGAAAATTGGTTTCATACTCATATTAGTAGCGGTTTGGAGTAAGCATTGGTAAGGTAACAAAATAGTGATGGTTATGTTAGTGGTGGTTTTAAACCCTTAAATTTTTTATAAAAATATATATATTTGAAACTACCCCGACTACTAATTTTTTTTAATTTTTTTTAGAATTAGGGGTGGTTCCTCCAATATGAAATAGACCACCACCCCCACTTCTCCAATAGTCCAAATGCACATGATTCATCCTATAGGGACATACACTGATCACCTGAGTAATGCCCCTTTACAAGATTGGATCCTGAGATGAGGCACTATATCAATATTATTTGTTAAATTTATGTAAATAATATATACATATACATATATATATATATATATTTATACAAAAAAATTATATTTATATAGTATATTTAAATATATTTAAATATATAACAAATATATACCTTAATGTATTCATATTTGTAGTGTACACATATTTTTATTCCTTACATTTATGTATAAATTTATATCATCCATTAAATATATTTAAATTAATGTATAAAAAATATAAATATGGTATATATTTATAAAATATACAATTTAATATAAAACAATGTATTCATATTTATATTATGTATACATTCAGAATATATAAACTTATTTATATACATTTTTGTATAAAGTTATATTATATATTTAATACATTTATATTATTGTATAAACAAATATTTAATATGGTATATATTTATAAAATATAATATATATATATACACATAATATATATTTACATATAATAAAATATTTATATTTATATATAAAAAAATTATACTTATATTTATATATAAATATATTTTCCACATAAAAATATATTTATACATATTTTTATAAGTATAGTTATACTATGTATATGAATATATACATAATAAATTAAATTAAATACTTATATTTATGTTACTATAAATTTATTTATATATATAAATTTATTTATATCTATACAATAGAACATAACATAATATATATGTGTGTGTATGTGTGTGCGTGTGTGTGCATGTGTGTGTGTGTATGTATGTATGTATGTATATATGTGTTCATGCACACCCCCACTAAAGTATATACTTAAATATATTTAAATATATATATTTACAAATATATTTATGAACACATTTATATTAATGTATACATACCCACACACATGTTTATATAAATATAAATATAAATATATTTTTATATACATCTTTATCAAACAGTACACACAGAAATTCGTACTTATATATTTATTTATAAATATTTATTTATATATACATATATATATAATGTATATATATATATTATATTAATTTATAATTGTAAATAATTAATATATATATATATATAATTACAATATAAACATGAAATATAATATATAATATAAAATATTATATATTTATTTATTTATTTGTATATACCTATATATATAATCCATTTTTATATTTAATATATTAATATAAAACCATTTATTTATTTTCTAAAATCATAAATACATCTATGTAATGTGCTTTGTACAATAATAATATAATGATAATAATGAAATTTAAATTAATTTCACGTGTAAAAGATATTTATATAATTATATATTTAATGAATTTATATAATAAAATTGTAATTATATATATATAATATGTTTAAATAATGTATTTAAATATATTTATATAATGTTATATGTATATTATCAAATTTATTAAAATAAATAATTAAAATTGACAGGGTCTTATAGCCCCTCTAGTATAAGCTATTAATAGAGATTTGTAACCCACAATAATCACATAGATTACCAACGGTTATAATCCCCTCTAATGTTTTTATATTTTTTAAAAAATATGTATATTTTAGCAGAAATTCTCCCCAAACCCCCATTAAATTTAAAGAGTGCAGTTGTTTTGGGTGTACAATCCCTACTATATATATATAATAAAATTAGAGGGGGATATGTATAAACCACTTTAAATAGTTAAAAAATAAATTGTTTTTTGTAGTATCACTTGATTATGTATGTTAATCATATCTTATTTTTGACCTTTCTCATGGCCTTAAAAGAGATATCATCATTGATTTTATTTTCAAAGATATAATATTTCTCATTTCATAAGAAACTAGAATATTATATAATTTACCTTGAAAAAGATCCACTTTGTCTTCCAAAGTGGAGATCATAGGATCAAACCCATATAGAAAATTTCTTATCAACTATTTTTTAATAGTGGAATAATCTATTTTTTTCAAAATCTATATATATTGATGAAAATTTAATTAATACTTGTAAAGTATTCATTAATGTTTCTTCATCAACCATATTTGTGTCCTCAAATACACCTCTATAAATTATCATTTTGGACTCCCTATGTTTTACATTACCTTCATAATTACATTTTATTTTTTACAAAATTTACCTGACATTTTAGAGTCCCATTATTTTTTATATATATTTATCTAAAGTGACATAAAAAATAGAGTTATGAAATTTTCCATAAAATTTCTTGTTTATCCTATCCGAAAAAGAAATAGGATCATTCTTAATAATAAGTGTAAATCCAACTATTTTTTAAATTCTTACTTCTAATCTAAGAGATAGAAGATATGGTAACATCATATTCATCCAACTATGATAGGTTTTTTCTATTGAATGTATGTACACCCCTAATGTTCAGAAAATTCAGATTATCCATCATCAGCACTTCTAGGATTTGATGAAGGGAACCAAAGTTTTCTTTGATACCAATTGAAGAGTACAGGAAGTTGTTTACCCACTATGGGAGAGGGGGGGGGGGGTTAAATCAGTGTAACCTTTTTATGATTCATTGTTCGTTAAAATCAACCCCTATTTACATGTTAGGATATGATCCACTCTTATATAATTACTCATCATCACATGAATGTAGTGAGAAATGAATAATATTGGGACACATGATTTTTAGGGTTTTTCTTCAATGTGAGAGCCCGATCCTTTATAAGATTGGTAAGATTCCTCATCATAGATTCTATAATACATTCAAAATTAGTTATAGTAGTAATATTTTCAATCCATTTATACAATCATCATTAATATAGAGCCACACTACGATTTTCTAGAGTCTCACTGGAAGAAAGACTTCTTGTTTGTAGTATAAAAATTTCAAACAAAAAGAAGAATGATCTCCACTTGATCCTAATTGATTCTATAAATTTTGACATATATATATTTATATTAAATACTTTTAGATAAACTAAAATACACATCTTCACTTATTCAGGAACTTTTCTGTATGATACTCTCAAATAATTCAATCAATCTATATCACTGTCTTCTATATTTATTTAACTTTGGTTCTTCCCACTTTTATCTTATGAAACTACATGTTTATGGTATTCTTAACTCAACACGATTTATAAAAAATCTTGTTTGATTTTATATCTAGTGAAATCAACTCAATTTATGATAATATTAGTGCTTCACCCCCTTTTCTTTATTTTCTGAATAAACCACTTTTAGGAAAAGTGGGAACCTCACATTCAAATTCAAACATAGAAACCCATCCCAAAAAAAGAACTAACAGTTCAAACATATGATAATAAAGGAGAATAACCTCGAAATGCCTTTGAATATTCAAAATTCAAATTGAAACTTTCAAATAGAGAACATCACACCACCTCGGTAAGAAGAACCTCAAACCTTGCAAGCAGCAGGAACCTTGAACTGTGAAAGAAATAAGATCAACCCTCTCGTCACCACCTCAACACAACTACAAGTCATTGGCTAGAATCAGTACCTCTAGGAAAGAATCTACATCACCCTTGTTGTACCTCAAAGTCGGAAGAAGTTCCCACATACAACACTAAATGAACCTAGAAAAGGGAGAAGATAACTGCAATCGTGCCTCTTGGAACCCCCACCCACTAGCACAAACACATCCCAAAGCCACCACAAAATCTATCTCACCCATCCGACCTGGAAAGGATCAATGAAAATGGAATCCATAGTAGCGTGAGAGCGGACAAGATTTTCACAGTGAGACATGAAGTTTCCAGTGCCATAAATCCCACAGATAACAGCATCATCGAACTAGAATTGTAGAAAAATGGATTCGAAAAAATTGAATGACCAAACCAGATAGTTAAACTAAAGACGAGAAAAAACACTTCTATCAATAAGGAGAACCAAATAAGAAAAAATAGAACTAGGGATGAAACCCTGAAGAACATTGGGGATGAACCCAAAAAAGAAGAATCACAACCGCCTATCCGTATGGCACAAAACTCTTGGGAAACCATCGCTCAACTCCGACCTGGAGAGGAGAAGTGGAAACTTGGGTCAGAGCTGGTTTGGGCGACCTAGAGTGAAATAGAATGAAGAAAAGGACCGACTTCGATAGCATCAGAAACCCTCTATCCACTGCACTGCAAAAAAAAAACTAAAGTGTGAAATATCTTGGTATCACTACTATTGTTATCCTCATTACTTCTTCACACAAGTAATTCAGTTATTTTTTTAATTCCACCTCATTCTACTTCCTCTCACAACAACTTCTCACCTTAACTCCAATTTAATCAACCAAATTAGGATTTATAAAACCTATAGTATTTGACTTTTTCTTTAAGTAATTTAAATATTTTTCATGCAATATGAACACCATATGTTTTTATAATTATCCTCATGCATTATCAATTTTTTTTTACTTTCAACTCTCTCAAAAATTTACAACACTACTGATAATCTTTTTTCTTCCAATAGCCAAATGATGAAATATTATAATAGTGATCTTGATCTCCATCTCCCTCCTAGTTTTTTTATCTCAAAAACTATATATTATTTTTAAAAAAAATTAAATAGAGGGTATTTATAGGAATTAAAATCCCTTGTTGCTTCAAATAATTCTATCCAAACATCAATTTTCACATATTTTCTTCATAATGAATTTATCGATTTACTAAAGCCATCAACTTCACCCATTCTCCACTTTCATTAGTGACATAGAAAATAAAAAATCTTAATAATTTCAAATGAAAATATTTTAATCAAATTTAATTTATAAACTCTATGTGTTTATACACTTATAAAAAAATACTAAACTTACACTTTGCGGTATTGAAGTGGTATGTGACATGCATGTGAGAAACTCAAAATATTGAATAGAAGATTTTTGGACATAGATGGAGATGGTAAATATCAATTGTCCTGATGTTAGATTCCCCATGCATGTATAACCTATTAATTATGCAGATAATATTTCCATAATGATGTCATATCATTAATTATTACAAACTCATTTTAAAATGGTAAACAATTTATCTTATGAACAGGAGTCCCACATTAGTTTTCCATACTATAGGGAACTATCTTATAACAATCAATGTTTCGTAATCCACTGTGAAAATCCATGGGGGCTACCGAATTTCTGTGGTACTCCATGTCACCTCACATGGTTTTTTAACCAAGGACAATGCCTACCCACACTAGACTTTTCTTAGCTCCTCCATGTCCACCCCTGTCTCGTACTACCACGAATCTCGGCCTTCTGTCTCCTCAATGGAAGGATTTTTGGTTGGTTCTAGCCTTGAGGGTTGAGAATATTGTTTATGTAATGTCAATAAAATTAATTTACCAAAATAAGTATTAGGTCAATCATATATTTCCTTATTAATCCCATAAAAATCATTCATAATAATTGATACTAAATCAAATGAAAAGATAAAAACTTCACTAAATATATAATTTCCTCTCTAGTCATGTAAATTATCTTATTTATAAAAAATGTTGTAGTATATACTTAATGATCAATTTAGAACTTGAATTTATTTATATTAAAGACAATATTGCCCATCACATAAATTAAAAACTCAAAGAAACTTTGTTTTATTTTGGTAATGTTTTCATATTTTTTCATTCTTTTGTCTATAAATGTTTTTTTATTTTAGGTAAATATAAGGTTTTTAATCAGAATGTTCTGCGTATAATATAGGATCTATTCATTCACCAAAACAATAAATATGAACTTTACTTTTCATAAAGTCAATTATTAGTCATATGATTCTTCAAAGATCCTTAGAGTTTATAACATCATGTTTACTTAAAATATTAAGTTATTAAGTTGAGCCATTCAACAAATTTATAGATAGAGAATACTTGAATTATCTAATGGTAAAATTTACATATAAAGAAAGTTTTTTTTACAGATGAACATCCAAGAGTTCATTGAATAGAAGACTTATCAATAGATAAAATCTTTGGAGATAATTTGATGGTGAAATTTGCAGATCATTAGATAGATAAATATTAATATTATCAGGTAGGGAAATATGATGATTATTATAGGGATATATATCACTATTTTTGAATATTGATTTTGTAAAGATGTAGTATAAGTTTTCTAACGGAGAAATTTTGAAGGAATTTCATGAGTTTAACTAAGATAGAACTTTGGAAAGATGAAAGTGGATCATTTTGGGATATGAAATTATTGAGTTTACCGAAAGATGTTTTTTTGAAGAAGAAAGTTGATTTATTTAGAATTAGATTATATATACTTTCCAGATGAAATATTGTGTGTTTAATTGATATAAATATTTAAGGATAATTATTATTTTATTGAAGGATAGAAATTTGAGTTTATTAGAAGAAATATGGGAGAAAAAACTTAGACCAAATGAAAGAAGAAAAATAGATGAGTTGTAGATAGACGAACCTGAACGAACTGGCTGATTACATTGAAATAACATTATTTGGAAGAATTACAAAATGAATTTACTTTATTGTAAAGTCACTCATTATTAATATGATAATATATACTATTAATGTTCAACAATAATTAAATTTGTGATTTTATCCATGTTTTGAAGAAGTTTTGAAAAATAATTTGGCATGGGTTTTTGTTAACATTTATATTGGCACCGATGTTTTAGGAAGATTTGAAGATGCACAACATATTTTATAAACTTGTAGTATTTTTGGAATTAACATACCATATATCTTCTATTTATTAATGATTTGAATGAAATAAGTATTGTGAGGATTTTAAATCCCATGTATCTCCTCTTTATTCAAGATGTGAATGAAATATGAATTGTGAGGAGTTCAAATTATATTTATATCCTATTTTTCAAGATGATATTGAGTATATAAAGATCCAAGATTCCATGTGACTAGAAATTATGTTTTTCAGATTATTTAGAGGAGAAATGTTGAAGGAAAGTTTGACCCACTTTATTCAAAATATTAGAAGATACGAAGAATAATTTTACGTTCTAGTGATTTTAATGTTGAGAATATTCTTCAACATATGGAAGCTTACAAAGTTAAGAGGATGGAAGTGCACCATCTAGTAAAATAATTTAGGGAAAGTTTATTCTAGATAAATTTTAAAGTGAGAGGGTATCAAAGTTCTAATATTACCTTGTCTTAGAAGGAAAAGTAAAAGCATATAACTAGTGGGATGAAGTAATATTTTCTATCTTGATACATGTGGATCTTAATGGGAGTTTTATCATGTGTATTTATTTTTCTTATATAATGGATATACCTAGATTTATGGGACTCAACATAGTAAAGACTAGGTACCGACATTGGTTCTGAACCTTTTAAAAATATAGGTGACATTATTTTATTTATCATTCTATGAGTGTGAGATTGATTTATAATGTTGAGAGGATAAAAAAATTAACATGTTTAAGTGGTTAATTTCACTTGAATAGAAATTTTAAAAATTTACCAATAATTTAACCACCTTATCAGTGGTACATACATTCATAGTAACATTAATTGGTTTTAAAGCATGGTTCCCTCTATAAGATCATTATATTATTTTTCATGGATAGTCTCAAAATAGTTAATAGTATAGGTATTTATATCTTTTATGGAAAAAATAATCATGTAATGAAAAACCAAATTGTACCTTATCTTCAATATCTTTCATCAATGGTGATTAATTTCATTACTTTAGGGTTAAAAACTAAATAGAAATATTCTATCATGAAATTTACTAACAAAATAATTCTAAAGGTTTAATGAAAATATCATAATGATATTCAAATTTCCTTGTCTGATAATGTTTATATGAAGGTTATGGATCTCAAATATAGTGAAAAAACATGGTAAAACATGAAATCATGTTCGAAGGGATTGAAAAATTAATGGAAGGAAATATTTAAATATAGAGAAGTAAGTTCAATGATTTCAGGATGGTGAAATAAGAAACAATCAATGATAACACCACCTAATTAAATGACCATTCTAGAAATAGAATGGGATCCAAAGATACCATGGAATATTTAACTATGTTTAAAAAATTGTGAAAAAATTTCTCGATATATTTAATCATAAAGTTCACGAATTAGAAGATAAATGTGATATATCTCTTGATGAACTACATAATATGCATGTTGTTCATGAAATAATGAAATCTACATTACTCAAAAAGAAAATTAAGGAGGATTTGGTTTTGGAATCCATGAGGAAGACAAAAATAATAGAATCATAAAATGTGGTAATGGGTTATGGAGAATTAAAAGATAAATAAACTGATGATAAAGACAATTAGAGGATTATATAACTTATCACTAGGAATTTATAGAAAGTAAGAGGTAATTAAAAAGTTAAAATATGATTCAAATGTTTTGGGTGTGGGGGAAACCAAAATTTTGAAACAAACCATCCAAAGATGAATAAAGATGTAAAATATGGCAGTGATGATTAGAAAGGAAAATATTAGAGAAATAAGTGGGGTTAAAACTTATAAGGAAGTTAAATAATTGACCAGAAGTAATAAAAGGTTAATTGGAAGAATGAAAATTATTATATTGAACAAAATGGAATATTATGAATATATTAACAACATTTCCTCAAAATATAAAGTTATGGATAAGTTTAAAACCTTCATGTATCATGTTAAAATGTTGGAATCTAATTCAAGTAGTGAAGAAGAATTAAGAGAAGAAAATTAATTAGAACCTTTTGTGACATTATAACATAATAAATTTCTTGATAATAAAATGAAACTAAAGAATCAATCCAATGTATTAGAGAAAGAAATTGAAAAGAATAATGAAGAAAATGAAGAATTTCACAAAAAGGAAGACATGTATATTGAAGAAATTAAAAATGTCAAGTTGAAAGTTGTAAAACCAGGAAAAATAGTAAAATACCTTGATGTAAAGATTCGTTATAAGGAATAAGAGATATATAAGGCTCAATAGAGATTTATAAGTGTTCAAAATAATTTTAAGAAGATAAAAATAATTTAAACGATGCTTCAGAGGAAATGGTTGAAATATCTCATTATGTTGGAAGAACTCATCCAAAAAATCAAGTGAAATCTATATCCACTAAATTTAAAAGTTCACCCAATTTTACTAACCATTTAGATTTTATGACCAATAATGGGAATTATTTGGTTGAGAAATTATGTGATAAATATTTCACATCAATAAAAGTTAAAAACAAATTATATAAGAATGATTCCCATTTTTAAGGGAAAATAGTTTCAATACCATTAACATAATCTCAACTAGAATATCCTAAGGAAAAACAATACATCAAAAAAATATTGAGGGTAAATGAATATTTTTTGTGTTATGGGATATTCTTATAAAAATAATATAATTACTAGTACAACATGTCACTCCTTAGGAGTAGGTAAAAACTATGAGGGAGATAAAATAGAAGAAAATAAATAAACCATATTATATTAAAGTAAAAAAAGAATAGTCATTATAAGTTAAAAAACAACCATGAAAAAAATTGCTACTTGGAGTAAATTTTTCATTTTCATAACAACAGTTATAGGGTATGTTACTCATCCTATAAAAGAAAAAGAATTTATAAAAAATAAAATTAGATACAATGGTTTTTTGTTGATATTTTTATAAAATATAGAAACATGATTAAACCATGGAATATTAATAGTGGATTTTTCCTCATATATGATAGTTGATGTAAGAATCTTAAAAAACAAAATATTATAATGTAAGAGTAGTCACATTTTGAAATGATTGTTACATGATAATAAGTGTAATTGGTATGACTAATATTGAATATTGGAAATTAAATTCAATGTAAGTTATATTTTTTGATAAACTTAAAAAAAAAAATTTTAAGTGGTAGAAAACTATATAATGATATTAAGTAATTTATATTTTGAAATGTATAATATAAAATTTAATGTTAGAATGTTGAAAAATTCGTTACCAAGGGAGAAAGAATCAGCAATAATCAATTCCAGATTGGTGATCCTAGTAATCTTTTCTATTTAAGTACTAAAAATGAAAATAAGATGTGGTTTAAAATACTTGGGAATCATGGATATAAATCTATGAGTATAATTTCAATGTAATATGTTGTTAGGTCAGAATAATACAGAGACACAGGGTGGGGGGTTAATTGATTCTGTTAAAAAATATTGAAAAAATAAAACTGAATCTCACTTTGTAATTTTAAAAGAGGTGCAGCATACATTAATTTAGATAGATTAACAATTTCAAAAAAAAAAAATTAGAAAAAAATAATTTTTATAGTGGTTTGGGGAATAACAATCCCCTAGTACACTCGATCAACACTCTTTTAGCGAGTTTGATGATGTTTACAAAATGGGTCCTCTTATATAGAGAACTATAAAAATAAGTTTAGGCAGTTTAAACCGAATAAAAGTTATGTTATTTGGTAGGGAACAATTAAAACCTAAACATTTTTTTTAAGTTAATGATCCACCATGAAAAAATATGAACAATTAATACTTCAAGAAAACAGATGCGATAATAACTTAATGAAATAACTTTGGAACATAGTTACAGATACAATTGATTTATTATTGATCTTATTATTCAAAGAATAAATTATTTTAAGATTAGTAAAAGAACATTAACAAATTATAAACATTCATGACACCAAATTGTAGCCGTGATAGTCACTTTGAAATACTACAAAAAAAGATTTAAAATTGATATAACAACAACAACACGATGATAAAATAGTAATAGATAAAAACATATATGTATCTAAATTATAGATCTTTAATGAAATATATATATCACCAACCATTAGTTCCTCTATTTTTTAGCTAAGTATAAACCATTATTATTCAAAAAAAATATTGATTTACTTTAGGTCAAATAAATCTAAAAAAACTGCATGATAAAACATGATCAATGAATTTAAAATTTCCCATGGAAAATCATAAATTCACATGGAAATTGGAATTATTAAATAAAATGAATAAGGGACATTAAAATAGTATTTATATGATTTTTATAATAAATTTACTTTAAATAAATTGTTAATGAAATCATGGAAATAATCCATAATTCAAATATCATAGATGGCTGGGTCAAATGCTGGGTTGCACTGTGTAGATATAATATTCAAAATAAAAGATTACAATGTATGTTTTATACCAAATATAGGTTTTATTAACAATTAATTAATTATGAAAATTCATGATAGCTGATAAAAGTTAGGTTCCCCATCCTAACATTTACTTAAATCACATTGTTCTAAAAGTGGAGATCCTTATAAATGTTGGTTTCCTGATCCTAAAATTTACTTAAAAATTAGGGTTATGAAAATTGATTCTAGACTAATAAAATATTTATAGAATACTTAAATAAATAAAAATTTCGAATTAAAAGTAACGTAATATAAACCTGAAATTTAATTAAAGAAATTTATTTAGTAAAACAAATTGCAGTTGTTTGTGAGCATCAAAATCAAAGTTAAATTAATGAAATTTTTGGATCAACATATACCCAACAATCTCTTCATTTTTATAATACTAAACCCATATAAATACAAATAAATAATCATAGTTTTTAAATAACTGATCAAGAAAACAGAGATTCAATGAAATTGAGATTTTATTTATCCAGATTTATCTTAAATTCAAATTTTGACTTTCTCCCCTTAAATTATAATTTTTTTTTAAATATATAAGGTTTTTTTTAATTTTTTTAAAATAATATAGTATAAAATATAATATACCTGTAAACATTTTATTTCTCTAAATTTTTTCCAATATTTTTGACATTAGAAATAATGTAGATAGATATATTAGAATACATTTAATGTAGCACTGAACTATTAGTGAATGTATTATTAAGAAAAAATAAATTCTTTCTGAAAATTTTGATAGGTTTAGAGAAACCATGTTGGTAAAAAAGGAAAATATAGAAGAAAAATAATTTTTTTTGTTAATTATAGAGAACCTCACTTATCATGAATTAATATTTCATCATTTCTGTAGAATACTTAATACATTACAAAAACTAACACCCACAGACAATATTAGTTTAGTGGATTTGGAAACATGGAAACATAAACACTGGTACATAAGTGAGATAAATTATCTCCCACTATGTCCTTAATGACTAGAAACCTTCATAGACATATCATACATAATAAAAATCTTCAAAACTTATGGAAAGAAATATAAAAACGGGTGAGCACAAATGCTCAGTAAGGTTAAACAAGGAATATATATAAGCATAAACATGAGAATAAGGGTATGATAATGTGATCATACCATTAGAAGATCATAACCTATATATAAAATGTCCTAAAAATGAATCATTGAATAAATACTAATAGTTCATAAGACATAAATCATAAGAAAATCAATAGATTAATTCATGAAAGGATAACATAGTAATAAGACATGGAATTATGGTAGACACATAAGAATATAAAATGATTTCTATAATAGTCAAGGAATCACTTAGAAGGTTATCTTAGTAGTAAGGATTCACTCTACATACCAAATTGGTAGTCATGGTTCAATCCCATGACCATCTTAGTATTCATGGTTCAATCCAATGACCATATTTTTGAACAACATCCTTCACTGAATTGAGTTCACTCCTCGTTCTAGCCATTTCTATCTCATGAAATATAAATCTTTACCCAATGCATTGGAGGGATATATATGTCTCACTTATATCATAATAAAATCATAAATACATGCTCCATATGGTCATAAACAATCATATCATAACCCATTAATTAAATGGGTATCATAAACATGACATCATATAATAACATATGGAAAAGAAATAGGTTTTATAACCATTTGATAAAAATTATAACCCATGGAAGAGAAACACGTTTCATTGAAATAATACCATCAAAAAATAAACCATTCAGAGAATGAATTTTAATGGTTGTCTTGGATCATATCCATAGCTAATAATGAGTAACATCAAAGGATGACATATTATATGGAAAATAATTTGAAAATACCTTTAATTTTTTTGAGGTAAATATCCTTTCTTATTTGAAAAATTATTTTAAAAAAGTAATTTTTTTGAAAACCTTTTTTTAAAATAGTTTTGAAAATATATATAGGAATCTTTTAAAACCATAAAAAATTTTAAAATCATTTTTCCTAAAATAATCTTAAAATATCATTTTAAAAATATTTTTTTGATTTTTTTTTGAAAACATGGTTTTTGAATAAAAAAGATTTCCGACTGAAGAGATAAATGAGGTCAAATTTTCTTGATTTTTTTTCTTAATTATATTAAATACAAAAGAATAAAAAATGTAACAAATAAATGAATATATCTAGACTAACTAGAGGATAAGAAAATTCCCGAGTGTCCTTGATATATGGATGATAAAATTTCATCAATGGAAGTATAATAAAAAACAATCACGATAAATAATGAGATTGTTTAAATAAACTATTTGTACTTGTAAACTTTGAATCACACTCCCCATTTAAAAAAATGAAATTAAATTAATCTTAAAACATCAAAATATAATTATATTGATTATATTACATTCCCAATGGTATTATATACTCCCCATAAAAGAATATAGGTGTATAAAAAAACATGTCTTTCAACAAAGGAAAATTTAAAAAAACTACCTTACGGATTTGTTAACTATTTAACCATAAAACCCATGAATCAGATATCATTAATTGGATATATAAATTACCATAAATTTAATTATAGGAATCTAGAATACATTCATATGTAGTATATACACCAAAAAAAAAATAATTGGTAAGGAATATGTCTTGTCAAAAAAAATGAGACTAAAAATCCCTTTACCTTATGTCTTCAATTTTATTGTACTCATTAAGACCTCATATATAATAAATATATGTTTATTATATATCTACCATATAACTATATTCTTATATCTAATATCATATATTATTTTATTATGAATTTATATTACTAGTTTATTAACAATTCCATGTTAATTTTATGTTTTATGTAAAAAATGATATAAATATAATAATTATTAGTATATAAATATTTAGAAAAATCTATAATATTTATAAATTTAAAATGTAATATAACAATCATGGAGACGGTAAGACGTACATATTCATGAATGTTGTTTCCATTTTTTTTTCATTTTGAATGAAAGAATATAAATGAAATATATGTATATATATATAATAAATACATATATCATTATTTTGAAATATTTATCATATAATTTTAATAAAACCATCCTAAATAAATTCCATGTGTATTTTGAACGAATCACATCAAATTGACGAGGCAGTAGTCCACAAACAATGTTTTCGTATTTCCACAAAATGGAGAGAATGGAGTTACATGTAATATAATAATTAAAATAGTATAAATACATCATAAATATCATATATAACATATAAAAATAATATTTACATCATAATTAAAACCCATGGGAGGTGTTAAATGAATGACTAAGGACATTGTAATGGGATGCGGTAGTCCTCCGTACACACGAACAGTAAGTTCATTACTTATTTGATTGAAGTTTGTGTAGGTTTTTTTAGAAAAAAATAAATAAATCTTAGAATATTTAGAATACTAATTTTATTATATAGGAAAGTAATAAGAATATTTCAATGTGTGGAGAATGAAAATAAAACAAAATAGCTTGAGGAAGTATGTTACCTCTTCTTTGGGAAAATCCTCTTGGTTTTCACCAAAGGACATTCTTATTTGGATTTATTCTCAAAGGGTAGATTATAGAATGAAGTGAGGGAAGTTTATAAGAGATTTTATAAGATTATAATAGAGACAAAGGGCTTTATATGTGTGAATAATTGAGGGGGAGAGTTCTTATTTACAGTGGAGGAGTGACATTCTTGGAAATATAAAAGATAAACACTACTAAGAGGCCTTTGTCCAGTTATGATACAAGAGGTGAATGGTTCAAAACCTTTCGATCCAATAGATTTTGAACATGTTTCTAGTTTATTTAGCCTTCTAAATTAATGTCAAATAAATAAGTAATCTCGGTTTTTAAATTAATCATTGCAATGAATTTTAATTGCTTTCAATTTATGTTAATAATGATTATATTAACCTTATTAGAAATTATATATTATATTTTTTCTAAATATGGAATCTATTTTAAAAAAAAATATTATCACAGAAGTGGTAGAAATTAATTTAAAATTAATCACGTAGATGTGTCATGACAACGAGTTTTTTAAGGGAAAATATTTAAATGTTTGAAATGTTTTTATATCTAATTTCAAAAATAAATTGGTTCTAATGAACTAAATTATATTAATTAATGTAAAATTAACCTCATTAAACTTCAAATCATAATTAAAATATAAATTAAAAATATAAATAAATTATACCAAAAATTAGTTTTGAATTAAAAATCAATATTTTCACTATTCATTCAAAAATGTAGTTTTTCAGAAAAATCCAAAAAATTCAGCCATAGATAATTTTTAAATTATGAATTTAAAAATGATGTTTATTTAATTAAATTTTGTTTTTTAATTTTTATAAAATCAATTTTATTATTTTTCATAAATGAACATATAAAGTAGTTCATTTAAGAAAATAATACTTTAAAATATATAAATACATTACAAATTTTTTTTTTATTTATATAAAAACATTATAAATAATATTTAAAAATTATATATTAAAATTAATAGTACTATTTTCAATTACTATGTTATAATAATGTCCTTTAAATAATTATAATAATAATATTTTTCTTTTTAGAAACTCAGTGTTGCGTGTAACGAAAGACTTGTTGGTGTTGACTATAGTGTAAGATTATCTTGGCGTGTCATATAAAACAAATCTTAACATAGTGTAGTCTGCAATGGAAGAAATCAAATAAAATTAATTTATTTGAAAAAGGTTCATAAGAACTTAGGGTGTTACATTAATCAGTGTTAATTACATAAAGTCTTTGGATCAAGGATAATAGGGACATATTGTAGGATGAAAAGAGGGTGAGAGACCATGTTCAAAAGATGATTCTGTGGTTAGGATATCATCGATAAGATTGTGAGCATCATTGATCTCCACCATCAATATCTCAAAATTATTATTCAATGAATCCACCCACTACTTCATCAAAAAATTTGACTTCTAAAACATTCTCAAATAGTAAACCAAGTTATTTTTAAGAAAATTATGAATAGATTTAGTTGATTAAACATATATTATCATGATTTATCTAAACTAGATAACAAGATATCGAAAATAATTTTATTTAGATGTTAAACTTGTTAAAATCTATTTATGATAGTCTAAAAGAATGTGACGTGGAATAATATCACACAGTAGGCTCTAAATCCATTCATTTATGATCGAAATAATAGGTTTTAAAGACTAATGTCTTCTTAAAAAATATAGATAAGTTATTTGACACAATGTATAAGCTCTCCTTTAACTTGTATTATCTTTGAAATATACTAACTGATATTCCAAATACTTCCTTATATCTCCAAAATCCAATTTAGAAACTAATGCAGATATGATATTTCTAATCAAATATTCTATATCCGTTTTAAATTCATCAAAATATATTTTGGAAATTGGTTTTTTCCAAACATTTTAGATAATCATGGACTAATTCATCTTTGTGATTGGAACCGATGTACTCCTTAAATCTTCAAAATATTTTCAAGAATTTTTTAGCACACCTTACAAAAATTATATGAACCAAATAACATCATAAGAAATCAAGAGTCTCTATTTCTTAATAGGGGAATATTATGGTTTAAAAATCAGATGTATATTATCTCAAAAGTGGATATAGAATCAGTTTCTAAAGTAGATGATTATAAATAATGTTTTTGTTTAATGAGTTAAGAGTGGGATCAAATTGAGAAAAAAGACCCCTAGATTCATGTTCCTAGACCAATAAGAGATATTGTTAAAGAAAAATAAATAAATGTTCAGAAATAATCTCAATTAAATGGGAAAAAGTTTGACAAATAAATCTGGGTTAGTTTGTAATGTTTATTCACGGGAAGAAGGTGTTGATTTTGATGAAATTTTTGATCATGATGCAAGAATTGAAACTCTAAGAATGATTTTGGATATTATTGCTCATCAAAATGATGAATACTATAAGAAGGATGTTAAGTAAACATTCTTGAATGAATAAATTCAAGAAGATATTTATGTCGAGAAACATGATGGATTTGTACATGATAATAATGAAACCATTGCATGTAAACTGAATACCTATTTGAATGAATTAAAATAGGCACCTCATTATTGATATTAAAAAATTTATAGTTTCCTGAATTAGTTGAACTTTTCTAAAGGAAAGGTTAATAACAAATTATATGTGAAATAAAGTAATACATGTACCCTAATAGTAATTATTTATCTTGATGATATAATTTTTATTGGTGAAATTGGTAAACCTTTTAATTTTTTAACATATGAAGTGGAACTTTGAAATTTCAATACCCAAAGAGTTGAATTTATTTTTGGGACTATAGGTTTAATATAAATGAAGATACATATTTCATTCAAAATAAAAACATTCTAATGAAATATTAAGTAATTTTGAAGTAGTAGATTGAAGATGATTTTTTACACCAACCTATGTTTTTATGAAGATGAGAAAATATGACAACAGAAAATATGTAAATAAAAAGAACATTATAAATTTTATTCAAATTTTACACTATCATACAAAATCTTAGTTAGATATTATTTATGTTGTAACATTATATGATAGGTATCAAAGTTATCCAAAATAATATCCCATGATATATGCCAATATAATTCAGATATATGTTAATGGAACATTGAATTATAGCTTTTTTATACAAGAAAAGTAATAAGTTAAACATAATTAGGATTATGGATATTGATTGGGCTAGTGATTTTGATTATTGAAAATCAACATTTGGAGGAATTTTTTTCTTGGGAAATATTTTTTTTGAGTTAGAATAGTAAAAAAAAGTTCATTTTCCTTGAGTACAACTAAATCTAAATATGTTACCACTACCCATGAATGTATTCAAATTATATGGGTGAAAGTTCATCTCGAGGATTTGATAGTGAGTGTTAAGAAACCACTGAGGATTATTTTTGATAATGCAAATATAATTTATCCTTATAAAAATCCCATGAAACATTCCATTTATAAGCATAATGATATTAAATATAACTTCATCAAAAAAATAATTCTTGTTGAGATGTAAAACTTGAGTATATTTAAATGAATGATCAGATTACTTATATATTCACCAAATCAATGTCAGAGAAAAAATTGATGATTTTATACATAAAATGCTTGTTTTACCTTCAATAATGACTTAATAAGTTCTTGAGTAATTCCACTTTTTCATAATATTTTTTTTTCAAATGGGGATTGAAATAAAACTCTTTACTTTACCTATTTTGAATCCAAATATAGTGTTATCATTGAAAGGGGGAGTAAATGATCTGCGTGTTACAATTTTCGAAGATGAGTGATGGTTCTAGAAGTAACTAATATAAAAGATGAAGGGGAAATATAAAAAACCCATAGACCAACATTACCTGTCATCTAGGGATACAATTCATTCAAAAACCTTTCTTAATCCTACAGTGTGGTGTTAGTACACTTCTCTATGAGAAAGTGTATGGTTTGATGAAAAATTGAGATAAGAGTTATTGATATCGTTTCCAATAAATCCAAATGGTTAGATCAAAGAATCTGTAGTTTATTTTTGAAAGGTTTTTGTATTTTTATTTCAACCTTTTGAATATAAATGTTTTTGTATTTTAGTTTAATATAAAGTTTTCAGTCTATATGTTTTGAGTATTATAAAATATATGTACTCTCATCAGAATAGGCTAGATAAACATTATTTTTTTAAAAATTTAAAAATAAGTCATATGATGCTCTGATGATCTGAAAAGTTTCTAACATCATGGTTAAAATAGAGTTATTCAACACATTTTTTAGATAGATAGAACATAGAGAACCTCATGAAGAAAGTTTTTAAGAGTTCTAGATTATAAAATTTCATTTTAATGAATAAAATTTGAGTGTTCATTTGATAAAGTATATTTGGATGGAGGAATACAATAATGATAACCAAATAGAGAAATGTGAAGATAAAAAAAATAAAGAAATATGAATATTAATAGACTGAAAAATATATAGTTTACCCAATATATGAATATGAAACTTTCTAGAATAAGATTTTTTAAAGATGTAATATTATTTTCCTAAAGTATTAATTTAGATGGAATTTTGTAATTTAAACTAAGTGGTAACTCAAGATAGATGAAAGTGGAGATTAACAAGAGTTTTAATTTCAGAATTTACTAGAATATATTTTTGGAAGTATAAAGTTAATTTCTTTGAAGGATATTCTTATGTGTTTTCTGGAAGAACTATTATTGGTTAAATAGATTGAAATCTAGAAAAGGAATGTATGATATCGTCAGAAATAGAATCCTATGTCAATCAAAGGATATCAAGTTGGGTTTATCAAAACAAAGACAGGAGATAAAAATAAAACAAAATGTAATGTAAATAAAATATGAGTTATAAAAGGATGAACCAGAAGAATATTACTGGTTACATTCAATGAAAATTATTTAGAGGAATGCTAGAATGAATTTACTTTTTTTGTAAATTCACTCATTGTGATGATGCTGATTTGTAAAATTAATGTACAACATTCATAGAAAACATGGTTGATTGAATAAGACAACCTATATCACATTCATTCGAATGATAATTTTACTAAGAATCATTTTACTTTTATGAGGTAGAAGTAAATTTCTTATATGGAATGTATTTCTCTAGGATGTATAATTTCACTTCACGTTTGAGAAAAATTATAAAATTATGATAGAATTCAATGAAATTATCATCATTATTTTTTTTCCTTCTCAAGTACTAATCACATTGATAAATTTTAATTCATGTTTACGGAAATGAATATATATAACAAAATATGTTCCATTATTAATATAACTTATTTTTTATTAAATCTGGTATTTTATTAAATATACTCCCAATAAAATAATCATGTAACATAATATCAATTTATTTTGTCAAGATATTTATTTCCACATATCTTAACTAAGCCAATATAGTCTCTTAAGCCTTGTATATTTAGATAAAAAAGATGAAGTTCCCATTGGATTGATATTGTATTAATTATCATTAACGTATATAAATATTTATGTTTTGAATTAGTATGTAATAATGAGTGATGGAGTGAGATTTCAATAAACCAATGGAAGACACAAAGACTTCCCATATTTATGGGTAAAGTATATTAGATTTTGTTACCATTTAATTGATAATAAATTTAAAAAGGATTTTAGAAGAGTTGGATTCCTGGTAAAAAGACACTTATATAAAGTGATTATATGACATGGTACTCATTTAAAAGACATTTATTGAGGTGTATAAAAGTGCTATCTGCAATAGTGTGTATGGTGTTTTAGTGCTAACTGAGTGACCAACTTGAATAAGATGTAATTATAAATTTTCAAAAAGTAGCACAAATTTAAAATGAAAGTGCTGAATCATGAAAAAATGATACCCATGTTTACTGACCACAATTATTTCAGAATCCTATGGAGGAAAAAATTTAAAAAAAGGATGTAATTTAATTGAGTGTGATATTGGAAATTAAATCCTGTAGAGTTTCTTGAAATTATTTTAAATTGAATATCTTATTAGATATAAATTTTAGTAATTGAATATAAGTTACTTGGAATTATTATCACAATTTATAGAGTCGTTTAAATCTATTTCAGTTGAGTTTGAAGTGATTAGAAAATCCTAAGATGATTTGATGTTGCCTTTGATTTAACATAAATAATTTTGGATTTTTCAGGTGAATCAGAAAATTTGACAAAAGCATGGATACATATGAACGAATCCCTATACTATGTAAGAATCAATGAATACATATAATCTATGTAAGGGTCATTAATGTAAGGATAATTTGATATTTCATAGACATTTTCTTCAATAAATTAATATCATTTGATCTTTTTTTTCAAGGAAACATCTTTTGAACTTTTGTATGAAATAATTTATTATTTACAAGGATGAATAAGATTTTGTTTAAAAAATATTTGATTACACATAATCTGAATGTATGAGAACCATAAGGGAAATCATTATAATCATGAATCTATTTTATATAAGGATCATTGGATCTGTATAAGCATCAATGTTCTACACAACATCAGTACTTAGAAAAATTTTATAATTCCATTGATTGATTTAAGAGTTTACATATTTAATATGTAAATGGAAAATGGATTTGAGATGAAACATGATCTATTATATCATAATATAATCATAAACAATCTATAGTTAACCATGATGCAATCTAGGATTTGTTAATGATAAAGAGATATATGATGCATATGATCACTTCTATATTTAATCTTGGATTTTAAAAAGGAATATTTGAAAATTATTAATCCATGATCAAAATAGAATTAATTAGGATTTTTTATGAAATAATATTCAAGGTTTAATTATAGTTAATAAGATGAGATTCAAGCAATATAGTTGTGAGAAATTGATCTTTAATCTATGAAAAAAAGGATCAAAGTAATACAATGTCGGTAATTTTAAAACATTTTAAATGAAACAATTACAGAAAATGAAGAATATTCTAAAATATCTAAGAGATATTTTTAACCATTTAACACATCAAAAAATGTGTTTTAATCCATTCTGTGGATGAAGAATAAATTACTAAGATTCTATCATAATGTGCAAACAATATTAATGTCTGTACTAGTATCCAATAAAGCTATCTAACAGGGAATAATGAGTTAAATCAAAAAAACATAATGATATATTTTTAATACAGTATTGATTATTGTTTTGATAAATTCCGTGGGATGATGAGAAAGAGTATAATAGATATCAGCCTTATATTAGTATATAGAAGAGTTTTTCTCTTCTTTGAGAAGAGAAAATGAAAAGAAATTAAAATCAAGGGCACTCCTACAATTATACATGAGATATAAAATTGAGGTAAAATGACTTATTGAATTTATTGGGATATACCCACATTAAATTTATATGATAATGGAAAGGGATATCATGGGAGACACCCATATACATGTTTTTGAGAAAAGATAATGGTTACTAATTTAGTCAAATTATATTTCATATATTATAAATATAGAAAATATATTTATGGTGATTTATATATAAAGAGAGAGTGGTTTGTGTGATTAAAACTATAAAAAATATATAATTATATAAATATTGAAGATATCTCTAAGGTGAAGAATTATATAATTCTAATCTCAGGCTAAATCATATTTATTATCTTGGTATCAAAGCTGAAATAAGAAGAGGATCTTGTGACAACCATTATCACATACGTTTGAGAAGAGAAAACATAAGGGAGAACAAATATAATAAGTAATTAATATATTTTATATCAATAATTATAAATATTGGGGAGATGATGGATATTTTATGAATAAAAGATCTTTATTGAGTTTTTGCTATGAAATCCAGGTGAAAAGATTCTGTTGAAGATCTATGAAGTTGAGATGAAACCACATTTCATGTTTTCTATGAGAATATCATCTGGAATTTGAAAACCATATTCGTAGAGGAAGGATATTCATTCTATGGATTCACTATATGAATAAATTCATTTAGTTGTATTTATATTTTTCATTTATCCTCATTTATAAACCTAGAAAAATGATTTCTTGATGTTTTGAATAATATAGGTAAATGAGGTGGAAAATGTGGGATAATGAGGTGTCTGCAAATCACTCAATTTACCCACATTTTAAACCTAGGAAATATGTGAACCAATACCCAAGTTTGTGTTATATGTGGGTAATGTATCTTTTTTTCATAATATATGTTTTTTTTTACATATTGATTTTTTTAAAAAATATATTTTACCTTGCCGCCCCACCCACCAACATAGGTGCATGCCCGACCATCCCCCCAAACCCACCCCACCCACACATCCCTGGCCCACCCGCAACCCCAGTCCCCTCACACATGTCTAGACCATTCTCTTTCCATCACCCTTAAGAAATTTCTATCCCTTGGAATCAATATTTGGAACAATTTCTTGGTGGGTGAGTGGTTTTACCACTCACCCATCTCTTTTTTATTTATTTATTCTATTATAATATATTTATATATACTTATATATATATATAAATTAATATATATCAATTATTCAATATATAAATTAATATAATATATAAATTAAAATAGTATAAAAAATAATATATATAGTTATATATATAATTTAATATATATTATGTATAAATTAATGTTATATATATTTATTTATATATATACATATAGAAATATATACATATATATATAGATATAAACAATTTAATATATACATTTATATATGTTTGGTATTTGATATATAAATTAATATAGCATATTATATTTATACCTATACATACATACTTACATACATACATACATATATATATATAATCTAATATATAAATTAATAAATGTTAGGTATTTTCATTGATATAATTATATTGTTTAATGTATATTTATTAATATATAATTTAACATATATATTGTATAATATATAAATTAATATATTTTGGGTATTTTTATATAAATATATTTATAAATAATTATACATACAAATTTAGATATTTATATATATACATTAACTTACCCACACACAAACACACACTAATATGTGTGTATGCATGCGCACCCATGTTTATTTTCATGTATGTATGTATGTTAATGTTATATATATATATATATATATATGCATTATTATGTATGGTAAAAAATTTAGATATATATATATATAAACTAGAACACATACACACACATTAATATGATTACATATATTTATATATATACACATTAATATATACATATACAAATGAATACAATATATATATTTATATATACACATATACACATATGCATATATGTATGTATGTCTGTATGTTAATATCTTAATGTGTGCACATACCTAAATAAATAAATAAATATTTTTTGGGAAAATCAATATATATAAGTTAATATACAAATTAACATCTTCTTTATTATTTTTTACATATATATGTGTTAATAAATGTTATTATATATTTATATATAATTTAATATATCCGTTATTATATATTAATATATATATATCATATATTAATATATTAATCAATATATCTATTATTATTTATATATATACATATAAAAATTTGAATTAAAATAAATTTATATAAATTAATCAAAATACATTTATCT
The DNA here is from genome assembly GCA_963277665.1 of Viscum album. Classification (NCBI taxonomy): domain Eukaryota; kingdom Viridiplantae; phylum Streptophyta; class Magnoliopsida; order Santalales; family Viscaceae; genus Viscum; species Viscum album. The sequence continues at coordinate 409,199,265 of OY728142.1, forward strand.
ATCTATATATAAATTGATATAAATTAATCTAAATATATATTAACTTAATTTAGCAAAGTTTAAAAATGTGAAAAAAAAAATAATTCTAAATTAGCCATGTTTTTTTAGAAACGTGTCTAAATTAAAATTTATCACATTCTAAAATGAGGATAAAATAAATGTTGCTAAACTAGCCATGTTTTTTTTGGAAAAATAGTTAATTTTGCCCCATTTTTCTAAAAACATGTCTAAATTAAAATTTAACCACATTTTTATTAAAACACACCTAAATAAATGTAGCTAATTTCCAAATTCTTATAGTGATGTAACACCATCTTTGTACTGACCAGAGATCTAATAAAAAAGGGATATAAACGAAACACATGCATATAAATTTTTTGAATCTGTAAAACTAGTGGGACTATAGGTATATAGGGAGATCACATTGTGACTCTATAACAACAATAGGATGTTGTTTTGTAAAGCCCAATGAGAAACTAACATTTGTAAAAACAACATGGGACTCAGTTTTGATGTGGGAAGCAATATCATAATCACTTCCCTTTATAGTGATTAGGGAGAATCTATGACCAGAGAGAATAACCAATCACAACAAGGAGTAGGTTTCCTGTGAAGGGGCCAAATCTTATAAAACTACCACATGTGTATGATCCCATGTTTTTTCCTAGTACAACCCTCATCAAGATTTTTTTATTAATATTTTGGTTGGGTTTTTATTCTTTTAAACCTCAGTGGTCTCATTTCCTTTGGGGATAGAGATATTTTGTTTGGTAGTGACATAATGTTTGGGGATGTATGTATGTGTGAGTCAATGGATTACGAGTATTAATGTTTCAAAGGCTTTAAAGGGTTCTCCATTTGTTTCAAAATCTTTAGAGGTGGTTTGAGTATTTTTTTTGTATAATCTAGGTTGTGATCTATCTGGTGGACACTTCCACATCATGAATGGTTTACACGACATAAACCAGTTTTCGGGAAGATGTTGTGAACTAGATTAGTGTGTGAAATTTTCAAATGCTATGAAAATCATTCAAATCATGAAATGTTCTATTGAGGATATTTTAACATGAGGAAATTTCTTTTTTGGCATGTAAGACATATGGGAAATTTACATCATGAATAAAAGATTCACGTCATGAATTCTTTGGGCACAATATGTTTTTTATAGGCTGATGTAGAAAAAACATTTCATTCATAGTGAGCCTCTTCTGTTAGAAACCTGGGTAACTCTAAGTGATTTTCTGGTGATTCTTTTCCTTATAGATTTCTCAGTATATAACCTGATCTATGGTGAGTATCTTATCTCTTTTTCTTCTTCCTTCCACTATCCTCCATCATAGTTATGCCATCTCCTTTTAGTCATTGAATCATGATTTTCATCTGGATGATTTTGTGATCTAGGTTTTCTTTTCTGATCTCCTTTTCCTTCATTTCTCTATGGGAATTCCCTGTTGTGTATGTTTCATTGATCACTGAATTGAGGTGGGTGGTATAAAAGTTCATTCTAAAGTATATTTCCAATTATCTAGATATGTGTGATAATTATGATTGTTCTTAAATTCCATGTGCATAACCCAAATAATTGATTGAATATATGTTTAATAAAAATTAAATTCTTATACCTCCCATTTGACCTTTCATGGTCCATTTTCATTGATATCGAGCTTACATCCACCCACACATTGATCCTTCTCTTGAAGTTAGAATGAATCATAAATTATGAAAATTGGGTTTTGGATTAAAAATAAAACATGAGAATTCAGCATGGCGTGGCTTGGAAAATTAATTGTGATAAATGGAAACTTGGAATGTTTTGATTGTGGTTATTCTTCCAATCATAGGATAATAAACCATTTAACAATATATTATTAGTTTTAAAAATGTGATAAATTAACTAACTAGTCATATGATATGAATGGTGATGAATGGTATTCATGGTTTTCTTATACATATTTAATTTTTGATAGGATTATAGAGGGCTTAGACCCCTTTCTCATGAGACATGGCACCGATGGTTTGTCCTAGAATAGTAAAACCCACTGCTTGAGCTGAGATTCACCCCTTGTGATGTGTACATGGTAATACATAAGTCACTACAACATGAGAATTCACCTGAAGTCCACTATTTGATTGTTACATTCCCCTTGGTATGGTATTGTTCCCTGGGAAGATTTTAGAAACTCTTGTATGCGAATTCTCATGGAGTCTAGTATAAGAAGAATGATTTACCCTTATCTTGTTATTTCACATTGGGATGATGTAAGTGACTCTAGCATGGGAATTCCCAAAGAGCACAATTGTTCTTTTTGAGACATGGTACATTGATCCATCCAGATGCAGGGAGATCAACCGTCTAACTAAGAAATCCAATGTAACAACTCATTATTTCCATGTATTATGTTTAAACATTACATGGAATTATTATGAGACCAAGCACTAAGATGGCATGAAATTATGAGGTTCGGTGTTCCCAAAACAATTGTTTGAAAAATATTAAAATTTAAATAGAACGGGTGATAATTTTTCCTGAAAAAGTAAAATATCTTCCAAATGGGTACCCAAATCATAAATGCGAGGGAACCGTTGCATCAGAGTAGTGAGTTTACCTTAGGCGGGGCCAAACATAGACCGACATGGGTCACCCATGGAAGTTTATTTTTTGGATGTATCAGTAATAAAATATTTAACAAAAATATTTTATTTTTATGAAAAAACTTGTTTTATTTTTATTAGTGTTTTTTAGGAATCTAGGGTCTTCACTACAAACTTGGAGTTCTTCTAAGATGTTTCAAGGAAACCCTCCGTCCAAATAGTGATGACATATCAAGTAGATTGTGGATCGTTGGGACAATGGAGTTTGAAGATCTTGTAGAAGATGACAACACACTAGTTCTTCACCAGCTATTTATCCAAACTTGAGGTAGGGCATTGCTTCTTTGTGATTATTTACCCATTCTTAAATTCAACAATTAACATAGACTAACAATTGAACAGGTTGATCCACAATTTGATCATTATTATGGGATATTTTTTTGTTGTGGGGTATGATGGGTGATATATATATGTTATTATGATTCATCATCATTCATTCTAATGTGAACCAATCAAGGTTCACACAAACAAGTCAAAGATCTGTTCCTTAGTAATTCTTGTGATTTTTTTTCTCCCACATAATTTGTGCGTTCTTCGTTATTTGATGGATATGAATGGAGGATCTTTTCCCCTTCGATCTGTGGTGCAACGATTTGAGATTGAAGATTCTACCTCATGAAGAGGAAAAAAAGGCATGACAACAAAGTTGCAACATGATTCGGCCCAGTCGGTGACACATGATGATTCTTAGATTAGAAGATTCAGTTTTTCTAGGAAAACTGCAGAATTATAGGGTTGGTCTAGGTGGATTGCAAGGAGGACGGTAGGCCACCAGTAGATGAAGAACGCGACTTGGAGGGGTCATGTAGAAGCGTGAGGTGGATCGAGGGACCCTAGTGGGGAAGCCGATGGTAGAGGTAGAAGGTGGACTGGTGGGGCTGTGTAGGATCCCACGACAGTAGTGAGGCCATGGGAAGGTGGGTTCCATGCAGAGGTGGAATGCCGACTGCATGTGACATGGTGACACCGCGACACCAAGTGGGAGGTATGCGGCTGGAGCAGACCACAAGGCCAGGTGGGACACGACCAAGGTGGGCCATAATCTAGTAGGCCTAAAGGGCCAAGCCTAGTGGATCAGACTAGTTTGGACCAGACTGGGACCAGAATGGGCTGGGCCAGTTCCGATGGGTCATTGTGAACCAAGACCGGACCCTGGTCAGACCTAGACAAGACTCGGGTGAGACCTTTTTATGAAAACAACCCAAACATTCAAACCACATGTATGTTTGATGAGTTGGTTTGGAATTGAGACACTTGTAATGAGACGATACTTTTTAGATACTTTAAGTGAGTTTTTTTGAAAGTGTGAATGCTACCTTTTTATCTCAAGGTGTAGATTCTCTTGGAACGATCAAGGTAAGTGTAGAATCATGTGGCTAGTTGTGATGTTGAGACTATGTGACTTTGAGAATACATTACTTTAGGAGACTACATGATTAACTAGACTATGTGTCTTATCGAGACTGTGTGTCTTATCGAGACTACATGTATTATCAGTACTGAGTGTCTCATCGAGACTATGTGTCTTATCAATACTGGTTATTTTGTTGATTATATTTGATAATCCTGTTTTGGGTAATATATACCTATACTTGTGTGAGATGAAAAAATATATTCTTTGGGGTATACTCTATTTATTTCTTTGTGGTATACTCCATGTATTTCTTTATGGTATAGTCCATGAATTTCTTTTTGGTATACTCTCTATATTTCTTTATGGTATAATCCATGTATTTTTTTCTGGTATAATTTTTGTATTTATTTGTGGTATACTTCGTGTATTTATTTTTGGTATACATTATATATTTATTTGTGGTATACTTCATGTATTAATTAGTTTTATTCCTTTGAGTTTTCGGGGTGTCCTATTGAGTATTGTATTACTCACCCCTATAGAGGCTTTGCCTGCATGTGTCATGTCTTTTGCAGATGACTGATGCTTTGATAGAGCCTTAGGTGGACCCATACCATGTAGTGCTTATAGAGACCAAACAGTCGAGGTGTGATCCTATGAATTCAAACAACTATCCCTATACCTTCCCTTTAGGTAGGGTTTTATGTAGATGAGTTTTAGGAACATGGGAATTCACTTTTCCAGACTCCTTTTTCTATGGGATTGTATTTCATCCCTGTTTACTTTCCAGTTTTCTACTATCATACTATATTTTTGCTTTATTAGTTGTATTCATTCTTGTTTACTTAGGGTTTTACATTTCATCATTTTTGGGATTGAATATGTGTGCATGTGTACAAGAACTAAGGTAAATGCTTCTCATTTGTGGTATATGCCTACTTAGTGCTAGTCTCTATCCCCTAGCCTATTGGAGGCGGATTTGGGGTAGTCATGGCTTAGGAACCTCTAGGAAGGGTCGTGGTACAGTGGTATTAGTGGAAGGGCTTCGTGATACCCAGTGTTTCTCCATGGGCAGCCCCAGTTTAATTTTCCAAGAAGGAATATTGGATTATGAGGTTATGTGTGGACTTCCAATGCCTAAACTGGGTGACTGTGAAGAACAAGTATCCACTAACAAGGATCGATGACCTCTTTGACTAGTTGAAAGGGGTATAGTGGTTCTTGAAGATAACCCTTAGATTTGACTATCACCAGCATCGAGTCCGGGATAAGGATATATAGAAGACAACTTTTAGGAGAAGATATGTCCATTATGAGTATATGATGATGCCATTTGGAGTGACAAAGGACCCAGAAGATTTCATGGGACTCATGAACAAGATCATCCATCCTTACATAGACCTCTTTGTGGTGGTATTCATTGATGACATTTTAGTTTACTCGATGTCTGAGGAGGATCATGGTATATAATTGAGGATGGTCTAGGATACACTCCAAAAGAACCATATATAGAGGATGCTCTCAATGTATTAGTTCTGGATATGAAAGGTTCATTTTCTGGGATACATCATTTTAGAGGATGGAGATGTAGTGGATCCAGTCATTATTGAGGTAGTTCTTTCTTGGTATCCACCCAAGATTGTTACAGAGGTGTAGAGTTTTCTTGGTTTGTTTGGGTGCTATCGAAGGTTTGTAACTAAAAATTCCAACGTTGTAGCACCCATGATAGCTTTGACACAATAGGGGTAAACGTTCATGTGGATGGAGAAGTTCCAAGAGGGTTTTCATATATTGAGGTAGGGATTGACGAGAGTTCCTGTCTTGATATTTCCAGAAGAGGGTGTTGAGTACATATTATTCTATTATTGATTAGAAACTGATATTGGTTGGTCATTATATAGTAGAAAGTAGTGATTACATATGGTACATGGTAGTTGAGACCAAATGAGTAGAACGACATGACCCATGATCTCAAGTTAGAAATGGTAGTCATCATATTAATGATGCTGCGATAATACCTAATGGGCACACAGTCTATCATATACTCTTACTATAAGAGTCTCAAGTATATCTTCTCTCAAAAGGATCTAAAAATGAGACATATGTGATGGGTGGAGTTCCTCAAAGACTATGACATTGAGATTTTACATAATCCTTAGAAGGGGAATGTAGTGGAAGAAGCTCTCAGCAAGATATCAAGTTCATAGTTTATGAATGAGGCATTAGAGTAGTTAGAATCATTTTAGATATACTTTGTGGATTGAGATGGAGAAACTTACCTTCAGTCAATGGTTTTCACACCTCCACTATTACAGTGAGTCATGGAGGCACAGCTTGGAGATACCGACTATGAAAAAATATGTTCTTATATTTCTATAGGGCATGCCCTTGATGGATATTAAAAAGGTAGTGAGAACATCATTTTTAGAGGATACAGAGTAGTACCAGTGTAGTACCAGGAGGAGGTCTCAAGGAACTTCAATAAATACCCTTTGGTGGTCTATCTTTATGTGGTGAAGATAAACTTGGACCTATGATGTTATTTATGGTGGCCGAGGTTGAAAAATAAATTTGCAGAGTTCGTCTCTTGATGATTCACTTGTCAGCAAGTGAAGGCTGAGCACTAGATTCCTGTAGGTTTGACTCAACCCCATGAGGTGATAGAGTAAAAGTGGGATGCAATATCATTATAATTTGTGACAGGGTTACCACATATGTCTAGGGGGTACAATATCATCTGGGTGATTGTTGAATGACTCACAAACTCAGTCCACTGTCTTGTGATTTAAGAGTAGAGTTTATTATAGAAATTTGGATGCCTCTACATGTAGAATATAGTTCGAATCCATATACATCCATCCACAATAGTCCTAGATCTGATACTCACTTTACATCCCCGTTGTGGAAGGCATTACAAGAGGCATTTGGAACGCAGTTGATCTTGAGCACAACTTTTCACTCACATACAGATGACATGACTAAGTGGACCTAACAGGTTATAGAGGATATTCTACATGCTTACATCACATATTTTTTAGAGTTGGGATGATCACCTACCTTTGGTAGAGTTTGTGTACAACAACAGCTACCACTCAACCATTGGTATGAAACCATTCAAGGCCTTATACGGGCAACCATGAAATCACCACTTTTCTAGAAAGACCAAAGATAGTCATCACTCATGGGGCCAGAGTTGGTGTAGGAAACTATAGAGAAGGTTTAGGTCTTCCAAGGGAAGATGAAGACTGTATAGAGCCATTATAAGTCCTACTCAGATTGGAGATAGAGGCTATAGGAGTTTTATGAGGGAGACTATGGGTTCCTTCGGGTCTCTCCTTGAAAATGGATATAAAGAAATGGTCAGGGAAAAAATAAATCTACGAGGATCATCTGCCATTTCTAGATACTACAAAGAGTTATAAATGTGGAATACCTTTCAGATCTACCTCCGTAGTTAGAGCGGGTTCACGATGTCTTACAGTCGAGGAGATATGTGACTGATCCATCGCACACAATTGACTAGGGTGAGATGGACATTGATGTTGGAATGAATTTTGCGGAGTACCCAATGGAGATCTATGATCGATAAGAGATGATCTTTTGTGGGTGATCAATTTTTCGGGTGCACGTTCGGTGGTAGCATGAGAATTATAGGAGAGAACGTGGGAGTGGGAGGATTAGATTCATGATCAGTACTCTCATTCGTTCATATAGGCTTTTGTTTTGGATTTATAGGATGTAAAGACCTAAGGTGTAGAGAATGTAACATCTCTGAATTTCCATGTATTACTTCTAAATATTATCTACAATTATTTTGAGACCAGGAATTGAGATGACATGAAATTACAAGGCTTGGTGTTCTTGTAATAGTTGATTAAAAAAATGATAAATTTCAAATAGCACACATGAGCAGTTTCCTTGAAAAAAGTGGAATATATTCAAAACTGGGGATTGAATCAGAAATATAAGGGAATCATTTCATTCAGAGGAGTGAGTTTACCTTAAGTGGGGCCTAACATTGACCATCATAGGTCGACCAAGGAAGAGAGTTTTTGGACATATCAGTAATAAAATATTTACTAAAAATATTTTATTTTGACGTAGCAACTCATTTTCTTTTTATTAGTGTTTTCAAGAATCCAGGCTCATCACCATAACACTAGAGTTCCTCTATGACATAGATAGTAAGACCTCTTAACAAATAGTGATGAAAGATCGATATGATTGTGGATCATTGCGCCATCAGAGTTTGAGGATCTCATCGATGACGACCACACAATCATTATTCTTTAACAATCAATCCAAACTAGAGGTAGGGTTTTTTCTTTGTGATTCTTTACCTGTTCTTAAATTCAATGATAAACATGGACCAACTCACAAAAGGTTGATACATAGATCGATCATTCTTGTAGGATGGATATTTTTTGTGGGGTTTGACAGGTGATATATTTTTGTGATTATCTTTCTTCATTCATCGTTCTAACCTCGATGGATTGAGGAAAAATGAAAAAGGCCAAGATCTATTCCATGGGAATTCTTTTACATTTATTTATTTCCTGCAAAATTTATGCATTCTTTGTTCTTCGCAGGATATGAATGGAGGACCGTTGCACCTTCGATCTGTGGTGAAATGATTTGAGATCAAAGATCCGACCTCATGATGATGCAAAAAATGCACACTGACGACGGTATGACATGATTCTGTAAGGAAAATGGTGCACGATGACTCCCAGAGTAGTTGTTCCAGACGGTCTAGTAAAACAATGGAATAGAAAGGCTTGTCCAGGCAGAGCGCGAGGCAGACAACGGGCCACTGGTGCGACGCCCGATGGGGCTTCATATGGTGGAGGCAGAACACAACCCAACAGGGCCAGATATGATCCCGCGGTGTTGGAGAGGCCACAGACGGGTAGGGAGCACACTGAGAAGGTAGTACAACTGTATGGGATGCGGAAAAACTAGGACACTAGGGGGAGGCACGTGGTTGGAGCAGACCGCACGACCAGGTGGGACGCGGCTGGGGAGGGCTATGTTTGGTGCACGACTTGGACCATCGTGTGGGCTGTACTAGTAGGAGCCATGCCGGTCCAGCGGCCCATCAGGCCTGGCCTAACCAAGTTTGGTTGGTTGGGTTGGACCCAAGTTGGACATTATTATGAAAACAACCATAATTTTTAAACAATGTGTCTATTGACAAGATTTTTTGGGTGTTGGGACCCTTGAAACGAGATGTTCCTTTTGAGATACTCTAAGTGAGTTTTTGTGAAAGTGTAGAGGTGACCTTTTTGGATACATGAGTAAATTCTCCAAGAATGATCACACTACAATAAGAATCTTGTGGCTGGGTATGACCTTGATACCACATGAATTTGAGATTATGTGACTTTTTGAGACTATGTGACTTACTAAAACTACGTGTCTTACCGAGACTAAATTTTTTATCGGGGATGAGTATCTCATCAAGATTATGTTTCTTATCGATACTTGTTGTTTTTTGGATTACATACGATAATCCAATTTTATATACTATAAACTCATACATGTGTTACATGACTAAGTATCTTCGTTCTGGTGTACTCTGTGTTTTTCTTCGTGGTATACTCTATTTATTTATTTGTGGTATAATATGTGTATTTATTTGTGGTATAATCCATGTATTTCTTTTTGGTATAATTTTTTATTTCTTTGTGGTATACATAATTTTTTTTTGTTTTTGGTATACGTTATTTATTTCTTAGTGGTTTTATTTTTTGGTTTTAGGGTGTCATACTATGTATTGTTTTTCTCACCCCTATACAGACTTTACCCGCACGTGTTGTGTCTTCTGTAGATGATGAATAATTTGATGGATTCCTAGGTAGAAAAGGACAAGGTGGTGCTTAGAGATACTATATAGTTTATGTGTTCTTCTACATCTTCATATAGTTTTCCTTATACCCCTTAGGATGGGTTTTCTGTGGATGTATTTCAAGAACTTCTGTATTAACTTTTCCAAACTCCTTTTAGAGTGGGCTTGTATTTTGGTCCTTTTCACTATTAAATTTAATATTTTCATACACTTTTGTTGGTATCTTACTGGAATGCATGATTTGTTACTTAGTGTTATATATTTCATCACATTGGTCATGAATATGTGTGCATCTGTACATGTACTTATGACAATGCCTCCCATTTTTGGGATATTCCAACTCAGTGCTTGTTGTAGGCTCTTGGCCTATTGGAGGTGGGATTGGGGTATTCAAGTCATGGGCCCCTATGGTATGGGTCATGACATCCAACATGAAGCCGAAGTAGGTTTAGATGGGCCAGAGTGTAAACATGGTACATGATGGTCAAAGGATTATTTAATGTTCTATATTAATTAATTTAATAAATCATTGTTTTCTATGTATTTAATGCTCTTTTTATCAGAATATTTTTTGGACACAGTGGTTTCAAAACTTCTTAATTTTACTCACAACCTATTTGGGAAACTATTGGGTACCCGATCATATTTCATGGATGTGGGTTTGGATAATGTAAAAGGACCTTGTTATTGATTTTTATAACTGGATGGGTTGGATATTGGAGATGGGACAAACTTGGTATTGGGTATTGGCGTCTTTTGAGATTATTTGTTCATATTTTTATTCAATCTATATGACTTCTAGTATTTAATTTAGTTACATTTCATCCTAGAATAACATGGTTCTTTATTATTTGGTTTTTCTGGTTCATTCTTTATGTGCCTGTTGTATGTTTTAATATTTATTATATCTTCATTACATTGATTACTGTTTATTTATGCTTTCTTTAAACTATGTGCCATTGGGTATAGTGTTTCAAATATGTTCTCTATAACCATGATTCTAGTCAGAACTATTTGGAATATAGAGAGGCATACTTGAGGTATAGTAACCCACCAGGTTTGGCCATAAGAGATAGTGTTGGGCCATGGGACATTATAAAGTGGGATTTGATCCATGTTTTTATTTTCTATTATTTTACTATATGGGAAATGTATAAAGAAGATTAACAATGTGTTCAGGCCAAGTAATGATCTTATTCCTAGGAATAGCTAACCCATGTATTGGAGAAATGTCGAGTGCCCCTGCATTGTATTTCTGTTCATACATGTCACTTATTATGGTTGAAATTATTTCACCTTGGGTGATTCATATCCTATGTGATGTTATTGTTTCTCGATATTTATACCTATGACCAAGTATGGAATGATATGATTATTTATGCATCATGGTATGAACCCAGTTATATATTTATATAGAAATGAATTATTCATGATTGGGACATATTAATTTCATGTGATATATTTTCATATTTGATTTATGAAATTATATATTGGTTATATATGATTAATGAAACTAAAGAACTGATGTGTTATTCCAATTCCCTTATTAGGATAAGTATAAGTGAACCTTATGTCATTGGTTATATGTTGTTGTCACCTATTTAATATGACTTTGATGTTTCTCTAGTGTCATAAGGAGTGTGTTTTCCTTATAGAGAAAATGACTCTTCATCATATTTGAATTGAGTGTTGTGAGACAGGTAGTCAGTACACTCCTAAAATAACTAAATAAAAGCATCATATGGATCCTATGAGTCATATTGACGACTAGATCTGTGATAGATTCCCAAGGGTCATGTGATCCATAGTGAGGGATATTATTCACACAATACCTTCAATGTCTAAGTTAACTAGAAAGTATTAACTACAACATCCACATAAATTCATTGTGGAGGGAGGTCCCCAGGTAGTTGAGTTCTAGATTAAGTCAGTCTAGATGATCCTTATGCACTTAGAGATACCCTTTGGTAAGTGGGTAAATCTTGTTGGATAATTGCTTCATTGACTATCAAATCATTGGTGGGACATTGTAGATCAGGCTGATCAACTGGAGATTCTAACCTAGAAGAAATTTGTAGCAAAGAACCTGAATTATTTTTATCCAGATACATTATAGGATGATAAGTATCACAAGTTCATGAACCTAACATAGAATAGATTTTCAGTGATGGACTATTATGGACATTTCGCCAACTTCTAGTTTTTGTGTCCATTATTAGTAGCATATGAGGTAACCAGGGAAAGGAATTTTTAAGAAGGGAATTGAAACGAAATATGATTGAAGGTGAACATATTTTACCTGAGTACCTTTGAGGATATGATGAATTAAGATCTCATCATGTATATGAATCTACGAGAGTTCCCGAGGAGTGGCCTATTCGTTTTAGTAAGGAATTCTGGGAGATATTCTTCTAGAAGAAAGAAGTGTTGTCATGAATGTTTTACCCATGACCGTACCAAGAAGATCTATGAAAGGGGATCAAGATAGTCACCTGATTCTAGAAAGGACTTAGATAACCCTCAGGATACTAGTTGTTCAAGTTCCATCAAATTTTTATGCTGAGTTAGGGTAAGTGGTACACCAGATCATGAGTGATGGTACTCCTCAGAGAGAGTAGAAAATGGGAGTCATAATAGATCCCATGGTAGAGGGTAAAGATATATACATGATATGTATAACATTCTGATTAGTTTTTATATAGTAACATCTACCGTTAAAGGTATGATTTTTATATCACCTACCTTTTCCAATGTTTTTTTGATAAAGGAGAATCAAATTCCTTTATATCTACTTTTTTTTAAAATGGTTTGGTCTTGGTTATGGAAATCATGGATGATGTATTGACCAATGATACACCACTAGGATTTTAGTTAGAGAATATCATGCATTCTAAGGCATGTTCTCTAGAAATTTCGAGTTACCATTTCTTTTGGGAAAATTTTGTTCTTGAAATGATAGTTTTTGATTTAATTATTAGTATATATTGGTTACTTTTTTCAAGGATAATATCAACTATTATTGTAGGAGAGTTTCCTTTCTATATCTTGAAGGAGGCATCTATTGTAAAGACTCAGAAATTCCATGGGAATTTTTTTTAAATACATGGGATTTTTACGAGTCCGCAAAAATTTTCGGCGCTTGATTCTGAGGCCCAGTGTGACCAGAATCAATTTTTGATGTTTTTTTCAGCTACGTTCAATAAAAATGTGAGCGATATTTTATTACTTTTTAACCGGTGCTCAGAATTGAAATCTGAGGGCACCATTGAACTCGCAGCACCAGTATTCGCTTAAGAAGACTTTCACCTTGATGGATGTTGGTCGAGAATGGAAGTTAGATTTTTGGGTTTTTAATAGAATTAAATAAAAATAAAGTGTTACCTTATTTTTATTTATTTGGTGGTTAAAAACTCCAAGAGGAGGTTAGAGGTGGGGGCCACCAAACCATAACCTCTCATGAGAGGTTATGGTGGTGGGGCCTACCTGAGGTCTAACCATCTCTTTTCAATTAAAGAGGTGGGAACCACACAGGATTTAAACCCCCTTGAACTCTCCATAAGTGGCGGAAACCCTTGGAATTCCCTTATAAATGTGCCAATCCACTAAAATTAATTAATGGAACATTAATTAATTATTTTTGAAATTCTTTGAATATTTTTTCCAATAATTAAATAATGGGTTAGCTTAACCCATTATTTTTGGTTCGTATATTCTTTTGGTAGATCATTTGGAAAGGGGTTGGAAGAACTTGAAGGAACTAATTCTCCCAATGAAGAACGCTTCTTTTTCCAATGAAGAACGCAAAAAACACTGGCGATGCTTCTTCCTCGGTCTTCTATCCCGAAAACTTCTCGACGAACGAGCTTGATTTGGGAGTGCGTGACGAACACGGTGAACAATGAAACGACGTTCTCTTTCTACAGCATCGTCAATGAACAACAATATGAGGTAGGGGTTGTTTTATGATTGCGTTTTACCCTCCGTTCATCATCGTTAGTTGTGCTCTTTGAGGCCAATTGATATCACTATAACGTGGAAGGCCCGAGCCGCATAAACACGGACCAATCCTCCCCCTTCATTTTCCTCGATTGTTGACAACGGTAGCGACACAACGATGCCACTGGAAGAGTAAACCATGGTGGAGCAACGACGGCCAGCGACAGGCTGGCTGGGAAGAAAATCGGCAGCATAAGGCCGCAGGGTCACCGAAAGGGTGTGGCACCACCGTGTCGCACGGAGAATGAGAGCCATGTCTAGGGAAGGCCACAGTGCAAGGGACGGCGTCGTCGCGCCATGCAGAGGAGGAGATGCGCGACCAGGGCAGGCCACATCGGAGGGGAGCGGCGCCGTCGCGCCTTGCGGAGGAGAAGAACCGCGGCCAGGGTGGGACGCGATGGAAGCGTAGGGGCTGCCATGGTTGGGCCGGCTGTTGTTGGAGCGGGAGTGGCTGGCTTCTTGGCCAACCAGGAGGAGCTGGACCCCGCTGGGTCCCGCATGGTGTGGACCGGCGCCACCTAGTGCCGATTTTTCTCTCATTAGAATGAATTTGTTGTTTGGGATCTCCAGGGGGCGCGCGGTTTCCCCCATGGATGCAGCTTAGGCGGACCCTACGAGCCACTGGGCCGGGCCGCCTCCTCTGGCCAGGCTGCTCTCGGGCCGAGACGACCCCTCGGGTCGCGCCGCTCTCTAGCTAGGACACCCCATCGGGTCGCGCTGCTATCGAGCCGGGCCGCCCTCTCAGATCCGGTCGGACCCATTGAACAGGTCAGAAATGTGGGCCGGGTCGGACCCGCAAACTTGGTCAGACTGACGAATTGGGTCAGACTCATGAACTGGGTTGGATCCGTGGACTGGGTCAGATCCCAGTCCGAACCCGTTTGACCTGAACACACACTTTGTTGCCCATAACATGGGATACATGTGTTCAATTGTTGAACTATATACGGTGATGTAAAGTGTGAAACGAGATCATTCTTTTGGAATACCCCATTTGAGGTTGGGACACTGTTGGGGGATGGTCAGGTAGTTTTGAACCTAAAATTCAACCGGGGCCCTAGAACATAAATTCCAATAACTCATAGAATGATCATCTGATTGATGTTCCGTCTGTTGCGTTGAGACACCTATAATGAGGCATAACTTTGAGATACTTCAACATGGGACTTCTTGATAGTTGGAGAATTGACCTGTAACTCGTGGAGCAGATCCTATCGGAGACGATTAGGCAGAGTACGGAGACCTAGTAGCCGGCTGAGACCTGACGATTGCTGACCTTTTGACTCGGAGTGTTTCTACTAGCCTAGTGGGAAGAGCCTCTGTGTGATGTGGCAGAACCACATTGGGGAGCACCGCTGTGTGACGCGGTTGACCCATGGTACTCGACAGGAGGAGTACCTCAACAGGCTATGTGGGGGAGCAACTCTGTGTGATGTGGCAGACCCACAGTGGGGAGCGCCACTGTGTGACGCAGCAGACCCATGATACTTGACAAGAGGAGTACCACAACAGTTCAGGATAGTGGGAGGTGCCTCTCTGTGATGAGGTAGGCCCACAGTACTCTATAGAGGAGGAGTACACCAGCAGCCGAGGTATTGACAGTTTTACTGGGAGTGTTAAATGTTACTACCCTAGAATAAAATCCTGGTTTTGAGTTGATTCAATGACTTTTGTGTTTTCCTCATGATTGAGATTGGTTACTAGATAACATAGGTATATGTATGGTCATATACCTAAGTAATGGTTATCCGTTGATTTCATACTTTTTGGTTTATCCTTGTTGGATTTTGTGAGACCTTGAGTGTGTCAGGGTCCCTACTGAGTATCATTATACTCACCCCTACACAGGATATGCCCACACCTCATTGTGTTGGTTGCAGATGACGGAAAACGTTTACTGAGGCAGAGAGTAGCAGTACTGGATGGTACCCGAAGGTGGACCACTCGGCGTGACAGTACACAGAGTGGAAAAATGGAGGTGGAGTGCTGAGGAGGTCATCTGTACCTACCCTTTAGGTAGGAACCCGGAGGACAACCTAGTAGCTGCTTACTTTTCTTTAGTTGTACTTTCTTTCAATTGTACAATTACTTTACCATTTCCTTGTAATTTATTGGTGGGATTGTATTTCCGGCCCCTTTTACTTTCCATCACTCCTTTTTCTATAAAACTTTTACTTAGTGTTTACTTTCAGTTGTACTTTGATTATGTGTGTTTACAATTTATAAAGGAAATCCCTTCCAAGCTTAGGTATTTATGACTTTGGTGATAGTCGCGAGCCCCTGGCCTATGGAAGGTGGGCTTGGGGTTGTCACGACATGGGTCCTAAGGACGGGTCGTGACAAATTGGAATCAGAGGAGTCAGTTCTACCACAGAACAGAGGACTCTGATCATTCTTTCTCTGTGAAACAATAATCGTAAGAGTACTGAGTGTGGTTTTCAGTTTAGGGAGTCCAGTGTTGGTGCGGGTGACTGACGTATCCATACACCAGGACCCTAACTACTGATTTGCGACTTAGTTTATTAAAACACTGATTGTGTTCATGTCTTTAAAAGTTTTTTAATTCATCTCAACCAAGTCACCTCACCACATATAATCTTTTGACCGTGTTGCAACTGATTCTTTCAGGATGCCTCCCCATAGAGCCTCAAGAGTCGTACACTCTGACATCCCACCAAGCGACGAGGCCTTAGTGCAGGGCCCTTTATCTGCGAAGGAATTAGCGGTACCACTAGCCGTTGGGACACCGATGCCACCAGCCCCATAAAAATATGATGCACACTGCTTGAGCGCGTTGCATGAGTTCCAGCACTAGAGGACACCTAGTTTCTGGGGAGAGATGGACCCACAGGCGGCTGAGGATTGGCCAGAGGCTATGGGGAGAGTCTTCAGGCTGGTAGGGACACCAACAGACCTTATGGTGATCCTTGATGTGAGTCTCCATAAGGCAGCAGAACTCAGATGGTGGAGCCTGATGCCCTAGGTCCACGAAGTGGCGACACTTCTCTGGGCAGACTTCAAGAGCCTGTTCCAGGCAGAGTTTGTTCTAGTGACTCTACGAGCGGTGCGGATACAAGAGCTACTTCATATACAGTAGGGTAGCATGACGGTAGATCATTACTCAGCGAGGTTCACCAACCTCTCGCGCTACTCCACAGATATGGTAAGAGACCCATTCTTCAGGGCCTAGACCTTCGAGTAGGGGCTCAGGTGAGAGATCAGAGAATCTATGATCTCATTCAGCATCCCAACGCATGTAGGGGTGTTAGAGAGAGCCCTCTTAGTGGATAGTTTCCTTGCTGAGCAGTCTCCTGCAACAAGACCCACAACTAGTCAACATGCAATGAAGTCTTCTACAGCTGGCAGTAGACAGATGATGTAGAGTTCCAAGAGTACCATACCCACGGGTGGATGACCGCATGACTCAAGATCCATTGATCGGGGCACTCGGGGCAGGGACATACATGCCAAGAGTAGACAGTGCTACTCATGCGGCGGGCAGGGGAACATGGTTCGTGATTGTCCGACCCACCATACTGATGATCACAAGATAGTTGAGGGACCTCCCAGGCAGAGGAATAGATTCAATCAAGGTGGTCCACAGGGCGTAGGCGGATGTGGATGGGGAGCTGGATGTGCAGCTGGCAGTGGATGAAGTTTCGTGGTGTTGCCACCACCACCACCAGGAGGTCTACCCCGACCGCAGGGAGTGGGTGGAAAGGGGATAGCTCAGGTTCAGGAAGATGAGGCATACGACCATGGCACTCCAGAGATGATTCAAGGTATGATCTGTGTCTACTCCACCATAGCTGCAGTTCTTATAGACACAGCTTCCAGTCACTCTTTCCTTACCACTTCCCTCGTTCAGAGGTCGAAGATTCTGATGGAGCTGTTGGCTCAATCCTTATGGCTAGAGACTCCTATTGGAGTAGACATGATGATTACACACCGGTGCTGACAGTGTGAGCTTACTGTAGGAGGAAAGAGCTTCATCTGGGATCTCCTTATAGCGACATCAAGGCCTTACAACATCAACTTGGGTATGGAATGGTTTTCTATAGTCCATGCTCAGATAGACTGTATTAGGCACAAAGTGCAGTGTTTCCACACGGATGGGACTAGGTTCACCTTCACTGGCAAAAAGGGAACCTTTCAAGCATAGCACATAGTTACTCGGAGGATGGATCAGCCGATCAGTCACCAGTTGGATTTCCTTACCCTTAGAGAAATTGATGTGGAGAGTCTGACTTATCCTGTAGTGGCAGACCAGTATGCGGATGTTTTCCCTGACAATATTCCAAGACTACCTCCTCACAGAGAGGTGGACTTCTACATTGACCTGTACCCTAGTATGACACCAATATCTACTCCAGTATATCAGATGGCTCCTACTGAGCTTCGTGAGCTACGAGTACAGCTGAAGGACTTGCAGGGGAAGGGATTCATCCGCCCTAGTGTTTCTTCATGGGCAACCCCGATTTTGTTCGCCAATAAGGAGGATGGGAGCTTGAGGATCTTTGTCAACTATCATCGCCTGAACCAGGTGACTTTAAAGAACAAGTACCCAATCCCGAGGATTGACGAACTCTTTGACCAAATTAATGGAGCATGGTGGTTCTCTAAGATAGACCTCAGATAAAGCTATCACCAGCTGAGAGTTCGAGACGAGGATGTGCACAAGATGACCTTCAAGTGTCGATACAGCCACTACGAGTTCTTTTTTATGCCCTTCAGCGTAACCAACACTCCAGCAGTGTTCATGAGTCTCATGAACAGGATCATCCAGCCTTACCTCGATCAGTTTTCCATAGTATTTATCGACGACATTCTGATCTACTCAACTACTGAGGAGGAGCATTCCTACCATTTGTATGTAGTACTGGACACACTATGAGATCACCAGCTTTATGGTAAGCTCTAGAAGTACAAGTTTTGGATTCGAGAGGTTCACTTCTTGGGACATATTATCTTGGAGGCTGGAGTTGTAGTAGATCCAGTGAAGATTGTGGCTGTACTTTCTTGGGAGCCACCCAGGAGTGTGACGGAGGTACGTAGTTTCCTAGGATTGGCTGGATACTATCAGAGATTCATTCTAAACTTCTCCATAGTTGCATCACCACTATCATCCTTGACGAAGAAGGGGTAACCATTCGCGTGGTCAGAGAGATGCCAGTAGATATTTCAGGAGCTGAGGAAGAGGCTGACTATTTCCCCCTTCTTGAGGCTTCCAGAGGAGGGTGTAGGGTATGTTGTTTACTGCGACACATCAGGGACCAGACTTGGGTGTGTCCTGATACAGGAGCGAGCAGTGATCTCAAATGGTTATCAGCAGCTGTGAAAGCATGAGCAGAACTATACTACCCATGACCTGGAGTTAGAAGAAGTGGTATTCGCCATGAAGATGTGGAAACACTGTCTTATGGGTGAAAATTTTACCATGTACTCTGATCATAATAGTCTCAGGTATATATTCTCTCAGAAAGACCTTAATCCGAGACTATGACATTGGATTGAGTTCCTCTAGGAATATGACATTGAGATAGTCTATACTCCTAGGAAGGGGAACATTGCTGCAGATGCGCTTAGCAGAAGGACTGTTATACAAATACTAGGAGAGGAGACATAGAAGGTGGCCGCCTTACAGACATCCTTTGTGGATATAGATGGAGAAACCTACCTACAGTCTCTTACAATCACTCCTCCACATCTTCGGTGACTCAAGGAGGCATAACATGGGGACACTTACTGTGAGACATGACATGCTCAGATATCCACAGGGTAGGCACCTGATGGATTTTCTAATGATGGGGAGCACTTCATCCTCTACAAAGGACATACTATGGTTCCAGTGTCACTAAAGGAGAAAGTGTTGAGGGAGTTTCACATGACCCCTCTAGCGGTACATCTAGGATTTGAGAAGATATACCAGGACCTTCGACAAAAGCACTGGTGGCCAGGTATGAAGAAGGCAATAACAGAGTTTGTCTCACGGTCCCTCACTTGTTAGTAAGTGGAGACAGAGCACCAGGTACCAGCTGGTTTGGTTCATTCTTTAGAGGTCTCAGAGTGGAAGTGGGATGGGATATCCATGGTACTAGTGATAGGTCTTCCACGTACATATATGTGTCATGATTTGATATGGGTGATCGTTGACTGACTCACCAAGTCGGTCCACTTCCTCCCGATCAGAGAGCAGGGTTTAGTTGAGAGCTTGGGATGCCTCCATGTATAGGAGATTGTACGTTTGCACGGAGTACCTTATTATTTTATCTCCGAAAATGACGCACAGTTTACTTCCCTGCTATGGGGTTTCAGGAGGCTTTCGGGATGCAACAACATCTGATCATTGCCTTCGATCCTCAGACAGATGGCCAGACCGAGTGGACCATCCAGACTCTCGAGGACATGCTCTTCACATGTGTCCTCGACTTCTATTGCATCTGGGAGGATCAATTAACTTTGGTGGAGTTTTCCTACAACAAAAACTATCACTCTACCATCATTTTGGAACCTTTTGAGGCCTTGTATAGTCGAACTTGAAGATCGCCACTGTGTTGGAAAGACCCAGAGGAGTCAGCACTAGTGGGACCCGAGATGGTGCGAGCTACCACTGAGATGGTGCAGATCATCCAGGAGAGGATGGAGACTACAAAGAGCAGGAATATGCTGTATGCTGACAGGAAATGAAGGCCTCTAGAGTTTGAGGATGGAGACCATGTCTTTCTAAAGGTATCACCTCAACGAGGTCTATGGAGATTTGGCTGAGGTGGAAAGTTATCTCCTTAATTTATCAGATCTTTCCAGGTCCTCAGTAGAATAATAGAGGTGTCTTACAACATAGCTATTCCACCTCATTTTCACTGGGTGCACGATTATATTCCATGTATCTCAACTAAGGAGATACGTGCAAAACCAATCCCACATCATCGACCATGGAGATCTAGACATCAACGATGGGGTGACTTCCATGGAGGTTCAAGTGTAAATTTAGGATCGACAGGATCGGGTACTTCATGGATAGTTGATCCCTCTGGTGCGTGTTCACTGGCGGAATAGGAACCTCCAAGAGAGCACATGGGAGCGGAAGGCTTAGATGCGTGCTCAGTACCCCAATTTGTTCCCTTAGTTCAAGTTGTAGCTTATGGGGATGTAAAGCCTTGATGTGGGGAGAATGTAAAGACCTAGAAATTTTGTGGTTTTTTTAAAATACTTGGAATTTTTACGAGTCCCTGAAAATTTACGGCACTTGATTCTGAGGTCCGGTGTGCCCGGAATCAATTTTTTAAGTTCTGTTTGGGTACGTTCAGAAAACATGTGAGTGAGATTTTATAACTTTTGAACTGGTGCTCGGAATTGAAATTCGAGGGCATTGTTGAACTCAAAGCACTGATATTCGCTTAAGAATACTTTCACCTGGGTGGCAGTTGGTCGATAATGGAAGTTTGATTTTTGGGTTTTTAATAAAATTAAATAAAAATAAAGTGTTAGCTGATTATTGTTTATTTGGTGTTTAAAACCTCCAAGAAGATATTAATGGTCGGGGCCACCACACCATAACCTCCCATGAGAGGTTATGGTGGTGGGGCCCATACAAAGTCTAAACATCTCTTTTCAATTAAAGAGGTGGGGACCACACGGGCTTTAAACCCCCTTGAACTCTCAATAAGTGGGGGAAACCCTTGGAATTCCCTCATAAATGTGCCAATCCACTCAAATTAATTAATGGAACATTAATTAATTATTTTTGAAATATTTTGAATATTTTGGGCAACAATTAAATAATGGGTTAGCTTAACCCATTATTTTTGGAAGGCATATTCTTTTGGTGGAGCATTTGGAGAGGGGGTGGAAGAACTTAAAGGAACTAATTCTCCCAACGAAGAGTGCTTCTTCTGCCAACAAAGAATGCGGAGAATGCCATCAACGCTTCTTCCTCTGTCTTCTACCTCGAACACTTCCTGACCCACGAGCTTGATTTGGGAGTGCATGACGAACGCGACGAACAATGAAACAATGTTCACTTTCCACAACATCATCAATGAACAACAATACGATGTAGGGGTTGTTTTATGTTTTATTTTTACCCTCCTTTCTTAGTCGTTAGTAGTGCTCTTTGAGGCCGATTAATATCACCATAACGTGGAAGGATCAGGCCACACAAACACGACACGACCCTCCCCCTTAATTTTCCTCGCTTTTTGATGATGATAAAGGTGCAATGACACTGCCAGAAGAGTAAACTACGGTGGAGAAACGACGGCCGGTGACAGGCCAACCACGAAGAAAACAGGTGGAGAAGGGCCGTCGGGTTGCCGAAAGGGCACGACACATCTGTGCATCTTGGAGAAGAAGAGTTGTGACTAGGGCGGGCCGTGGCGGAACGGCGCTACGCTGTTGCGCCGCACGGAGGAGGAGAGCTGCGACCAGTGCTAGCCGCATTAGAGGGGCACAACGCCATCATGCCACGCAGAGGAGAAGAACCGCGGCCAGGGTGGGTCATGGTGGAAGAGTAGGGGCGGCCAGGGTCGAGCCGGCCCCGGTGGAGTGGGAGTGGCTGTCCACTCAGCCATCCAAGAGGAGCGAGACCCTGCTGTGTCCCGTGTGGCATGGACCGTCGCCACCCGGCACTGGTTTTTCTCCCACCCGGACGACTTTGCCATTCAGGAACTTCAATAGGTGCATGGTTTCCCCCTGGATGTGGCTTAGGCGGACCCTACGAGCCACCGGGCCGGGCCGCTCTCTGGCCGGGCCGCCCACACAGGCCGGGCCGTCACCTCAGGCCGAGCCGCCCTCTCAGACCGGGTCGGACCCGCTGACTAGGTCGGAAACGCATGCCGGGTCAGAACTGCGAACCGTGTCGGACCCACGAACTGGTTTAGACCCGTGAACCGGTTCAGAATCTGGAATCATGTTGGATCTGTGGACTGGGGCAGATCCTAGTCCAAACCCATTTGACCCAAAGACACCCTTTTTCGCCCATAACTTGGTTTATGAGTGTTTGATTGACGAACCATCTGCACCGACAGAAATATTAGAGCGATATGGATATTTTTTCATACCCCACTTGAGGTTTGGACACATTTGGGGTATGGTCGGGTTGGTTTGAACCTAAAATCCAACCGGTCCCCTATAATGGAAATGCCAATAACTCACATACCGGGTGTCTGATTGATGCACCGTCTATTGTGTTTAGACACTTATTACGAGGAAGACCTTTGAGATACTTCTACAAGGTACTTCGTGATAGATGGGGAATTGACCTGTAGTTCATGGAGTGGATCCTCCTAGAGATGAGTGAGCAGCGTACGAAGACCTAGTAGCCTGCTAAGACCTGATGACTACTAACCTTTCGACTCAGAATGTTTAAATTAGCCCAGCGGGAAGCTTCTCTCTGTGACGTGGCAGACCCACAATGGGGAGCACCTCTATGTGACGTGGATGACCCATGGTACTTGACAGGAAGAGTACCTCTATAGGCTACGAGGGGGAGAATCTCTGTGTGATGCGACGGACCCACAGTGGGGAGCACCTTTTTGTGATGTATCAGACCCATGGTACTCGACAGGAGGACTTACATAGCTGTTCAGGACAGTGGGAAGTTTCTCTGTGTGACGCGGTAGACCCCTAGAACTCTATATAAGTGGAGTACACCAGCATCTGGGGTTTCTAGAGTTTGACTAGGAGTGTTAAATGTTACTACTCCTAGAATAAAATCTTGGTTTTGAGCTGAGTCAATGACTTTTGTGTTTTCCTCATAATTGAGATGGGTTACTAGATAACTTAGTTATATGTTTGGGCATATACCTAAGTAATGGTTATCCATTGATTTCATACTTTGTGGTTTATCATTGGTGGATTTTGTGAGACCTTGAAGGTCTCTGGGTCCCTAATGAGTATTATTATACTCACCCCTACACGGCCTATGCCTGAACCTTGTTGTGTTGGTTGCAGATGACGGGTGACGTTGACTGAGGCAGAGAGTAGTAGGACTAGATGGTACCCGAAGGTGGACCACTCGGTGTGACAGTACACAGAGTGGACGGACAGACGTGGAGTGCTAAGGAGGTCATCTGTACCTACCCTTCAGGTAGGAACCCCAAAAGACGACCCAGTAGCTGCTTACTTTTCTTTAGTGGTACTATTAACTTTCCATTTCCTTGTACTTTACTTTTGGTCTTGTATTTCCGGTCCCTTTAACATTGTAGCACTCCTTTTTGTATACAGCTTTAACTTAGTTTTTTCTTCATGTTGTACTCAAATTGTGTGTGTTTACAATTTATAATGGAAATGCCTTCCCATCTTAGGGATTTATGTCTTTGGTGCTAGTCGCCAGCCCCTGGCCTTTTGAAGGCGGGCTTGGGTAGTCATGGAACGGGCCCCGAGGATGGGTCGTGACAACTGTTTTCACCATGGTGAGTGGAATCTATAGTCTAATCATACGAGACCAATTTATTTAATATTTTATTATCTCACAACTGATAAGGATAGATTTTCTCTACATGATGGTGGAATGTAGTAGTACTTTCCCTATAGTGGTAGACTATTTTATGGATGTTTTTCCTAAATATTTATATGTCCTACCACCCATAAAGGAGATCAAGTTCAAGATCATGTTAGTTCTAGGAGTAGATCTAGTTTCTAACCCACCTTATATGATGAAACTAAAATAGTTTTTTGAGTGGAAATATTAGTTGGATGATCTGGAAGCAAAGGGATTCATATGGCCTAGTACATCACCATGGGGTTCTCTTGTGATTTTTCCCATGAAGGATAATGAGGATTTTATTATGTGTGTACTATAAGAGATTGAAAAAGTTGAAGATCAAGAAGTTGTATCCCCTTCTGAGCATTAAATATCTTTTGGATTTTTGTGAGCTTCCAAATTATTTTCTAATATTAAAATGAGATTAGGGTAACATCAGTTAAGAGTGAGACAATCAGACATACCTCAGGATTCTTTTAGAAGGTGTTATGGCTTATAAGATTTTCTGGTGATGTCATTTGGTCTAAAAAAATACACCCTCAGTAATCATGGCAATAATGAATCGAATATTTCATCATTTTATTGATCATTTTGTGGTGTTTTTCATCGATGAGATCTTAATGTACTCCCAATCAATAGAAACTCATGTCCAATATCATTACATCATCTTAAGTGAATTGATGGATGATCGAATTTATAAAAAGTTATTTAAATATAGTTTTTGGATTGATAAAGTGAACTACTTGGGTCATGTCTTCTCAGATGATGGAGTATCAGTGGACCTAGAGAATGTTGTAGATATAGTATCCTGGTAGTGACCCAATAATGTATTTGAGATTTAATGTTTTCTTAGGCAAGTAGGGTATTATCATTGATTCATCCATGACTTATCGCACATGGGATAACCATGAAAGGGGTGAAGATTTTTTTACAGAGTCTTGTCATAGTGTTTTTGGGGAGTTGAATATTAGGAGGAATTTAAGACCAATACTAACCTTACCTATGAAAGGTAAGACATATACTATGTATTGTGAAACATCTAGAGTTAGACATAGACTAGTTTTGATGTAGGAGGATACAATGGTTTCTTATGGCTCTATATAGTTGAGAATGTATGAGATTAATTATCCTAATCATTATATGGAGTTAGCTATAATAGTACATTTCTTGAGATGCTGGTGACATTATCTTTTGGGTGAGAGGTTTGTCATGTACATGGACCATAAGAGCCTCAGGTGCAACTTTTGTTAATGGGACATGAACCTTCAACATGGGAGCGGGATCAAGTATTTAAATTATATGGAATTTGAGATCTATTATACACTGAGAATGGGAAACATCATTTTTAATGCCTTGATAAAAAATACACAGATACAGGTAGTTAGGGAGTATTGTTATGAGTATTGGATGATGAAACTCTTTCCACACATTCATCTATATGCTCAACTATCCTAGGGATGAATAGTTCTAACCTCCACATTTGTTTTACCCATGATTATGGATTGGATAAATGACAATAAATTATTTGATTCAGAGGGATTAGATCTAAGGGACAACATATATGGTGTAGAGCCACCACCAGGATAATATATTGGTAGAATAATTTTTTTATCCTTGGATGAGTATATATTCCTATGAGCTTATGTGAGGATCTGATAAGAGATCTTCATGCTATATATGGGCAGTAAATCTAGGGATAGGAAATATGTATCTTGATATCCATAGAAATTATTGGTGCCTAGGAATAAAAAATGAGGTAGTGGACTTCATAGAGAGATGTTTCACAAGCTAGTAGGTGAAAACCAAACACCAAAGGACAGCTAGGTTATTACACCCTCTATCCATTCAAAAATATAAGTATAATGATGTTACTATGGAATTTATAATCGGAATACCCCCAAAGCATCACAAGAATGATGAAATTTGGTTGATCATAGATTGATTTATGAAGGTATATCACTTTTTTCCCATCAGGGAGACCCTTACCATTAATGATTTGGGTGGTATTATTGGAAAAATATAGTTTTACTACACAATGCTCTTAGGAATATTGTTTCTAATAGAGATCCTCCATTCACATCTTGGTTCTATAAGGGTATTTAGAAGGCTTTGGGATTACATGATCTTCTAACTAAAAACTATCATTCCCTAACTGATGGACAATTTGAATATACGATTAAGATATTTAAGGATATTTTATCAACTTATGTACTATATTTTGATGGTTCTTGGGATAATAATTTGGAAGTCATGGAGGTCACCTATAATGACATCTTCCAGGCATCGATCTATATGAAAAATTTCATGGAATTTTGTTGAGAGTTGTTCCAATCACCTATTTATTTATAGAAGTAGGCAAGTTTGTGATCATTGGGCCTGGTATCATGTAGGAGACATTTAAGCTAGTTCATTTGATTGGTAACTGATTGGTTACCAAATAAAACTAGTAGAAATATTAGGCTATCTATCAGAGATAACCTCTGGAGTTTGAGGTGGGTCATCATGTTTTCCAATGAGTGTCACCTAGGTTAGGGAAACTTCATTTCATGAAATAAAATAAGTTGATGCCAAGGTTTTTAGGCCATTTGAAATAGTGTGTAGGGTCAATACAGACATAGAAAAGTTATCCCTTCCACAATGATATATTTCCATGCATGAAATGTTTCATATATCACAGCCTTTGAGATATCATCCTGACCATTCTCAGGTTGCAGAAGATGGTGATGTTGAGCTTTGAGTAGATTCACCCTTTAAGGTGTATCCAATAAGGATTGTGAACTATAGTGAGAATTATATCAATGGAAATACTATACATATAGTATGAGTCTAGTGGAAGCAGGTTTATGTTCAACAAGAGATCTGGGAGATGGAATTTGATATGTGATCATAATGGAAAAATTTTTTCACCCAGACTCTATAGTGATGCTTATAGTAGCTCAAAGATGATATATTATTTAGAGGGGAAGTTGTAAGATACCATATTTTTTCTAGGAACATACCTCTTTTAGTTTAAGTTCAATAATATTTTTTTGGGTTTTACTTATTTTAATCCTTGGTGGTAAATCGTTTTATGGGGATGGAGATCCTATATCAGAAAATAACCTAATATTTGGGGATATTTTTTTCGAATTAATGGGGCCTGAGTATAAATGTTTCAAAGGATTAAAAATGTTTTCAATGGGTTTGGAAATATTCATAGGTATTTTGTGTTTCATTTTGTAGAATCTAGGTTGTTATAGGTATGCTTGAAACATTCAAGTCTTAAAAGGGTTACACAATGTGAACCTGTTGTAGGAAATATACCATGAATTAGTTCATAGTATGTAAATTTAACATGCTATAAAACTAGTTCACATTGGGAAAAGGTATATTAGGTTTATTTTAACCTGAAGTTATGCCTTTTTTGGTGTAGACACCACGTAGGAAATTCAAATCATGAATCAAGGATTCACATCGTGAAGTCCTCATATATAGAATGTTTTTATATATCGATACCTAAAAAACTTTTCACTCACTATTCAATATCTTCTCTCAGTCTCTAGGGTGACTCATAGAATCTTCTGGGTGATTAATTCCATTATAAATGTCTTTTTCAAGAATTTAATCTTCAGTGAGATCATTTGATTTGGTTTTCTTCTTCTATATGATATCCTCTCTTATTGCGGTGTGATCTCATTTTATCCATCGAATCGGGATTTTAGACTTGATGTTTGTGTGATATAGGTTGTATTTTTTTGATCTACTTTATAATCATTTCTCCATGAGTGTTCCAAATTGTGCGTGTTTTTTGGTCAATAGATTAAGGTGGGTGGTTGTAACCTTACCTTAATTTTTATTTCTAATTATCTAGGTATGCTAAATAATTACAATTGTGCTAGTATGCCAAGTGCGCAACCCAAATAATTTATTAAATATATGTTTGATAAAAATTAAGTTCATATACATCCAATTGAAACCCACTGGGTCTGTTGGCATTGAGAATGGGCTTACGACCACCCATGTGGTGAGTCTTCCCTTGAAGTTACAATGAATATTCAATTAGGAAAATTGGGGTTTGGGTTAACAATATAAATGGACAATTAAACCTGTTGTGGCTTGAAAATTGAATTAAGATAAATAGAAACATGGAATGGTTTTATTGTAATGATTTATCATGTTACCTGATAATTAACTGATTTAGAATATATTTTTGGTTAATAGAATTTTATAAATTAATCAACTAGGAATTTTATATGAATGAAGATCAATGTTATACATGGTTTTCTTTTATATATTTTTTCTGAAAGGATTCCTGTGGGTTTGGAACACTATCTTGTGAGATGTGGCATCAGTGGTTCATCCTATCAAATGTAAACCCATAGCTTGAGATGAGATTCACTCCTTTTAACCTACATAAGGGAAGACGTAAGTGACTCCATTATAGGAATTTACATGGAGTCTACTATAAGATGGTCACTTTCCTATTTGTATGGTATTACACACTGGGAAGACATAAGTTAATCTAGCATCGGAATTCACATGGAGTCTAGAATGATATGTTTACATTTCTCTTGGAATAATATTTCTCCATAAGAAGACATAAGTGACTGCAGCATGCGAATTTTCATGGATCCTAGTAGTGATTATTAAGATAAGGTATAGGTGATCCATCTTTCTGTAAGAGGATTTACGATATGATGGTGACATCTAGCATTAATCGGAAGATGGTTTAGCTAGCCTTGAGTGTCAAATATGAACTTGAGTGCTGAAATGTTTATTTTATATGTTGTATTAATTGATTAAATAAAACCATATTATCTCTTTATTTCATGAACTTTCTATCGTACTAGTACTTTTAGACATGGTGGCTTCCACCTATTGAGTTTTACCCATACCCAATTTTGGGAAACCATTGGTTACCCTAGAATATTTCATGGATGCTTGTTTCAAAAGGGAAATGTACCTTGTTGTTGATTTTTCTTATTGGATGGGTGGGATTTTGGAGACAGGACTGAAATGGGATTTGGGATTGGGGTCTTTAGAGTTTATTTGTGCTACATTGGTCTTTTATTTGTATGACTTGTAAAATTTCATTTAGTTACATTTCAGCCTAAAATTACATAGTTCATTACTATTTGGTTCGTTTGGTTCACCCTTCTTCTTCAAATTGATAGTTTTACCATTTCAACTATTTCTATTAATATGATTATTGTTTATTTTCTATATATTTCAACTCTATGCCCAGGGTATAGTCTCCCCACTATGTTATCGACACCCCAACTACTAGTCGGTAGCCTCTAGCATATGAAGATGCAGGCTTGAAGCCTAATAAGCAAACTAGTTTGGCCACATGATTTTGTGTTGGGTTAAGGGATGTTACAATGTTCCATCTATATTCCTTCACCGATATTACATGTGGTTTTTTATGGGAAATTTTTTAAAATTATTTATTCAAAAAATGACAACACATATCTTTTTTACACTTTATTTCATGATTTATTACATAAATATACACATAATATAGTCCCAGAAGATCAAGAAACCTAACATCATTAAGAAATTAGATACATAGAATAATAACATGAAATAGGGATATAACAAAATTATTTAAAAATACCATAACATTACCTTAAATTTTATTTATCTTCTAAAACTATATGGGATAACCTAGGGACTTACAAAATAAATGTATGAACTGTAAAGCACAATAATGGAATAATCAAAACATAACATGAAGTAAAGTAGAACATCTGAGTTCAGGTGAATGACATAATGCCATTAAAATTTGATAATCATAATTATTAATATATAATAATGGTATAAAATGATAATATCAAGGATTTATAGGAACATAACAACAATATAAAACATGAAATCATAAGCATTAGTCAGGGATAACTACTAAGAAATCATAACCTAGTTCAGTTATGAAAACCAAACATGAACCATGTATTATATAATATGAGATACAAACATTACCCAATTAATTTTAGGGATATATAATTCTAGGACCACCCATAACATTCATATCATGTACATGCATTTTTGTTCCACATACATCATAAAACATAAGAATATCATTAATCACTTTTAATCCCATGATTAAGGCTTTCAAGTTACATACATGAAATTACCCAATAAATGAATCATATATTTAACTAGATTAATACAATTGAGTAGATATGGGGACACATATTACTAACATAAAAATTTGGCATGGAGAATCATGTGATAATTTCTACATCATAATAGATGTACATAAATGTTCATGAAAGAGATTAATGAGAGTGATAGGTGGTCTCTCATTACTTTGGAATCATAATAATATTTAATTTATGTGTAGATAATGTAACACCCAAGAATTTTATGTTATATAAATCATCAAAGGAATCTTTTTCTACACACAACACTTTCTTGGCTTTCTTTACACTAAATTGCGACCTTCCTTGATAGCTTGCGGCGTACGCAATACCGCGTTTCACTAAACAATGATATGCTAATAAAATATTATTAAAACTAGCCGTTATGAATAGTAATAACCACTTATTGAAATTTTATAAATTTTATTTTTCAAAATGGACTTCATTTTTGGATTCGGAATATCTAAATTATCCTAGGGTGAAATTTTTGTATTTTTCTAAAAACATTCAATTTTTTATGAATAGTGAAACCACTAAGTGGTAGTTAAAAAACTGAATTTTTCATAAAACTTAATTTTACCGCTTCTGTGAGTGGAATTTCAAAAATCTGGGAGACACAGTTGATATCAGTAAGTAAAATGTGGTTCAATGAGATGAAAATAATTTTTGGTGAATAATAACTTTTCACTTTTATTTACCACGGTTAAAAGTAAATAGGGTAATTAAGGGTAAAGATGATATTATTATTACCCTAACACATGTCCTAATTCTATTGGATAAGTGTAATTAGACACAAAAAAACTTAGGAATAAAATATGACCATTTAGGCCCACTTGGATTAGATTAGGACATTTATTATTAATTTATTTAAAGAAGGGTTAAAATAGTGAAAATCAAAGTTTAATAAGTAAATAATTTTTAATATAACGTTATATATAAGATAAATTCGAATATAAATATTCATTATAAATCTAAAAAGATTTCATACATAATGGTATTTTATTTGTAATTTTTATACATTAAATAATTTAATTTATTTATGACACAAAGATGATGCAGTAATTATCTTATTAATGAAATATTGACATAAATGATGTTATAAATTCCCAAATAAATGAAATTTTAGACTTTTTCTGAATTACAATAATTTTATAGGTTAATATTACATGTTAGTAGTGATTTAATTAACTTTTTTTCGAACTAATCATTCTGTTATAATTTTCACAAAAATAAATTACTAAATAGTGTCAAAATTGACATAAAATAGTTTTTAAAACAAATATTATATTATTAATTGTTATTTTATTCCTAAAAATCCATGGTCCGGCCAAATGACTTATATAAGGTTATATATATCAATAATAAACAACTTCGTGTTAGTTTGGATTGTTATAGTAAGTTTAATAACCTTATAGTGTAAGAACACAAGAAGACATGGTAAAAGTAAAATTATTTAACTTAATGTTAAATCTAAATGATAAGGTCCAAATAGGAACCTAAACTTTTCTATATTCTATTGGATAAGAGGATTTCGACCCATACCTACCTTAGCTTCGAAATAAATCAATTTGGATCTATTTAAAACTGAATTTGGCTTTATAATAAAATAATATTTTTAGTTATTCCAAAGGTGCCCCTCTCCTCCCTTATAAAAGGGCACCTCCTCCCTCTCTTCCTCACACCACTTTGAGCCTTCAATCTCGGCCAAACCCTGAAACGTTCTCCTCCCCACTTCCCTAGATACATCCTAGAGGTCCTGGTCTTCTTCAAAGACCAATTTTAGTGCCCTAAAAGGAGGTCTCAAAGAAGCACTTCAAAGAAGAGGTAATGTCTGTTACCGATTCTTTCATCTTTATTTCTTCTTCCACTTCTTCTTCTTTAGTTGTTTCATTATTAAGTAATAACATCAGTATCAATAATATACTTATATGTTATTATAAGTATTAAACAACCCTATTTCACCATCTATCCATCCTACGGTAAATGAAATCACCGCGCGTGCGTACGTACGAAATACCATCTCCACGCCGTGGTGTAATCTACTTTACACCACCACCTTACTTGGATGGGTATAATGGTGTAAATAATGACTATATATGATTATTGTAAAGTGATATTGATTCTGAAATAGTATACATACACTCCAATACAATTCCATGATCATGAGAACGATATCATCGCTCGTGCGTACGTACGGAATACCGTCTCCACGATGTGATGCGACTCGTTCTACATGATCTTCATTTCATAATGATTATATAAATGAATTTAATGAATGAATATGATATATATTACCCTAATAAAATTCTGGAAATGAGGTATCTATAACCTAAAGAGAAGAATAAGAATTTATTCGACAAAACACGCATAAGAACAAAAAGTAATAAACACTCGATTAACAAGTTGTAATGAAATATTACTAATAAGAAGCTAAGAATATGACCATATATGATATCATAATAATAATTATGATTCTGGAATAAGTCAATAACATTATTTAAATCATTATACAGGAGGTTCAGACACTTACGAGGCAAATCAGACCTAAGGTAAGGGAAATATCAGAATCTCATTTTTATCCGAGATTGATTATACTTTGGCATTTATTGGGGTTTATTTTATCAACCACATCCATGTTTCCTCAATATTTAATATTATTTCCATCCACCTACAATTTTTTAAATCCAATTTTACCCTTCGGTGAGTTTTTAGTAAAGGATATGAAAGGAATCTTTTGTCGTTTTTTCGTACGAGGTACTTTTTGACTTTTCCGACAAAAGTACGAAGAATGTTTTTTTAACTTATACGGCATGAATGGATTTTTAAAACATTATT
The DNA here is from genome assembly GCA_963277665.1 of Viscum album. Lineage (NCBI taxonomy): Eukaryota > Viridiplantae > Streptophyta > Magnoliopsida > Santalales > Viscaceae > Viscum > Viscum album. The sequence goes on from OY728142.1 coordinate 409,232,552, forward strand.
TCCAAGAATATTCCTTTACAAGTTTTCAAGTTTATTTTTAATCAACTTATTTTAGTTTATAATTGTACGACATGTTAAGAAAGGAAAAGTGTTTTTGAAGTAGAAATGATATTTTCTTCAAGAATGGAGATCAAGAGTTTTATCAAAATTATTTTCCATGTTTGATAACATAGGGTTATATTTATATCCCTATTATTACATGGATTTGATTATGTTGTGATGGAAATATTTTTATGAATTCCTTTATCTTATATGAATTGTTTTATGATGTCATGATGTTTATGATTCTGATTTTTATTACATGGGTTATGCAATGATGTATGATTTACGATTTTGTGGCACACATAAGAATGGTTTCATTATGAGATGGTTGGTACCTATATCTCTCTCAAATTAATTGGGTAAAGATTTTATATCTCACGAGATAGACATGGCTGGAACAGCAAGTTAAACTGGTTCAGTGAAACAGGACTGAAACGAGGAGTAAACTCGGTTCAAGAATGGACTTTGTCCACTAAGATAGTCTTGGTAATGATTCATGACTTACAAGAAATGATTATCTATTATTATGTGTTTATGCCACAAAGTTTCATGTTTTAAGTTATGATAATTGGGATTACATTTCACTACTATGATTTATCCCATGTTATGAAATTATGATATCTTTTGCAGGTTAAGATTTCCAAAAGTTTTGTGCTTATGTATATGATGTGATTGATATTTCTTTTGTTTACTCTTACTAAGCATTTGAGCTCACCCTTTTGTATGTTTTATTTCCTATGTTCAGGAAGAAGGTTATTAAGTAGAATATTCCAAAAAGGGACTCTAGATATGATGAAATAAATGGGAGGAAATGTAGATGCTTTATGAACCAATTGTTTATGCTTTCCAGTTTCTAAAGACACTATACCTATACGGTCCTTTCATGGTTTTGTTATATGTTGTAATAAGTGTGCTTCAATATTTAAGTAATAACAATGTATGTAAAGTATGGGTCGTTATAGTTGGTATCAGAGGAAAGGTATAGTCAACCTTTGGAAACTAGGATGTGAAAGCCTCAGTAAGAACCCTAAGGATAATTCTAAGCATAGAACACAATCTTAGTGTTTTAGAAATGACCATGAATAACCTAGGATAAGACCTTAAGTTTGAAATTTTATTCTTGATTATGTGGTTTTCCTATTATAATTAGTGTTGCTCACACTATTCTTCTTGGTTTTAGTCAATGGCTAGAACCCGAAGGAACCATGTTAATGCGGAATGCGATGGGAAATTCAATGATTATCCCTTGTAGAAACCAAACGTTATGGGAGTCGGAATGAAAAATCTTGTAGCCATGCTCACACAAAATTCTCAAGCTATGAATCATGCAGGACTTCCAAACGAGCAAAGGAAGGACCAACATTCTGTTGAATCCTTCATGAGGTAGTGTCTACCTTATTTCAGTGAGTCTACTGATCCATCAGTTTCTGAACAATGGATTAGTACTACTGAAAAGATATTTTCAGTTCTTCAATGTTCTGAACATGATAAAGTCATCCTAGCAGGGTATCATCTGGAAGGAGATGCTGATCAATGGTGGAATTTTATTAGGACTACGAGGAAAAAAGTTGAAATCGAGTCCAAGGAATGGGATGAGTTCAAGAAATTATTTTTCAATAAGCACATCCCTCGTATTCTCCAAAAAAAGATGGAGAAGGAGTTTCTTGAGCTAAAGCAAAAGGATGATAAATCTGTGGGTACCTATGAAGCAAATTTTACAAGACTTGCAAGGTACGCTTCTGGTATTATTATCCAACCTGAGAGTAAGATTGATCGATTCTTTAGTGGCTTAAAACCAAGTCTTCGAAGGGTGTTAGCCATAGGGGACTTCAACAGCTACGAGGAAATCATTCAATGAGCTTTCAAAGTCGAGATGGAGATTGGAGTAACCCATCAGTCATATGGGTTTGATAAGAAGAGGAAAATGGAATTCAAAGGAAAATCTATAGAGCACACTGAAATGAATATGTGCTTTCCTTTATGCTCAAAGTGTGGAAAGAAACATGGAGGGAGTTGTCTTAAAGGGACAAGTAAATGTTTCAAATGTGCATAGGAAGGTCATCGGGCATTTGAATTCCTCAATGATGGGAAGAAGATGTCTAATGATGAAAACAAAGGAAGGGATACATAGAATGACCCTACTACACTTTAATGTTTCAAGTGTAAGGAGATGGGTCATTATGCCAATCAATGCCCAAATCCAAGGGTTGATGATGATGGTCGATGTCAACAAACTCTTAAGGATAAAGACAAAGGAAAGTCGCATGCAATCTCTATCAGCGATGTAGAGTACAATAACGATGTGGTGAAAGGTACACCTACCATCCACTCTAAAGTTGAAAATGTTTTATTTGATTCTGGATCCACCCACTCCTTTATTTCTGAAGAATTTTCTAAGGATATCACTGTATTACCTCAACAGTTAGATGTTGAGTTATCCTTGACAACCCCTAATGGGACAACAATCACATCAAAAGTTTATAATTCTTCTCCGATTGATGTTTGTGGGAATGTGCTTCCTGAAAATCTTGTGATCCTTCCTATAGTGTAATTTGATGTGATTCTTGACGTGGATTGACTTTCTCTACATGGAGCTCATATCAATTGCCAAAAAGGGAAGTCACATTTTATATTCCAGATCAATCTATGATCGTCTATCGATGCAAGGTTGAACATAACCTTCCAGTGGAAATTTCTTCCATTTTATAGGTATTGATTCCACTAAATGAATGTTATTTATCTCCAATGGTTGGTGAGAAACTCACGATTAAGAATATTCCCATTTTACGAGAGTTTGATGATGACTTTTGGGAGGAATTACCGGGTCTTCCACCAAATCGTGAAGTTGAGTTTTCAATAGAACTCATACCAGATGTTTTGCCTATTTCAAAGACACCTTATAGAATGGCCCCAATTGAGTTGAAGGAATTGAAGAAGCAACTCCAAGAGAATCATGATAAGGGGTTCATACGCCCTAGTGCGTCACCTTGGGGAGCACCTGTTCTGTTTGTTAAGAAGAAAGATGGATCAATGAGACTCTGAATTGATTATCGAGAACTTAACAAGATAACTATCAAGAACAAATATCCTCTCCCGTGCATTGATGACCTATTTGACCAACTACGCGGAGCTCAATACTTTTCCAAGATTGATCTTCATTCAGGGTATCATCAATTAAGGGTCAAAAGGGAGGATATACCAAAGATGAATTTCCTTAAAAGGTATGGACACTATAAATTTATAGTGATGACATTTTGTCTTACTAATTCCCCTACTATCTTCGTGGATCTAATGAATAGAGTCTTTAGAGACTATCTTGATCAATTTCTGGTAGTCTTTATAGACGATATTCTTGTCTATTCAAAGAGCAAGGAATAACATGAAGATCAATTGAGAATTATATTGAAGACCCTGAGAAAGGAGAAGATTTATGCCAAATTTACTAAGTGCGAATTTTTTCTTCAAAAAGTTTCATTTTTGGGTCACATAATCTCAAAATAGGGGATATCTGTGGATCCAGCAAAAACAGAGGTTATCGAAAGATGGTCGAGACCAACAACCGTAACTGAGATCTGATGTTTTCTTGGTTTGGCTGGATATTATCGACGTTTTGTGAAAGATTTTTCATGATTATCTAATCCAGTCACCAAGTTGACTCGGAAAGGAGTTATGTTTGTTTGGACGGAAGAATGTGAAGAGAATTTCAAGGAGTTGAAAAGAAGGTTATCCAGTGCACCTGTGCTCACACTACCTTGTAGTGGAGAAAGGTTTGTGATCTACAGTGATGCATCCCTGAAGGGTTTGGGGAGTGTTCTTATGCAAAATGATATGGTGATTGCTTATGCCTCATGACAGTTGAAAATACATGAGGAAAATTACCCAACTCATTATTTGGAGTTAGCTGCGGTAATCTTTGCGTTAAATATTTGGAGGAATTACCTTTATGGTGAGAGGTGTGATATTTATACTGATCATAAATGTTTAAAGTATATTTTTACACAAAAGTAGCTGAATATGTGCCAAAGAAGATGGTTGGAGCTGATTAAGGATTACGACTACTCAATTCATTACCACCCTGGGAAAGCAAACATGGTGGAAGATGCATTAAGTCGACAAGACCATGCTAGTTTATCCATGATGAGGATCACAAAAGATCCAATATTTATGGATTTACAAAGGATGGATCTTGGAATTATAATGAAAGGGGAAAAATTGTATCTTTCTCAAATGAATGTTCAACTATCTATACATGTGAAGATTAAAGAGCCACAGAAAGAAGATGTCGAGTTACAAAAGAAGGTGAGAAATGTTCCTGAATTAATCCTTGATTGTGATGGGATACTAAATTTCAGGAATCGGGTTTGTGTTCCTCCCATCCCCGAATTAAAGAAGGTGCTGCTGGATGAGGCTCATAGTTATTCATTCTCTATTTATCCTGGAAGCACGAAGATGTATAGGTACCTGAAAGAGTACTTCTGGTGGGATGGCATGAAAAGAGATGTTGCTGAATATGTCTCTAGATGCTTGGTTTGTCAACAAGTTAAAGCTGAGAGACAGAAGTCTAAGGGGATGTTACAACCATTACCCATACCGGAATGGAAATGGGAAAACATCACTATGGACTTTGTCACAGGACTTCCTAAAATGTCCAAAGGCAATAATGCTATCTGGTTCATAGTGGATCGTCTTAAAAAGTCTGCACACTTCATTTCTATTAGAGAGGATTTCTCTATAGATCAGCTTGCCAGGATATATATAAAGGAAGTGGTAAGATTGCATGAAGTACCACTTTCTATTATAACTGATCGGGATCCGAGATTTACCTCGATGTTCTGGCGAAGTCTTCAGCATACTCTGGATATAGAGTTGAGTTTCATCACTGCTTATCATCCTCAGACAGACGGTCAGTCTGAGAGAACAATTCAAACTCTAGAGGATATGTTGAGAGCTTGCTCTATGGATTTAAAAGGTGGTTGGGATCAACACCTACCTTTGGTGGAATTTTCTTATAATAATATCTTTCACTCCAGTATTCAGATGACTCCTTATGAGGCTCTCCATGGAAAGAAATACAGGACTCCAACTTGCTGAGATGAAGTTGGAGAAAGAAATCTATTAGGACCCGATCTCGTTGATGAAATGGCAGAAAAGGTCAGTTCTATTCAACAACACATAAGAGCAGCTCAGAGTCGACAGAAAAGTTATGCCGACAACTTAAGAAAATACCTAGAGTTTGAAGTAGGTGATAAAGTGTTCTTACGAATATCTCCCTGGAAGAGGGTCATGAGATTTGGAAAGAAGGGGAAGTTGAGCCCTCGATATATCAGTTTTTTCGAAATATTGGATCGTGTTGGGAAGGTAGCTTACCGATTGGAGCTTCCACAGAATCTCTCTCAAGTTCACGATGTGTTCCATGTATCTCTTTTGAGAAATTACATACCTGATCCTTCACATGTACTCAGCTTAGAAGTTGTACCGCTGGAGCAGGATCTTTCTTATGAAGAACAACCAATAGATATTCTGGATCATAGCAAAAAAGTCCTACAAAACAAGACCACTCGATTGGTGAATGTTTTATGGAGGAACCACCAATTAGAAGAAGCTACATGGGATCTTGAGGATATGATGAGTGAGAGGTGTCCTCATCTGTTTGATACAAAGTGACGAATTTTGAGGGAGAAATTCATTTTAAGGGGGGTAGAATGTAACACCCGAGACTTTTATGTTATATAAATCATCAAAGGAATATTTTTCTACACACAACACTTGCTTGGATTGCTTTTCATGAAATCGCGACCATCCTCGATAGCTTGCGTCGTACGCAATACCGAGTTTCACTAAACAATGATATGCTAATAAAATATTATTAAAACTAGCCGTTATGAATAGTAATAACCACTTTTTGAAATTTTATAAATTTTATTTTTCAAAATGGACTTCATTTTTGGATTTGGAATATCAAAATTATCCTAGGGTGAAATTTTGGTATTTTTCTGAAAACGTTCAATTTTTGATGAACAGTGAAACCACTAAGTGGTAGTTAAAAAATGGAATTTTTCATAAAACTTAATTTTACCACTTCTATGAGTGTAATTTCAAAAATCAGAGAGACACGGTTGATGTCAGTAAGTAAAATGTGGTTCAATGAGATGAAAATAATTTTTGGTGAATAGTAACTTTTTACTTTTATTTACCACGATTAAAATTAAATAGGGTAATTAAGGGTAAAAATGATATTATTATTACCCTAACACATGTCCTAATTCTATTGGATACATGTAATTCGACCAAAAACAATCTTAGGAATAAAATATGACCATTTAGGCCCACTTGTATTAGATTAGGACATTTATTATTAATTTATTTAAAGAAGGGTTAAAATAGTTAAAATCAAAGTTTATAAGTAAATAATTTTTAATATAAGGTTATATATAATATAAATTAGACTATAAATATTCATCAGAAAGATAAAAATATTTCCTACATAATTGTATTTTATTTTTAATTTTCAGACATTAAATAATTTAATTTATTTATGACACAAAGATGATGCAGTAATTATCTTATTAATGAAATATTGACAAAATTGATGTTATAAATACCCAAATAAATGTAATTTGAGAATTTTTATGAATTACACTAATTTTATAGGTTAATATGAAATGTTATTATTTATTTAATTAACATTGTTCGAACTAATCATTCTGTTATGATTTTCACAAAAATCAATTACTAATTAGTGTCAAAATTGACATAAAATCGTTTTTAAAACAAATATTATATTATTAATTGTTATTTAATTTTTAAAAATATAAGGTTTGGAAAAATGACTTAGATAAGGTTATATATATTAATAATAAAAAAACTTGGGGTTCGTTTGGATTATTATAGTAAGTTTATTAACCTTATAGTGTAAGAACACAAGAAGACGCAGTAAAAGTAAAATTATTTAACTTAATGTTAAATCTAAATGATAAGGTCCAAATAGGAACCTAAACTTTTCTAAATTCTAATGAATGGGAGTATTTCGACCCATCCCCACCTTAGCTTCTGAATATATCAATTTGGAGCTATTTAAATGTCAATTTGGCTTTATAATAAAATAATAGTTTTTGTTATTCCAAAGGTGCCCCTCTCCTCCCTTATAAAAGGGAACCTCCTCCCTCTCTTCCTCACACCACTTTCAGCCTTCATTCTCGGCCAATACCTGAAACTTTCTCCTCTCCACTTCCCTAGAGACATCATAGAGGTTCTGGTCTTCTTCAAAGACCAAGTTTAGTGCCCTAAAAGGAGGTCTCAAAGAAGCACTTCAAAGAAGAGGTAATGTCCGTTAACGGTTCTTTCATCTTTATTTATTCTTCCACTTCTTCTTGTTTAGTTGTTTCATTATGAAGTAATAACATAATTATCACTCATATAATGATATGTTATTATAAGTATGAAACAACCCAATTTCACCATCTATCAGTCCTACGGAAAATGAAATCACCGCGCGTGCGTACGTACGGAATACCGTCTTCACGCCGTGGTGTAATATACTTTCCACCACCACCTTACTTGGATGGGTATAATGGTGTAAATAATGACTATATATGATTATTGTAATGTGATATTGATTCTGAAATAGTATACATACACTCCAATACAATTCCATGATCATGGGAATGATATCGTCGCTCGTGTGTAAGTACGGAATACCGTCTCCACGATGTGATGCGACTCGTTTTACATGATATTCATTGCATAATGATTATATAAATGAATTGAATGAATGAATATGATATATATTACACTAATAACATTCTGGAAATGAGGTATCTATAACCTAAAGAGAATAATAAGAATTTATTCGACAAAACACGCATAAGAACAAAAAGTAATAAACACCCGAATAACAAGTTGTAATGAAATATTACTAATAAGAAACTAAGAATATGACCACATATGATATCATAACATAAATTATGATTCTTTAATAAGTCAATAACATTATTGAAGTCATTATACATGAGGTTCGGAAACTTACGAGGAAAATCGGACATAAGGTAAGGGAAATATCACAATCTAATTTTTATCCGAGATTGTTTATACTTTGTCATTTACTGGGGTGTATTTTATCATCCACATCAATGTTTCCTCAATATGTAATATTATTTCCATCCATCTACAATTTTTTAAATCAAATTTTACCCTTCGGTGAGTTTTTAGTAAAGGATATGAAAGGAATCTTTTGTCATTTTTCGTACGAGGTACTTTTTGACTTTTCCCACAAAAGTACGAAGAATTTTTTTTAACTTATATGGAATGAATGGATTTTTAAAACATTATTTCCACGAATATTCCTTCACAAGTTTTAAAGTTTATTTTTAATCAACTTCTTTTAGTTTATAATTGTACGACATGTTAAGAAAGGAAAAGTGTTTTTGAAGTAGAAAGGATATTTTCCTCAAGAGTGGAGTTCAAGAGTTTTATCAAAATTATTTTCCATCTAAGATAACATAGGGTTCTGTTTCTATCCCTATTATTACATGGTTTTTATTATGTTGTGATGGGAATATTTTTATGAATTCCTTTATATTATATGAATTGTTTTATGATGTCATGATGTTTATGATTCCCATTTTTATTACATGGGTTATGCAATGATGTATGATTTACGATTTTGTGGCACACATAAGAATGGTTTCATTATGAGATGGGTGGGACCTATATCTCCCTTTAATTAAATGGGTAAAGATTTTATATCTCATGAGATAGACATGGCTTGTAACGCCCCGACCCCAGCTACCCAGAGTCGGTGCATTACTTCGTAACATTGGCATGATCACAAAAGATCAAGTCTCAAAAGACCGATTAGTATAGTAGCCTTGGAAACACTAGATACATTCATAAATGTTACATTACATCACAAAGTGAAAAACTATAATAACATAGTCTCCATAGTCCACACTTCTATCCTCTTCGGACTATCCCAGTAAGTCATTCATAAAATACTTCTTCACATCCTGGAAAATATTAAAACATTGAAAGGGGTGAGCTCGGATGCTCAGTAAGGTTAACAATATAGCAGAAGCTTTCATAAATAAACATTAACATTTAAGGCAATGTATAACTAAAACAAAAGCCTTTTAAACTTGAACTTCAACATAATATGGAAAAAGTAAAATGAGATAATGCCAATCACTTCTTCACATGGACATTCTACTGGTCGAATAATCACATGCAATAACAATAACCACTTTCATAATGATGGAATGCATAATGCCAGCCATTTTGAAACATTTTGTCAAGGCCTCTACCAAGACGTCTAAAATGATTAAGGCCTCGTCCAAAACCATAAATCAAATTGGGAAAGGGCCTCGGCCAATTCCAGGTCTAGTTGTCTCATGAGACCTTCCGATGCATCGAGGAGCTATAGAGGGCTCCACCCGTCACTTATTAAGTCCAATGCATTCCTCATATGAATAGGTTTAAACATATCATAAATGATAACATAATCGTATCACATAAAAAATGGATAAAGGAAACATAACATTTCCACATTTCAATCACAAGATATCAATACAACACATTGATATAATAAAAATGCTTTCAAAACCATTTTCAATACCAAAATAAAAGAAAAGTATAACATGGTATTTATTTTTCATTTAAAAAGGTATGGCTTGTAGAGGAAGCCGAAACTCAAATAGTGGTCACGGCGGCAAAGAATTCGTTGTCGCCGCATATGTACGACAAAAACATTCCCTTTTGTCGTTTAGTAAACGCTTCGTATAAAAAATATTCCTTTAGAATAAACGTAAAAGTCAAAGGGGTTTATACACCGTATAAAAGAAAGTTGTGTATGAATGCAAATATGCCTCAATGAAAGGAGATTAAGACGAAGTCCTTAAAAAGATCATTTTTTTAAAATAAAATAGATCTATTATGTGTATTCACTATAGGTACACATAAATAAAGTAAAAATACAAAATAATACATAATAATATCATGACATAATTTGAATGTAGGAGATTAACCCAAAGAATGGAAATTGGGTTAAGAAATTCCCTTACCTTGCGTCCTGTCCTGACTCGACCGTTCTTTAACCTCCTGAATAATAAACTAGAGTTAATTCCTATTTAATTATGATCCTTTTTCATGTTAATTATTTCTTTTATATCCCTTATTACCATGTTACGAACATTATGTAATTATTTAATTTTATAACGGTCATTTTGCCGATCTTAGGTACTTGAGTCAGAAATAACATTCTTATAATTACAAGTTGTTCATGTGGTGATATATCCATTATATCCAGAATTATATTCATGATATAGATATAATATATATGATATATATCCAGTATATACATTCATTCATAATTTCACGTAACATTTAGAGGTAAGAAATGAAATGCACCGTTCATGGAGACGGTAAGCCGTACGTACGCATGAACGCTACTTTCATTTATATTTCGTATTTAATGGAACAGAATCATAATGATATAAATTTATAATATAATTACAGTATAATATAGTGTATAATACCATTTAATCCATCCTTTATACATCCCACATATGGCATTAACGATTCAAATCACTTTGAGGGGGCAGTAGTCCGCACTTCCTAAAATGAAATTATCGCGTTTTACCCAAAATGGAAATCATAAAGTATGACATAAATGAGAAATACAGAAGCATAAGTAAAACATAAACACATTATATATCATATATAAATATAGTGAAATCTTAATGGCCACCTTTGAAGGTGTTATATGAGTGTTGAACAATCATCGTTTCGTGAGGCAGAAATTTGCCATCCACAGAAACCGTATGTTCTTTAACCATTAGATGTAGGTGTGTGTAATTGTAGCTCGAATAATTCTTATAACAACATCCTATTATATTTAGGATACTTGTGTTGTTACAAAATAAATGAATAAAAAGAGTTTAGGGGGTTGTAGAAGAAAAATAAAACAAAACAACATTAGAGAAGACATTACCTCAAAATCGGGTAACTCTTTTTGATTTGAGCCAAAGGATTCCTTGAGAAGAGTTCTTCCCAAAGTGAGGATTCTATGAGTAAGAGGGGGAATTTTGGAGAGTATTTGGGCAGAGGTTGGCCGATCCAAATGGCTTGAAGGTGTGAATAAGGTGGGAGAGGTGGGGGCCTTTTATAAGTGGAGAGGAGGGGCCTTTTTGGAAAGATTGAAATGTTACACTATTACAAAATGATTTTCGGATTCTAAAGGTCCCAAACATATATAATTCGTTTCTAAGGTGATAAGGGTTCGCAATATACCCATAAAATAGTCTTTGGACAAGTGTAAGCCTTGTATTTTGCATTATCTTTTCATTTTATTAAAATCGTAAAATAATGAGGTCATCGCTGCATCATAATAATGTCATAAATAATTTAATTTATTTAATGTCTAAAAATTATAAAAAAATACTATGATGTAGGAAATATTTTTATATTTCTAATGAATATTTATAGTCAAAATTTGGACTTGTGTAACCCCACTTAAAAACTGTTTTAGTAAAACAACTCATGTTTGGGTCAATTTAATTTTAACATTAAATAAATATATATTAATGTCATTTTCCAACGAAAGTGGCTCCATGGGGTCCCAAGTTGACCCATGGGTTGTCTTGGTCCGCCATGACTCATCCAATAGGAATAGGACAAGTTTCAAGATCATATCATATTATTAAAACCTTGTTTTTACCTTAAACTACACTAATTACCTCTAATCGCGATTAAGAACTTAAAAGTTACTATTCACCAAAAAATTATTTTAATCTCATTGAACCACATTTTACTTCTTAATGACAACCATGTATGTTGTATTTTTGAAAATCAAACCACAAAAGTGGTAATATTTCATTTAAACGAAAAATCAGTTTTTTAACTACCACTTAGTGGTTTCACTATTCATAAAAAATTGATGTTTTTCAGAACAATGCCAAAATTTCACCCTAATCTATAATTGATATTCCAAATTCAAAAATGATGTCTATTTTAAAAAATTCCAAACATATAAGTTGCATTAATTAATTTTATAATTAATTCCCGCTGTCACAACAAATAGCGTGTTTTTAAGAAACAATTTATATCAAAAGATTGGCAATTGTTTATGTCCAATTTCAATGTTAAATTAATTCTAATGACCACCATTGGATAAAATGGTAAAAATATATTCTAATTATACTTTAAAACCACTAAATAGTATAATTTATCACAATAAATTATTTTGATTAAAAAAGTTGTTTTAAGTATTTATCACTATTCAAAAAAAATTGGAAGTTCTCAGAAAGTTACAAAAAATTCAACTTAGGATAATTTCGATATTACAAATACAAAAATAAAGTCCATTTTGAAATATAAAATTTCTATAATTTTAAAAAGTGGTTATTACTATTCATAACAGCTACTTTGATTAGTCGTGGTGTTTTAGAACTCGATGTTGCGTACAATGCAAGCTATTGCATTATTGAATGAGAAGCGTATCGTGGAAGCTTGGGGTGTTACATTCTCCCCTCCTTCAATAAATTGCGTCCTCGCAATTTGAAATTTTTCTTTGAAAATAAAAGGTTGAAAAGAGAAAATACCTTTGTGGAAAACCCACATCAGAAATAAGATTAATAAAATTTAGCCTTAATAAGAGGGAAAGGGAAATGAAAAAGTCACCACTCAATTATGATCTTGATAAGGAGAACATTGGTGGCAATTAGAGACATATAATTGGAGGAAAAGCGTAAATATTTGTAGGGAGTGATTGAGGTCATCAATCACAATCAACTGTTAAATTGAGGGCCTCAAAGCCTTCAATCTATGTTGATTTAAAATATCATCAGTTCAACAAGACATAAGGTATTAGGATAACACATTTTTTTGTTTTAATATCCCTTTACGAAAGTTTAAGAATTAATTTATTCATTGAATAAGAGATAGGTATATATATATTTATTCTTGACAATTAGAGTTTCAACCTTTAACTCATCTTTCACTCAAAAAGATAATAGAACTCAAAAATATTATACTTATCCTAATTGTATAAGGTTCCAAATGTTAACACATACCATTTAGATTAGTAAAATTATTTTGTAATATCCAGGGACTTCCTGTAGGCTAGTGGTAGGAAATAAAGGCTTGTTGCACTATGGTTGTGGGTTCGATTCCTGCATATTTTTCTGACGCGACGGGTTATGCCCCACCCTGCAGGTTGTCCTTTTCCTAAAACTATAGTATTATAATATGCCAAAAATAATCTTCATAAATTTTTTAACCTTAAACAATACTATCCAGAGATCAACTAAATCCACTCCAACCTTTATAGTTATCCAAAATACCTCTGTCCAGACTTTCTCTAAAAGGTCTCTTAATTCCAAAATCAATTTATCAGATTCCCCAAACAAAGTAAAGTTTCTCTTATTGTCACATACTAAAAATATAATTACCTTCATCATATTAAAACCTTACTAAAATCAACAAGTATTGCAGTACAATCCTTATATATATATCACATTATTCTAATAACCAGAATATAATCCATGAGTCCAAAAGCACCAATACATTAGTTATTCTGCTTCAACTTTAGTAACAGCATAAGATTGTCCTTGATCCCTTGGCCTTTTCTGAGGTAAGTCTCCCTGACGCTTAGGACATTCATTTTCATAATTCCCCATTTTCCTACAATTGTAGCATTCAACATTGATATCCTCTTTCTTTCCCTTGCAATCACGCGCCTGGTGACCTTTTTCCCCACATTTATAACAAACTCCCATTCCTTTTAGGCAAGTACCAGGGTGATTCTTCCCACAATTATCACATAATGGAAAATCTGTCTTTCCCTTTTTCTATTTATCTTTCTCTTGTTCCATCATTCTCTTCTTCTCTTGCTTTACTTTGTTGTCATAAGACTTAGAGAATTCCTTTTCTGTCTTGATAGCACACGAGACAATATCTTCGTATGATGATAAGGATTGTGATACTAAAGATCGACGGAGAAATGGTTTTAACCCATCAAAGAAACGATCAATCTTACTCCTTGGGTTACATATATAATCGGCAGCACGCCTCACTAACCTTGTAAAGTTAGCCTCATACTTTGCGACATTCTCATCCTCCTTCTGCCTCAGACTCAGAAATTGTCTTTCTATATCTGCTCGATGGTCACGAGGAAAGTATTTTTCTAAGAAAAGCTCTTTGAACACCCTCCATTCCATATTCGATACGTCATCATCTTCCTTTGTGTTTTGAATCAGCGACCACCACTGATCGACAACTCTAGTGAGGCGGTAAACTATCATGAAAACCTTCTCCCTTTCACTACTCCCCAAGGCATGGAATATTTTATCTAAGGAATTTATCCATTGCTCAGCTACTATAGGATTTGTACTCCCATTGAAGGTTGGTGGTTGTTGCCTCATGAAGCGGTCTAACATTGATCCTCCACGTTGCGGATCAGGGTGCTCCATAGGAGTAAGGTTATTATTCATAACCTGAGTGAGTTGTCCCAGAACGGTGAGAAGCTGATCAGCACCAGTTGTATCACTATCTCCACCATAATTATCTTGAGCAGGAGGGCAATCCCTACACGGAGTGCTTGCATTGATACGGTTTCCATTCCTTCCACTAGGCGCCATTTCTAAACAATGGAATAAACTATATTAGTTTATGAATCAAAATAGATAATTCCATACTTGTAAGATACTTAACATAAATTGAACTATTTATGGATATACTCCTTACAAATGTTTTCTTTGAGGAAGTATATACTCATAACCCTTCATAGTAGTTTGTAATGAAAATGGGAATTATCCTAAGCATATCCCCCAGGAGTGTCGTAACCAAGAGTGCAGCAAGGCCCGTTGTCGTGCACCAGTTCCCGTTCGAGTCTAGCTCAAAGCGGTGTTTTCGGGTTTTACCCCTAGGTACATCTGTGCCAGAGCCGCCTCTACTTGCTCGTATCCAGACAGGTATGTATTGCTCGGAAAACTCACAAAATCTATACAATAACAAAATTCTAGGAAGTTCTTCTATACTAATCCTCAATGTCTATCTTTGGGCTATGTGCTCTAATCAGAGTTTATCTAAATCTAGCTTCCAAGGTTAGTACTAAACTGCCTCTGATACCAACTGTAACGCCCCGACCCCAGCTACCCAGAGCCGGTGAATTACTTCGTAACATTGGCATGATCACAAAAGATCAAGTCTCGAAAGACCGATTAGTTTAGTAGCCTTGGAAACACTAGATACATTCATAAATGTTACATTACATCACAAAGTGAAAAACTATAATAACATAGTCTCCATAGTCCACACTTCTATCCTCTCGAACTATCCCAGCAGATCATTCATAAAATACTTCTTCACATCCTGGAAAATAATAAAACGTAGAAAGGGGTGAGCTCTGATGCTCAGTAAGGTTAACAATATAGCGGAAGCTTTCATAAATAAACATTAACATTTAAGGCAATGTATAACTAAAACAAAATCCTTTTAAACTTGAACTTCAACATAATATGGCAAAAGTAAAATGAGATAATGCCATTCACTTCTTCACATGGATATTCTACTGGTCTAATAATCACATGCAATAACAATAACCACTTTCATAATGATGGAATGCATAATGCCAGACATTCTGAAACATTTTGTCAAGGCCTCGGCCAAGACGTCTAAAATGATTAAGGCCTCGGCCAAAATGATAAATAAAATTGGGAAAGGGCCTCAGCCAATTCCACGTCTAGTTGTCTCATGAGACCTACCGATGCATCGAGGAGCTATAGCGGGCTCCACCCGTCACTTATTAAGTCCAATGCATTCCTCATATGAATAGGTTTAAACATATCATAAACGATAACATAATCATATCACATAAAACATGGATAAAGGAAACATAACATTTCCACATTTCAATCACAAGATATCAATACAACACATTGATATAATAAAAATGCTTTCAAAACCATTTTCAATACCAAAATAAAAGAAAAGTATAACATGGTATTTATTTTTCATTTAAAAAGGTATGGCTTGTAGAGGAAGCCGAAACTCAAATATTGGTCACGGTGGCGGAGAAGTCCTTGTCGCCGCATATGTACGACAAAAACATTCCCTTTTTTCGTTTAGTAAACGCTTCATATAAAAAATATTCCTTTAGAATAAACGTAAAAGTCAAAGGGGTTTATACACCATATAAAAGAAAGTTGTGTATAAAACCAAATATGCCTCAATGAAAGGAGATTGAGACGAAGTCCTTAAAAAGATCATTTTTTTAAATAAAATATATATATTATGTGTATTCACTATAGGTACACATAAAGAAAGTAAAAATACAAAATAATACATAATAATATCATGAAATAATTTGAAAGTAGGAGATTAACACAAAGAATGGAAATTGGGTTAAGAAATTCCCTTACCTTACGTCCTGTCCTGACTCGACCGTTCTTTAACCTCATGAATAATAAACTAGAGTTAATTTCTATTTACTTATGATCCTTTTTCATGTTCATTATTCCTTTTATATCCCTTATTACCATGTTACGAACATTATGTAATTATTTAAGTTTATAACGGTCATTTTGTCGATCTTAGGTACTTGAGTCAGAAATAACATTCTTATAATTACAAGTTGTTCATGTGGTCATATATCCATTATATCCAGAATTATATTCATGATATAGATATCATATATATGATATATATCCAGTATATACATTCATTCATAATGTCACGTAACATTTAGAGGTAAGAAATGAAATGCACCGTTCATGGAGACGGTAAGCCGTACGTACGCATGAACGCTACTTTCATTTATATTTCATATTTAATGGAATGGAATAATAATGATATAAATTTATAATATAATTAAAGTATAATATAGTGTATAATACAATTTAATCCATCCTTTATACATCCCACATATGACATTAACGATTCAAATCACTTTCAGGGGGCGGTAGTCCGCACTTCCTAAAACGAAATTATCGCGTTTTACCCATAATGGAAATCATAAAGTATGCCATAAATGAGAAATACAGAAGCATAAGTAAAACATAAACACATTATATATCATATATAAATATAGTGACATCTTAATTACCACCTTTGAAGGTGTTATATGAGTGTTGAACAATCATCATTTCGTGAGGCAGAAATTCGCCATCCACAGAAACCGTATGTTCTTTAACCATTAGATGTAGGTGTGTGTAAGTGTAGCTCGAATCCTTCTTATAGAAACATCCTAGTATATTTAGGATACTGGTGTTGTTACAAAAGAAATGAATAAAATGAGTTTAGGGGGTTGGAGAAGAAAAATAATACAGAACAACATTAGAGAAGACATTACCTCAAAATCGGGTAACTCTTTTTGATTTGAGCCAAAGGCTTCCTTGAGAAGAGTTCTGCCAAAAGTGAGGCTTCTAGGAGTAAGAGGGGGAAGTTGGGTGAGTATTTGGGCAGAGGTTGTCCGAGCCAAATTGCTTGAATGTGTGAATAATGTGGGAGAGGTGGGGGCCTTTTATAAGTGGAGAGGAGGGGCCTTTTTGGAAAGATTGAAATGTTACATTATTACACAATGCTTTTCGGATTCTAAAGGTCCCACACTTATATAATTAGTGGATAAGGTGATAAGGGTTCGAAATATACACATCCAATAGTCTTTAGACAAGTTTAAGCCTTGGAGTTTTCATTATCTTTTCATTTTATTAAAATCGTTAAATAATGAGGTCATCGCTACATCATAATGATGTCATAAATAATTTAATTTATTTAATGTCTAAAAATTATAAAAAAATACTATGACGTAGGAAATATTTTTATCTTTATAGTGAATATTTATAGTCAAAATTTGGACTTGTATAACCCCACTTAAAACTGTTTTAGTAAAACAACTCATGTTTGTGTCAATTTAATTTTAACATTAAATAAATATATATTAATGTCATTTTCCAACCAAAGTGGCTCCATGGGGTCCCAAGTTGACCCATGGGTTGTCTTTGTCGGCCATGACTCATCCAATAGAAGTAGTACAAGTGTCAAGCTCATATCATATTATTAAAACATTGTTTTAACCTTAAAATACACGAATTACCTCTAATCGTGATTAAGAACTTAAAAGTTACTATTCACCAAAAAATTATTTTAATCTCATTGAACCACATTTTACTTATTACTGACAACCATGTATGTCATATTTTTGAAAATCAAACCACAGAAGTGGTAATATTTCATTTAAACGAAAAATCAGTTTTTTAACTACCACTTAGTGGTTTCACTATTCATCAAAAAATGAAGTTTTTCAAAACAATGCCAAAATTTCACCCTAATCTATAATTGATATTCTGAATTCAAAAACGATGTCTATTTTACAAAATTCCAAACATATAAGTTTAATTAATTAATTTTATAATTAATTCCCGCTGTCACAACAAATAGCGTGTTTTTAAGAAACAATTTATATCAAAAGATTGGCAATTGTTTATGTCCAATTTCAATGTTAAATTAATTCTAATGACCACCATTGGATAAAATGGTAAAAATATATTCTAATTATACTTTAAAACCACTAAATAGTATAATTTATCACAATAAATTATTTTGATTAAAAAAGTTGTTTTAAGTATTTTTCACTATTCAAAAAAAATTGGAAGTTCTCAGAAAGTTACAAAAAATTAACTTAGGATAATTTCGATATTACGAATACAAAAATGAAGTCCATTTTGAAATATAAAATTTCTATAATTTTAAAAAGTGGTTATTACTATTCATAACGGCTACATTGATTGGTCGCGGTGTTTTAGAACTCGAAGTTGCGTACAATGCAAGCTATTGCATTATTAAATGAGAAGCATATCGTGGAAGCCTGGGGTGTTACATGGATGGAACGGCAGGTTAAACTGGTTCAGTGAAACATGACTAAAACGAGGAGTGAACTCGGTTCAGAAAAGGACTTTGTCCACTAAGATAGTCTTGGAAATGAGTCTTGACTAACAAGAAATGATTATCTATGATTATGTGTGTATGCCACAAAGTTTCATGTTTTAAGTTATGATTATTGAGATTACATTTCACTACTATGATTTATCCCATGTTATGAAATTATGATCTCTTTTCCAGGTTAAGATTTCCAAAAGTTATGTGCTTATGTATATGATGTGATTGATATTTCTTTTGTTTACTCTTACTGAGCATTTGAGCTCACCCTTTTGTATGTTTTATTTCCCCAGGTCAGGAAGAAGGTTATTAAGTAGAATATGCCAAAAAGGGACTCTTGATATGATGAAATAAATTGGAGGCAAAGTAGATGCTTTATGAACAAGTTGTTTATGCTTTCCAGTTTCTAAAGACACTATACCTATACGGTACTTTCATGGTTTTGTTATATGTTGTAATAAGTGTGCTTCAATTTTGAAGTAATAACAATTTATGTAAAGTATGGGTCGTTATAGTTTGTATCAGAGGAAAGGTATATTCAACCTTTGGAAACTAGGATGTGAAAGCCTTAGTAAGAACCCTAAGGATAATTCTAAGGATAGAAAACAATCTTAGTGTTTTAGAAATGACCATGAATAACCTATGATAAGACCTTAAGTTTGAAATTTTATTCTTGATTATGTGGTTTTCCTATTATAATCAGTGTTGCTCACACTATTCTTCTTGGTTTTTTTCAATGGCTGGAACCCGAAGGAACCGTGTTAATGCGGAATGCGACGGGCAATGCAATGATTGTCCCCCGGAGCAACCAAACATTATGGGGTCCGGAATGCAAAATCTTGTAGCCATACTCACACAACTTTCTAAAGCTATGAATCATGCAGAACTTCCAAACGAGCAAAAGAAGGAGCAATGTTCTGTTGAATCCTTCCTGAGGAAGCGTCCACCTTCTTTCAGTGAGTCTACTAATCCATTAGTTGCTGAACAATGGATTAGTACTACTGAAATGATATTTTCAGTTCGTCAATGTTCTGAACATGATAAATTCATCCAAGCAGTGTATCATTTGGAAGGAGATGTTGATCAATGGTGGAATCTTATTAAGAATATGATGCAAAGGGATGAAATTGAGTCCATGGAATGGGACGAGTTCAAGAACTTATTTTTCAATAAGTACATCCCTCGTATTCTCCGAACAAAGATGGAGAAGGAGTTTCTTGAACTAAAGAAAAAGGATGATGAATCTATTGGTACCTATGAAGCAAATTTTACAAGACTTGCAAGGTACGCTTCTGGTATTATTATCCAACCTGAGAGTAAGATCGATCGATTCTTTAGTGGCTTAAAACCAAGTCTTCGAAGGGAGTTAGCCATAAGGGACTTCAATAGCTACGAGGAAATCGTTCGATGTGCTCTCAAAGTCGAGATGGAGATTGGAGTAACCCATCAGTCATATGGGTTTGATAAGAAGAGGAAAATGGAATTCAAAGGAAAATATAAAGAGCACAATGAAAAGAAGATGAGCTTTCCTTTATGCTCAAAGTGTGGAAAGAAACATGGAGGGAGTTGTCTTAAAGGGACAAGTAAATGTTTCAAATGTGGAAAGGATGGTCATCGGGCATTTGAATGCCGAAATGATGGGAAGAAGATGTCTAATGATGAAAACAAAGGAAGGGATACACAGAATGACCCTACTACACTTCAATGTTTCAAGTGCAAGGAGATGGGGGCATTATTCCAATCAATGCCCAAATACAGGGTTTGATGATGATGGTCGACGTCAACAAACTCTTAATTCTAAAGACAAAGGAATGTCTCATGAAATTTCTATCAGCGATGTGGAGTACGATAATGAGGTGGTGAAAGGTACACTTACCATCCAATCTAAAGTAGAAAATGTTTTATTTGATTATGGATCCACCCACTCCTTTATTTCTGAAGAATTTTCTAAGGATATCACCGTATTACGTCACCAGTAAGATGTTGAGTCAGCTATGACAACCCCTAATGGCACAACAGTCGCATCAAAAGTTTATAATTCTTCTCTGATTGAAGTTTGTGGGAAAGTGCTTCCTGCAAATCTTTTGATCCTTCCTATAGTGGAATTTGATGTGATTCTTGGAATGGATTGGCTTTCTCTACATGGAGCTCATATCAATTTCCAAATAAGGGAAGTCACATTTCATATTCCAGATCAATCTATGATCGTCTATCGATGCAAGGATGAACATAACCTTCCAGTGGAAATTTCTTCCATTTTATGGGTATTGATTCCACTAAATGAAGGTTATTTATCTAAAATGGTTGGTGAGAAACTCACGATTAAGAATATGCCCATTTTACGGGAGTTTGATGATGTCTTTCCGGAGGAATTACCAGGTCTTCCACCAAATCATGAAGTTGAGTTTTCAATAGAACTCATACAGGATGCTTTGACTATTTCAAAGACACCTTATAGAATGGCCCCAATTGAGTTGCCGGAATTGAAGAAGAAACTCCAAGAGAATCTTGATAAGGGGTTCATACACCCTAGTGCGTCACCTTGGGAAGCACCTGTTCTATTTGTTAAAAAGAAATATGGATCAATGAGACTCTACATTGATTATCGAGAACTTAACAAGATCACTATCAAGAACAAATATCCTCTCCCGCGCATTGATGACCTGGTTGACCAACTATGCGGAGATGAATAGTTTTCCAAGATTGATCTTCGTTCAGGGTATCAACAATTAAGGGTCAAAAGGGAGGATATACCAAATACGGCTTTCCGTACAAGGTATGGACACTATGAATTTATAGTGATGGCATTTGGTCTTACTAATGCCCCTGATATCTTCATAGATCTAATGAATAGAGTCTTTAGAGACTATCTTGATCAATTTGTGGTAGTCTTTATAGATGATATTCTTTTTATATTCAAAGAGCAAGGAAGAACATGAAGATCACTTGAGAATTATATTGAAGACCCTGAGAAAGGAGAAGATTTATGCCAAATTTACCAAGTGTGATTTTTGGCTTCAAAAAGTTTCATTTTTGGGACGCATAATCTCAAAAGAGGGGATATATGTGGATCCAACAATAATAGAGGTTATCGAAAGATGGTCTAGGCCAACAACAATACCTGAGATCCGAAGTTTTCTTGGTTTGGTTGGATATTATCGACGTTTTGTGAAATATTTTTCACGATTATCTAATCCACTCACCAAGTTGACTCGGAATGGAGTTAAGTTTGTTTGGATGGAGGAATGTGAAGAGAATTTCAAGGAGTTGAAAAGAAGGTTATCCAGTGCACCTGTGCTCACACTGCCTTGTAGTGGAGAAAGGTTTGTGATCTACAGTGATTCATCCAAGAAGGGTTTGGGATGTGTTCTTATGCAAAATGATATGGTGATAGCTTATTTCTCACGACAGTTGAAAATACATGAGCAAAATTACCCAACTCATGATTTGGAGTTAGCTGCATTAATCATTGCATTAATGATTTGGAGGCATTACCTTTATGGTGAGAGGTGTGATATTTATACTGATCATAAATGTTTAAAGTATATTTTCACACAAAAGGAGCAGAATATGCGCCAAAGAAGGTTATTGGAGGTGATTAAGGATTACGAATGCTCAATTCATTACCACCCTGGGAAAGCAAATAAGGTGGAAGATGCATTAAGTCAACAAGGCCATGCTAGTTTATCCATGATGAGGATAAAAAAAGATCCAATATTTATGGATTTACAAAGGATAGATATTGGAATTATAATGAAAGGGAAAAAATTGTATCTTTCTCAAATGAATGTTCAACCATCTATACATGTGATGATTAAAGAGGCACCGAAAGAAGATGTCGAGTTACAAAAGAAGGTGAGAAATGTTCCTGAATTCAACCTTGATTGTGATGAGATAATAATGTTCAGGAATTGGGTTTGTGTTCCTCCCATCCCTGAATTAAAGAAGGAGCTTCTAGATGAGGCTCATAGTTCTTTATTCTCTATTTGTCATAGAAGCACGAATATGTATAAGGACCTGAAATAGTACTTCTGTTGGGATGGCATGAAAAGAGATGTTGCTGAATATGTCTCTCGATGCTTGGTTTGTCAACAAGTTAAAGCTGAGAGACAGAAGTCTAAGTGGATGTTACAACCATTACTCATACCCAAATGGAAATGGGAAAACATCACTATGGACTTTGTCACAGGACTTCCTAAAACGTCCAAAGGCAATAATGCTATCTGGGACATAGTGGATCGTCTTACAAAATCTGCACACTTCATTGCTATTAGAGAGGATTTCTCTCTAGATCAGCTTGCCAGGATATATGTAATGGAAGTTGTAAGATTGCATGGAGTACCACTTTATATTATATCTGATCGGGATATAAGATTTACCTCGAAGTTCTAGTGAAGTCTTCAGCATAATCTGGATATAGAGTTGAGTTTCAGCACTGCTTATTATCCTCAGACAGAAGGTCAGTCTAAGAGAACAATTCAAACTCTAGAAGATATGTTGAGAGCTTGCTCTCTGGATTTCAAAGGTGGCTGGGATCAACACCTACCTTTGGTGAAATTTTCATATAATAATAGCTTTAACTCCTGTATTCAGATGGCTCCTTAGGAAGCTCTCTACGGAAAGAAATGTAGGACTCCAACTTGCTGGGATGAAGTTGGGGAAAGAAAGCTCTTAGGACCTGATCTCATTGATGAAATGGCAGAAAAGGTCAGATCTATTAAACAACACATAAGAGCAGATCAGAGTCGACAGAATAGTTATGCTGACAACCGAATAAAATACCTAGAGTTTTAAGTAGGTGATAAAGTGTTCTTACGAATATCTCGCTGGAAGGGGGTCATGAGATTTGGAAAGAAAGGGAAGTTGGGACCTAGATATATCGGTCCTTTCGAAATACTAGATCGTGTTGGGAAGGTAGCTTACCGATTGGCGCTTCCACTGAATCTCTCTCAAGTTCACGATGTGTTACATGTATCTCTCCTGAGAAAGTACATACCTGATCCTTCACATGTACTCAACTCAGAAGTTGTACCGCTGGAGCAGGATCTTTCTTATGAAGAACAACCAATAGAGATTCTGGATCATAGCGAAAAAGTCCTACGAATCAAGACCACTCGATTGGTGAAAGTTTTATGGAGGAACCACCAATTAGAAGAAGCTACAAGGGAGCTTGAGGATATTATGAGGGAGAGGTATCCTCTTCTATTTGTTACAAAGTGATGAATTTCAAGGGAGAAATTCATTTTAAGGGGGGTAGAATGTAACACCCGAGACTTTTATGTTATATAAATCATCAAAGGAATCTTTTTCTACACACAACACTTGATTGTCTTGCTTTACACGAAATCACGACCTTCCTCGATAGCTTGCATCGTACGCAATACCGAG
Source organism: Viscum album (assembly GCA_963277665.1). Classification (NCBI taxonomy): domain Eukaryota; kingdom Viridiplantae; phylum Streptophyta; class Magnoliopsida; order Santalales; family Viscaceae; genus Viscum; species Viscum album. The sequence continues at coordinate 409,256,909 of OY728142.1, forward strand.
TTTCACTAAACAATGATATGCTAATAAAATATTATTAAAACTAGCCGTTATGAATAGTAATAACCAATTTTTGAAATTTTGTAAATTTTATTTTTTAAAATGGACTTCATTTTTGGATTCAGAATATCGAAATTATCCTAGGGTGAAATTATGGTATTTTTCTGAATACTTTCAATTTTTGATGAATAGTGAAACCACTAAGTGGTAGTTAAAAAACTGAATTTTCCATAAAACTTAATTTTACCACTTCTGTGAGTGGAATTTCAAAACTAATAGAGACATGGTTGATGTCAGTAAGTAAAATTTGGTTCAATGAGATGATAATAATTTTTGGTGAATAGTAACTTTTTACTTTTATTTACCACGATTAAAAGTAAATAGGGTAATTAAGGGAAAAAATAATAATATTATTACCCTAACACATGTCCTAATTATATTGGATACATGTAATTAGACCAAAAACAAACTTAGTAATAAAATATGACCATTAAGGCCCACTTGGATTAGATTAGGACATTTATTATTAATTTATTTAAAGAAGGGTTAAAATAGTTAAAATCAAAGTTTAATAAGTAAATAATTTTTAATATAATGTTATATATAATATAAATTAGACTATAAATATTCATTAGAAATCTAAAACGATTTCCTACACAATTGTATTTTATTTGGAATTTTTATACGTCTAATAATTTAATTTATTTATGACACAAAAATGATGCAGTAATTATCTTATTAATGAAATATTGACATAATTGATGTTATAAATACCCAAATAAATGTAATTTGAGACTATTTATGAATTAAAATAATTTTATAAGTTAATATGACATGTTATTATTGATTTAATTAAATTTTTTCGAACTAATCATTCTGTTATGATTTTCACAAAAATCAATTACTAAATAGTTTCAAAATTGACATAAAATAGTTTTTAAAACAAATATTATATTATTAATTGTTATTTTATTCCCAAAAATCTAAGGCTTGACCACATTACTTATATAAGGTTATATATATTAATAATAAACAACTTGGGGTTAATTTGGATTGTTATAGTAAGTTTATTAATTTTATAGTGTAAGAACACAAGAAGACACGGTAAAAGTAAAATTATTTAACTTAATGTTAAATCTAAATGATAAGGTCAAAATAGGAACCTAAACTTGTCAAAAATATATTGGATGAGAGTATTTCGACCCATCCCCACCTTATCTTCGAAATAAATTAATTTGGAGCTATTTAAATCCGAATTTAGCTTTATAATAAAATAATATTTTTTGTTATTCCAATGGTGCCCCTCTCCTCCCTTATAAAAGGGAACCTCCTCTCTCTTCCTCACACCACATTGAGCCTTCAAGCTCGGCAAACCCCTGCCACTTTCTCCTCTAAACTTCCCTAGAGACATCCTAGAGGTCCTGGTCTTCTTCAAAGACCAATTTTAGTGCCCTAATAGGAGGTCTCAAAGAAGCACTTCAATGAAGAGGTAATGTCCGTTACCGATTCTTTCATCTTTATTTCTTCTTCCACTTCTTCTTCTTTAGTTGGTTCATTATGAAGTAATAAAATCAGTATCACTCATATACTGATATGTTATTATGATTATTAAACAACCCTATTTCACCATCTATCCATCCTATGGAAAATGAAATCACCGCGCGTGCGTACGTACGGAATACCGTCTCCACGCCGTGGTGTAATCTACTTTCCACCACCACCTTACTTGGATGGGTATAATGGTGTAAATAATGAATATATATGATTATTTTAAAGTGATATTGATTCTGAAATAGCATACATACACTACAATACAATTCCATGATCATGGGAACGATATCATCGCTCGTGCGTACGTACGGAATACCTTCTCCACGATGTGATGTGACTCGTTCTACATGATATTCATTGCATAATGATTATATAAATGAATTGAATGAATGAATATGATATATATTACACTAATAACATTATGGAAATGAGGTATCTATAACCTAAAGAGAATAATAAGAATTTATTCAACAAAACACACATAAGAACAAAAAGTAATAAACACCTGAATAACAAGTTGTAATGAAATATTACTAATAAGAAGCTAAGAATATTACCATATATGATATCATAACAATAATTAAGATTCTAGAATAAGTCAATAAAATTATTTAAATCATTATACAGGAGGTTCAGACACTTACAAGGCAAATCAGACCTAAGGTAAGGGAAATATCACAATCTCATTTTTATTCGAGACTGTTTATACTTTGACATTTACAGGGGTGTATTTTATCATCCACATCCATGTTTCCTCAATATGTAATATTATTTCAATCCACCTACAATTTTTTAAATCCAATTTTACCCTTTTGTGAGTTTTTAGTAAAGGATATGAAAGGAATCTTTTGTCATTTTTCGTACGAGGTACTTTTTGACTCTTCCGACAAAAGTACGAAAATTGTTTTTTTAACTTATACGGCATGAATGGATTTTTAAAAAATTATTTCCAAGAAGCTTCCTTTAAATGTTTTCAAGTTTATTTTTAATCAACATCTTTTAGTTTATAATTGTACGACATGTTAAGAAAGGAAAAGTGTTTTTGAAGTAGAAATGATATTTTCCTCAAGAATGGAGTTCAAGAGTTTTATCAAAATTATTTTCCATCTAAGATAATATAAGGTTCTGTTTCTATCCCTATTATTACATGGATTTTATTATGTTGTGATGGAAATATTTTTATGAATTCCTTTATCTTATATGAATTGTTTTATGATGTCATGATGTTTATGATTCCCATTTTTATTACATGGGTTATGCAATGATGTATGATTTACGATTTTGTGGCACACATAAGAATGGATTCATTATGAGATGGGTGGGAAGAAAATCGGCAGCATAAGGCCGCAGGGTCACCGAAAGGGTGTGGCACCACCGTGTCGCACGGAGAATGAGAGCCGTGTCTAGGGAAGGCCACGGTGCAAGGGGCGGCGTCGTCGCGCCATGCAGAGGAGGAGATGCGTAACCAGGGCAGGCCACATCGGAGGGGAGCGGCGCCGTCGCGCCTTGCGGAGGAGAAGAACCGCGGCCAGGGCGGGCCGCGATGGAAGCGTAGGGGCTGCCATGGTTGGGCCGGCTGTTGTTGGAGTGGGAGTGGCTGGCTTCTTGGCCAACCAGGAGGAGCTGGACCCCGCTGGGTCCCGCGTGGTGTGGACCGGTGCCACCTAGTGCCGATTTTTCTCTCATTAGAATGAATTTGCTGTTTGGGATCTCCAGGGGGCGCGCGGTTTCCCCCATGGATGCAGCTTAGGCGGACCCTACGAGCCACTGGGCCGGGCCACCTCCTCTGGCCAGGCTGCTCTCGGGCCGAGACGACCCCTCGGGTCGCGCTGCTCTCGAGCCGGGCCGCCCTCTCAGATCCGGTCGGACCCACTGAACATGTCAGAAATGTGGGCCGGGTCGGACCCGCAAACTTGGTCAGACTGACGAATTGGGTCAGACTCGTGAACTGGGTTGGATCCGTGGACTGGGTCAGATCCCAGTCCGAACCCGTTTGACCTGAACACACACTTTGTTGCCCATAACATGGGATACAGGTGTTCAATTGTTGAACTATATACGGTGATGGAAAGTGTGAAACGAGATCATTCTTTTGGAATACCCCATTTGAGGTTGGGACACTGTTGGGGGATGGTCAGGTAGTTTTGAACCTAAAATTCAACCGGGGCCCTAGAACATAAATTCCAATAACTCATAGAACGAGCATCCGATTGATGTGCCGTCTGTTGCGTTGAGACACCTATAATGAGGCATAAATTTGAGATACTTCAACATGGGACTTCTTGATAGTTGGAGAAATGACCTATAACTCGTGGAGCAGATCCTCTCGGAGACGATTAGGCAGAGTACGGAGACCTAGTAGCCGGCTGAGACCTGACGATTGCTGACCTTTTGACTCGGAGTGTTTCTACTAGCCTAGTGGGAAGAGCCTCTGTGTGATGTGGCAGAACCACATTGGGGAGCACCGCTGTGTGACGCGGTTGACCCATGGTACTCGACAGGAGGAGTACCTCAACAGGCTATGTGGGGGAGCAACTCTGTGTGATGTGGCAGACCCACAGTGGGGAGCGCCACTGTGTGACACAGCAGACCGACGATACTCGACAAGAGGAGTACCACAACAGTTCAGGATAGTGGGAGGTGCCTCTCTGTGATGAGGTAGGCCCACAATACTCTATAGAGGAGGAGTACACCAGCAGCCGAGGTTTTGACAGTTTTACTGGGAGTGTTAAATGTTACTACCCTAGAATAAAATCCTGGTTTTGAGTTGAGTCAATGACTTTTGTGTTTTCCTCATGATTGAGATTGGTTACTAGATAACATAGGTATATGTATGGTCATATACCTAAGTAATGGTTATCCATTGATTTCATACTTTGTGGTTTATCCTTGTTGGATTTTGTGAGACCTTGAGTGTGTCAGGGTCCCTACTGAGTATCATTATACTCACCCCTACACAGGATATGCCCACACCTCATTGTGTTGGTTGCAGATGACGGACAACGTTTACTGAGGCAGAGAGTAGCAGTACTGGATGGTACCCGAAGGTGGACCACTCGGCGTGACAGTACACAGAGTGGAAAAATGGAGGTGGAGTGCTGAGGAGGTCATCTGTACCTACCCTTTAGGTAGGAACCCGGAGGACAACCTAGTAGCTGCTTACTTTTCTTTAGTTGTACTTTCTTTCAATTGTACAATTACTTTACCATTTCCTTGCAATTTATTGGTGGGATTGTATTTCCGGCCCCATTTACTTTCCATCACTCCTTTTTCTATAAAACTTTTACTTAGTGTTTACTTTCAGTTGTACTTTGATTATGTGTGTTTACAATTTATAAAAGAAATCCCTTCCAAGCTTAGGTATTTATGACTTTGGTGATAGTCGCGAGCCCCTGGCCTATGGAAGGTGGGCTTGGGGTTGTCACGACATGGGTCCTGAGGACGGGTCGTGACAAATTGGAATCAGAGGAGTCGGTTCTACCACAGAACAGAGGACTCTGATCATTCTTTCTCTGTGAAACAATAATCGTAAGAGTACTGAGTGTGGTTTTCAGTTTAGGGAGTCCAGTGTTGGTGCGGGTGACCGACGTATCCATACACCAGGACCCTAACTACTGATTTTCGACTTAGTGTATTAAAACACTGATTGTGTTCATGTCTTTAAAAGTTTTTTAATTCATCTCAACCAAGTCACCTCACCACATATAATCTTTTGACCGTGTTGCAACTGATTCTTTCAGGATGCCTCCCCATAGAGCCTCAAGAGTTGTACACTCTGACATCCCACCAAGCGACGAGGCCTTAGTGCAGGGCCCTTTATCTGCGAAGGAATTAGCGGTACCACTAGCAGTTGGGACACCGATGCCACCAGCCCCATAAAAAGATGATGCACACTGCTTGAGCGCGTTGCATGAGTTCCAGCACTAGAGGACACCTAGTTTCTGGGGAGAGATGGACCCACAGGCGGCTGAGGATTGGCCAGAGGCTATGGGGAGAGTCTTCAGGCTGGTAGGGACACCAACAGAACTTATGGTGATCCTTGCTGTGAGTCTCCATAAGGCAGCAGAAGTCAGATGGTGGAGCCTGATGCCCTAGGTCCACGAAGTGGCGACACTTCTCTGGGCAGACTTCAAGAGCATGTTCCAGGCAGAGTTTGTTCTAGTGACTCTACGAGCGGTGCGGATATAGGAGCTACTTCATATACAGTAGGGTAGCATGATGGTAGATCATTACTCAGCGAGGTTCACCAACCTCTCGCGCTACTCCACAGATATGGTAAGAGACCCATTTTCAGGGCCTAGACCTTCGAGTAGGGGCTCAGGTGAGAGATCAAAGAATCTATGATCTCATTCAGCATCCCAACGCATGTAGGGGTGTTAGAGAGAGCCTTCTTAGCGGAGAGTTTCCTTGCTGAGCAGTCTCCTGCAACAAGACCCACAACTAGTCAACATGCAATGAAGTCTTCTACAGCTGGCAGTAGACAGATGATGTAGAGTTCCAAGAGTACCATACCCACGGGTGGATGACCGCATGACTCAAGATCCATTGATCGGGGCACTCGGGGCAGGGACATACATGCCAAGAGTAGACAGTGCTACTCATGCGGCGGACAGGGGAACATGGTTCGTGACTGTCCGACCCACCATACTGATGATCACAAGATAGTTGAGGGACTTACCAGGCAGAGGAATAGATTCAATCAAGGTGGTCCACAGGGCGTAGGCGGATGTGGATGGGGAGCTGGATGTGCAGCTGGCAGTGGATGAAGTTTCGTGGTGTTGCCACCACCACCACCAGGAGGTCTACCCCGACCGCAGGGAGTGGGTGGAAAGGGGAGAGCTCAGGTTCAGGAAGATGAGGCATACGACCATGGCACTCCAGAGATGATTCAAGGTATGATCTGTGTCTACTCCACCATAGCTGTAGTTCTTATAGACACAGCTTCCAGTCACTCTTTCATTACCACTTCCCTCGTTCAGAGGTCGAAGATTCTGATGGAGCTGTTGGCTCAATCCTTATGGCTAGAGACTCCGATTGGAGTAGACATGATGATTACACACCGGTGCTGACAGTGTGAGCTTACTCTAGGAGGAAAGAGCTTCATCTGGGATCTCCTTATAGCGACATCAAGGCCTTACAACATCAACTTGGGTATGGAATGGTTTTCTATAGTCCATGCTCAGATAGACTGTATTAGGCACAAAGTGCAGTGTTTCCACACGGATGGGACTAGGTTCACCTTCACTGGCAAAAAGGTAACCTTTCAAGCATAGCACATAGTTACTCGGAGGATGGATCAGCCGATCAGTCACCAGTTGGATTTCCTTACCCTTAGAGAAATTGATGTGGAGAGTCTGACTTATCCTGTAGTGGCAGACCAGTATGCAGATGTTTTCCCTGACAATATTCCAAGACTACCTCCTCACAGAGAGGTGGACTTCTACATTGACCTGTAACCTAGGATGACACCAATATCTACTCCAGTATATCAGATGGCTCCTACTGAGCTTCGTGAGCTACGAGTACAGCTGAAGGACTTGCAGGGGAAGGGATTCATCCGCCCCAGTGTTTCTTCATGGGCAACCCCGATTTTGTTCGCCAATACGGAGGATGGGAGCTTGAGGATCTTTGTCAACTATCATCGCCTGAACCAGGTGACTTTAAAGAACAAGTACCCAAGCCCGAGGATTGACGAACTCTTTGACCAAATTAATGGGGCATGGTGGTTCTCTAAGATAGACCTCAGATAAAGCTATCACCAGCTGAGAGTTCGAGACGAGGATGTGCACAAGATGACCTTCAAGTGTCGATACAGCCACTACGAGTTCTATTTTATGCCCTTCAGCGTAACCAACACTCCATCAGTGTTCATGAGTCTCATGAATAGGATCATCCAGCCTTACCTCGATCAGTTTTCCATAGTATTTATCGACGACATTCTGATCTACTCAACTACTGAGGAGGAGCATTCCTACCATTTGTATGTAGTACTGGACACACTATGAGATCACCAGCTTTATGGTAAGCTCTAGAAGTACCAGTTTTGGATTATAGAGGTTCACTTCTTGGGACATATTATCTTGGAGGCTGGAGTAGTAGTAGATCCAGTGAAGATTGTGGCTGTACTTTCTTGGGATCCACCCAGGAGTGTGACGGAGGTACGTAGTTTCCTAGGATTGGCTGGATACTATCAGAGATTCATTCTAAACTTCTCCATAGTTTCATCACCACTATCATCCTTGACGAAGAAGGGGTAACCATTCGCGTGGTCAGAGAGATGCCAGTAGAGATTTCAGGAGCTGAGGAAGAGGCTGACTATTGCCCCCTTCTTGAGGCTTCCAGAGGAGGGCGTAGGGTATGTTGTTTACTGCGACACATCAGGGACCAGACTTGGGTGTGTCCTGATACAGGAGCGAGCAGTGATCTCAAATGGTTATCAGCAGCTATGACAGCATGAGCAGAACTATACTACCCATGACCTGGAGTTAGAAGAAGTGGTATTCGCCATGAAGATGTGGAAACACTGTCTTATGGGTGAAAATTTTACCATGTACTCTGATCATAATAGTCTCAGGTATATCTTCTCTCAGAAAGACCTGAATCTGAGACTACGACATTGGATTGAGTTCCTCTAGGAATATGACATTGAGATAGTCTATACTCCTAGGAAGGGGAACATTGCTGCAGATGCGCTTAGCAGAAGGACTGTTATACAAATACTAGGAGAGGAGACATAGCAGGTGGCCGCCTTACAGACATCCTTTGTGGATATAGATGGAGAAACCTACCTACAGTCTCTTACAATCACTCCTCCACATCTTCGGTGAATCAAGGAGGCATAGCATGGGGACACTTACTGTGAGACATGACATGCTCAGATATCCACAGGGTAGGCACCTGATGGATTTTCTAATGATGGGGAGCACTTAATCCTCTACAAAGGACATACTATGGTTCCAGTGTCACTAAAGGAGAAAGTGTTGAGGGAGTTTCACATGACCCCTCTAGCGGTACATCTAGGATTTGAGAAGATATACCAGGACCTTCGACAAAAGCACTGGTGGCCAGGTATGAAGAAGGCAATAACAGAGTTTGTCTCACGGTCCCTCACTTGTTAGTAAGTGGAGACAGAGCACCAGGTACCAGCTGGTTTGGTTCATTCTTTAGAGGTCTCAGAGTGGAAGTGGGATGGGATATCCATGGTACTAGTGATAGGTCTTCCACGTACATCTATGTGTCATGATTTGATATGGGTGATCGTTGACTGACTCACCAAGTCGGTCCACTTCCTCCCGATCAGAGAGCAGGGTTTAGTTGGGAGCTTGGGATGCCTCCATGTATAGGAGATTGTACGTTTTCACGGAGTACCTTATTATTTTATCTCCGACAATGACACACAGTTTACTTCCCTGCTATGGGGTTTTAGGAGGCTTTCGGGATGCAACAACATCTGATCACTGCCTTCGATCCTCAGACAGATGGCCAGACTGAGTGGACCATCCAGACTCTCGAGGACATGCTCTTCACATGTGTCCTCGACTTCTATTGCATCTGGGAGGATCAATTAACTTTTGTGGAGTTTTCCTACAACAAAAACTATCACTCTACCATCATTTTGGACCCTTTTGAGGCCTTGTATAGTCGAACTTGAAGATCGCCACTGTGTTGGAAAGACCCAGAGGAGTCAGCACTAGTGGGACCCGAGATGGTGCGAGCTACCACCGAGATGGTGCAGATCATCCAGGAGCGGATGGAGACTACACAGAGCAGGAATATGTTGTATGATGATAGGAAATGAAGGCCTCTAGAGTTTGAGGATGGAGACCATGTCTTTCTAAAGGTATCATCTCAACGAGGTCTATGGAGATTTGGCTGAGGTGGAAAGTTATCTCCGCAATTTATCAGATCTTTCCAGGTCCTCAGTAGAATAATAGAGGTGGCTTACAACATAGCTATTCCACCTCATTTTCACTGGGTGCACGATTATATTCCATGTATCTCAACTGAGGAGATACGTGCAAAACCAATCCCACATCATCGACCATGGAGATCTAGACATCAACGATGGGGTGACTTCCATGGAGGTTCAAGTGTAAATTTAGGATCGACAGGATCGGGTACTTCATGGATAGTTGATCCCTCTGGTGCGTGTTCACTGGCGGAATAGGAACCTCCAAGAGAGCACATGGGAGCGGAAGGCTTAGATGCGTGCTCAGTACCCCAATTTGTTCCCTTAGTTCAAGTTGTAGCTTATGGGGATGTAAAGCCTTGATGTGGGGAGAATGTAAAGACCTAGAAATTTTGTGGTTTTTTTAAAATTCTTGGAATTTTTACGAGTCCCTGAAAATTTACGGCGCTTGATTCTGAGGTCCGGTGTGCCCGAAATCAATTTTTTAAGTTCTGTTTGGGTACGTTCAGAAAACATGTGAGTGAGATTTTATAACTTTTGAACCGGTGCTCGGAATTGAAATTCGAGGGCATTGTTGAACTCACAGCACTGGTATTCGCTTAAGAATACTTTCACCTGGGTGGCAGTTGGTCGATAATGGATGTTTGATTTTTGGGTTTTTAATAAAATTAAATAAAAATAAAGTGTTAGCTGATTCTTATTTATTTGGTGTTTAAAACCTCCAAGAAGATATTAATGGTCGGGGCCACCACACCATAACCTCCCATGAGAGGTTATGGTGGTGGGGCCCATACAAAGTCTAAACATCTCTTTTCAATTAAAGAGGTGGGGACCACACGGGCTTTAAACCCCCTTGAACTCTCAATAAGTGGGGTAAACCCTTGGAATTCCCTCATAAATGTGCCAATCCACTCAAATTAATTAATGGAACATTAATTAATTATTTTTGAAATATTTTGAATATTTTGGGCAACAATTAAATAATGGGTTAGCTTAACCCATTATTTTTGGAAGGCATATTCTTTTGGTGGAGCATTTGGAGAGGGGGTGGAAGAACTTAAAGGAACTAATTCTCCCAATGAAGAGTGCTTCTTCTGCCAACAAAGAATGCGGAGAACGCCATCAACGCTTCTTCCTCTGTCTTCTACCTCGAACACTTCCTGACCCACGAGCTTGATTTGGGAGTGCATGACGAACGCGACGAACAATGAAACAATGTTCACTTTCCACAACATCATCAATGAACAACAATACGATGTAGGGGTTGTTTTATGTTTTATTTTTACCCTCCTTTATTAGTCGTTAGTAGTGCTCTTTGAGGCCGATTAATATCACCATAACGTGGAAGGATCAGGCCACACAAACATGGCCCGACCCTCCCCCTTAATTTTCCTCGCTTTTTGACGATGATAAAGGTGCAATGACACTGCCAGAAGAGTAAACTACGGTGGAGAAACGACGGCCGGTGACATGCCAACCACGAAGAAAACAGGTGGAGAAGGGCCGTCGGGTTGCCGAAAGGGCACGACACATCTGTGCCTCTTGGAGAAGAAGAGTTGTGACTAGGGCGGGCCGTGGCGGAAGGGCGCTACGCTGTTGCGCCGCGCGGAGGAGGAGAGCTGCGACCAGTGCTAGCCGCAATAGAGGGGCACAGCGCCATCATGCCACGCAGAGGAGAAGAACCGCGGCCAGGGTGGGTCATGGTGGAAGAGTAGGGGCGGCCAGGGTCGAGCCGGCCCCGGTGGAGTGGGAGTGGCTGTCCACTCAGCCATCCAAGAGGAGCGAGACCCTGCTGTGTCCCGTGTGGCATGGACCGTCGCCACCGGCACTGGTTTTTCTCCCACCCGGACGACTTTGCCATTCAGGAACTTCAATAGGTGCATGGTTTCCCCCTGGATGTTGCTTAGGCGGACCCTACGAGCCACCGGGCCGGGCCTCTCTCTGGCCGGGCCGCCCACACAGGCCGGGCCGTCACCTCAGGCCGAGCCGCCCTCTCGGACCGGGTCGGACCCGCTGACTAGGTCGGAAACGTAGGCCGGGTCAGAAATGCGAACCGTGTCGGACCCACCAACTGGTTTAGACCCGTGAACCGGTTCAGAATCTGGAATCATGTTGGATCTGTGGACTGGGGCAGATCCTAGTCCAAACCCATTTGACCCAAAGACACCCTTTTTCGCCCATAACTTGGTTTATGAGTGTTTGATTGACGAACCATCTGCACCGACAGAAATATTAGAGCGATATGGATATTTTGTCATACCCCACTTGAGGTTTGGACACATTTGGGGTATGGTCGGGTTGGTTTGAACCTAAAATCCAACCGTTCCCCTATAATGGAAATGCCAATAACTCACATACCGGGTGTCTGATTGACGCACCGTCTATTGTGTTTAGACACTTATTACGAGGCAGACCTTTGAGATACTTCTACAAGGGACTTCGTGATAGATGGGGAATTGACCTGTAGTTCATGGAGTGGATCCTCCTAGAGATGAGTGAGCAGAGTACGAAGACCTAGTAGCCAGCTAAGACCTGATGACTACTGACCTTTCGACTCAGAATGTTTAAATTAGCCCAGCGGGAAGCTTCTCTCTGGGACGTGGCAGACCCACAATGGGGAGCACCTCTATGTGACGTGGCTGACCCATGGTACTTGACAGGAAGAGTACCTCTATAGGCTACGAGGGGGAGAATCTCTGTGTGATGCGATAGACCCACAGTGGGGAGCACCTTTTTGTGATGTATCAGACCCATGGTACTCGACAGGAGGACTTACATAGCTGTTCAGGATAGTGGGAAGTTTCTCTGTGTGACGCGGCAGACCCCTAGAACTCTATATAAGTGGAGTACACCAGCAGCTGGGGTTTCTAGAGTTTGACTAGGAGTGTTAAATGTTACTACTCCTAGAATAAAATCTTGGTTTTGAGCTGAGTCAATGACTTTTGTGTTTTCCTCATAATTGAGATGGGTTACTAGATAACTTAGTTATATGTTTGGGCATATACCTAAGTAATGGTTATCCATTGATTTCATACTTTGTGGTTTATCATTGGTGGATTTTGTGAGACCTTGAAGGTCTCTGGGTCCCTAATGAGTATTATTATACTCACCCCTACATGGCCTATGCCTGAACCTTGTTGTGTTGGTTGCAGATGACGGGTGACGTTGACTGAGGCAGAGAGTAGTAGGACTAGATGGTACCCGAAGGTGGACCATTCGGTGTGACAGTACACAGAGTGGACGGACAGACGTGGAGTGCTAAGGAGGTCATCTGTACCTACCCTTCAGGTAGGAACCCCAAAAGACGACCCAGTAGCTGCTTACTTTTCTTTAGTGGTACTATTACTTTTCCATTTCCTTGTACTTTACTTTTGGTCTTGTATTTCCGGCCCCTTTAACATTGTAGCACTCCTTTTTGTATACAGCTTTAACTTAGTTTTTTCTTCATGTTGTACTCTAATTGTGTGTGTTTACAATTTATAATGGAAATGCCTTCCCATCTTATGGATTTATGTCTTTGGTGCTAGTCGCCAGCCCCTGGCCTTTTGAAGGCGGGCTTGGGTAGTCATGGAACGGGCCCCGAGGATGGGTCGTGACAACTGTTTTCACCATGGTGAGTGGAATCTTTAGTATAATCATACGAGACCAATTTATTTAATATTTTATTATCTCACAACTGATAAGGATAGATTTTCTCTACATGATGGTGGAATGTAGTAGTACTTTCCCTATAGTGGTAGACTATTTTATGGATGTTTTTCCTGAATATTTTTATGTCCTACCACCCATAAAGGAGATCAAGTTCAAGATCATGTTAGTTCTAGGAGTAGATCTAGTTTCTAACCCACCTTATATGATGAAACTAAAATAGTTTTTTGAGTGGAAATATTAGTTGGATGATCTGGAAGCAAAGGGATTCATATGGCCTAGTACATCACCATGGGGTTCTCTTGTGATTTTTCCCATGAAGGATAATGAGGATTTTATTATGTGTGTACTATAAGAGATTGAAAAAGTTGAAGATGAAGAAGTTGTATCCCCTTCTGAGCATTAAATATCTTTTCGATTTTTTGTGAGGTTCCAAATTATTTTCTAATATTAAAATGAGATTAGGGTAACATCATTTAAGAGTGAGACAATCAGACATACCTCAGGATTCTTTTAGAAGGTGTTATGGCTTATACGATTTTCTGGTGATGTCATTTGGTCTAAAAAAATACACCCTCAGTAATCATGGCAATAATGAATCGAATATTTCATCCTTTTATTGATCATTTTGTGGTGTTTTTCATCGATGAGATCTTAATGTACTCCCAATCAATAGAAATTCATGTCCAATATCATTACATCATCTTAAGTGAATTGATGGATGATCGAATTTATAAAAAGTTATTTAAATATAGTTTTTGGATTGATAAAGTGAACTACTTGGGTCATGTCTTCTCAGATGATGGAGTATCAGTGGACCTAGAGAATGTTGTAGATATAGTATCCTGGTAGTGACCCAATAATGTATTTGAGATTTAATGTTTTCTTAGGCAAGTAGGGTATTATCATTGATTCATCCATGACTTATCGCACATGGGATAACCATGAAAGGGGTGAAGATTTTTTTACAGAGTCTTGTCATAGAGTTTTTGGGGAGTTGAATATTAGGAGGAATTTAAGACCAATACTAACCTTACCTATGAAAGGTAAGACATATACTATGTATTGTGAAACATCTAGAGTTAGACATAGACTAGTTTTGATGTAGGAGGATACAATGGTTTCTTATGGCTCTATATAGTTGAGAATGCATGAGAATAATTATCCTAATCATTATATGGAGTTAGCTATAATAGTACATTTCTTGAGATGCTGGTGACATTATCTTTTGGGTGAGAGGTTTGTCATGTACATGGACCATAAGAGCCTCAGGTGCAACTTTTGTTAATGGGACATGAACCTTCAACATGGGAGCGGGATCAAGTATTTAAATTATATGGAATTTGAGATCTATTATACACTGAGAATGGGAAACATCATTTTTAATGCCTTGATAAAAAATACACAGATACAGGTAGTTAGGGAGTATTGTTATGAGTTTGGATGATGAAACTCTTTCCACACATTCATCTATATGCTCAACTATCCTAGGGATGAATAGTTCTAACCTCCACATTTGTTTTACCCATGATTATGGATTGGATAAATGACAATAAATTATTTGATTCAGAGGGATTAGATCTAAGGGACAACATATATGGTGTAGAGCCACCACCAGGATAATATATTGGTAGAATGATTTTTTTATCCTTGGATGAGTATATATGCCTATGAGCTTATGTGAGGATCTGATAAGAGATCTTCATGCTATATATGGGCAGTAAATCTAGGGATATGAAATATGTATCATGATATCCATAGAAATTATTGGTGTCTAGGAATAAAAAATGAGGTAGTGGACTTCATAGAGAGATGTTTCACAAGCTAGTAGGTGAAAACCAATCACCGAAGGACAGCTAGGTTATTACACCCTCTATCCATTCAAAAATATAAGTATAATGATGTTACTATGGAATTTATAATCGGAATACCCCCAAAGCATCACAAGAATGATGAAATTTGGTTGATCATAGATTGATTTATGAAGGTATATCACTTTTTTCCCATTAGGGAGACCCTTACCATTAATGATTTGGGTGGTATTATTGGAAAAATATAGTTTTACTACACAATGCTCTTAGGAATATTGTTTCTAATAGAGATCCTCCATTCACATCTTGGTTCTATAAGGGTATTTAGAAGGCTTTGGGATTACATGATCTTCTGACTAAAAACTATCATTCCCTAACTGATGGACAATTTGAATATACGATTAAGATATTTAAGGATATTTTATCAACTTATGTACTATATTTTGATGGTTCTTGGGATAATAATTTGGAAGTCATGGAGGTCACCTATAATGACATCTTCCAGGCATCGATCTATATGAAAAATTTCATGGAATTTTGTTGAGAGTTGTTCCAATCACCAATTTATTTATAGAAGTAGGCAAGTTTGTGATCATTGGGCATGGTATCATGTAGGAGACATTTAAGCTAGTTCATTTGATTGGTAACTGATTGGTTACCAAATAAAACTAGTAGAAATATTAAGCTATCTATCAGAGATAACCTCTGGAGTTTGAGGTGGGTCATCATGTTTTCCAATGAGTGTCACCTAGGTTAGGGAAACTTCATTTCATGAAATAAAATAAGTTGATGCCAAGGTTTTTAGGCCATTTGAAATAGTGTGTAGGGTCAATACAGACATAGAAAATTTATCCCTTCCACAATGATATATTTCCATGCATGAAATGTTTCATATATCACAGCCTATGAGATATCATCCTGACCATTCTCAGGTTGCAGAAGATGGTGATGTTGAGCTTGGAGTAGATTCACCCTTTAAGGTGTATCCAATAAGGATTGTGAACTATAGTGAGAATTATATCAATGGAAATACTATACCTATAGTATGAGTCTAGTGGAAGCAGGGTTATGTTCAACAAGAGATCTGGGAGATGGAATTTGATATGTGATCATAATGGAAAAAATTGTCCACCCAGACTCTATAGTGATGGTTATAGTAGCTCAAAGATGATATATTATTTGGAGGGGAAGTTGTAAGATACCATATTTTTTCTAGGAACATACCTCTTTTCGTTTAAGTTCAATAATATTTTTTTGGGTTTTACTTATTTTAATCCTTGGTGGTAAATCGTTTTATGGGGATGGAGATCCTATATCAGAAAATAACCTAATATTTGGGGATATTTTTTTCGAATTAATGGGGCCTGAGTATAAATGTTTCAAAGGATTAAAAATGTTTTCAATGGGTTTGGAAATATTCATAGGTATTTTGTGTTTCATTTTGTAGAATCTAGGTTGTTATAGGTATGCTTGAAACATTCAAGTCTTAAAAGGGTTACACAATGTGAACCTGTTGTAGGAAATATACCATGAATTAGTTCATAGTATGTAAATTTAACATGCTATAAAACTAGTTCACATTGGGAAAAGGTATATTAGGTTTATTTTAACCTGAAGTTATGCCTTTTTTGGTGTAGACACCACATAGGAAATTCACATCATGAATCAGGGATTCACATCGTGAAGTCCTCATATATAGAATGTTTTTATATATCGATACCTAAAAAACTTTTCACTCACTATTCAATATCTTCTCTCAGTCTCTAGGGTGACTCATAGAATCTTTTGGGTGATTAATTCCATTATAAATGTCTTTTTCAAGAATTTAATCTTCAGTGAGATCATTTGATTTGGTTTTCTTCTTCTATATGATATCCTCTCTTATTGCGGTGTGATCTCATTTTATCCATCGAATCGGGATTTTAGACTTGATGTTTGTGTGATATAGGTTGTATTTTTTTGATCTACTTTATAATCATTTCTCCATGAGTGTTCCAAATTGTGCGCGTTTTTTGTTCAATAGATTAAGGTGGGTGGTTGTAACCTTACCTTAATTTTTATTTCTAATTATCTAGGTATGCTAAATAATTACAATTGTGCTAGTATGCCAAGTGCGCAACCCAAATAATTTATTAAATATATGTTTGATAAAAATTAAGTTCATATACATCCAATTGAAACCCACTGGGTCTGTTGGCATTGAGAATGGGATTACGACCACCCATGTGGTGAGTCTTCCCTTGAAGTTACAATGAATATTCAATTAGGAAAATTGGGGTTTGGGTTAACAATATAAATGGACAATTAAACCTGTTGTGGCTTGAAAATTGAATTAAGATAAATAGAAACATGGAATGGTTTTATTGTAATGATTTATCATGTTACCTGATAATTAACTGATTTAGAATATATTTTTGGTTAATAGAATTTTATAAATTAATCAACTAGGAATTTTATATGAATGAAGATCAGTTTTATACACGGTTTTCTTTTATATATTTTTTCTGAAAGGATTCCTGTGGGTTTGGAACACTATCTTGTGAGATGTGGCATCAGTGGTTCATCCTATCAAATGTATACCCATAGCTTGAGATGAGATTCACTCCTTTTAACCTACATAAGGGAAGACGTAAGTGACTCCATTATAGGAATTTACATGGAGTCTACTATGAGATGGTCACTTTCCTCTTTGTATGGTATTACACACTGGGAAGACATAAGTTAATCTAGCATCGGAATTCACATGGAGTCTAGAATGATATGTTTACATTTCTCTTGGAATCATATTTCTCCATAAGAAGACATAAGTGACTACAGCATGCAAATTTTCATGGATCCTAGTAGTGATTATTAAGATAAGGTATAGGTGATCCATATTACTGTAAGAGGATTTACCATATGATGGTGACATCTAGCATTAATCGGAAGATGGTTTAGCTAGCCTTGAGTGTCAAATATGAACTTGAGTGCTGAAATGTTTATTTTATATGTTGTATTAATTGATTAAATAAAACCATATTATCTCTTTATTTCATGAACTTTCTATCGTACTAGTACTTTTAGACATGGTGGTTTCCACCTATTGAGTTTTACCCATACCCAATTTGGGAAACCATTGGTTACCCTAGAATATTTCATGGATGCTTGTTTCAAAAGGGAAATGTACCTTGTTGTTGATTTTTCTTATTGGATGGGTGGGATTTTGGAGACAGGACTGAAATTGGATTTGGGATTGGGGTCTTTAGAGTTTATTTGTGCTACATTGGTCTTTTATTTGTATGACTTGTAAAATTTCATTTAGTTACATTTCAGCCTAAAATTACATAGTTCATTACTATTTGGTTCATTTGGTTCACCCTTCTTCTTCAAATTGATAGTTTTACCATTTCAACTATTTCTATTAATATGATTATTGTTTATTTTCTATATATTTCAACTCTATGCCCAGGGTATAGTCTCCCCACTATGTTATCGACACCCCAACTACTAGTCGGTAGCCTCTAGCATATGAAGATGCAGGCTTGAAGCCTAATAAGCAAACTAGTTTGGCCACATGATTTTGTGTTGGGTTAAGGGATGTTACAATGTTCCATCTATATTCCTTCACCGATATTACATGTGGTTTTTTTATGGGAAATTTTTTAAAATTATTTATTCAAAAAATGACAACACATATCTTTTTTACACTTTATTTCATGATTTATTACATAAATATACACATAATATAGTCCCAGAAGATCAAGAAACCTAACATCTTTAAGAAATTAGATACATAGAATAATAACATGAAATAGGGATATAACAAAATTATTTAAAAATACCATAACATTACCTTAAATTTTATTTATCTTCTAAAACTATATGGGATAACCTAGGGACTTACAAAATAAATGTATGAACTGTAAAGCACAATAATGGAATAATCAAAACATAACATGAAGTAAAGTAGAACATCTGAGTTCAGGTGAATGACATAATGTCATTAAAATTTGATAATCATAATTATTAATATATAATAATGGTATAAAATGATAATATCAAGGATTTATAGGAACATAACAACAATATAAAACATGAAATCATAAGCATTAGTCAGGGATAACTACTAAGAAATCATAACCTAGTTCAGTTATGAAAACCAGACATGAACCATGTATTATATAATATGAGATACAAACATTACCCAATTAATTTTAGGGATATATAATTCTACGACCACCCATCACATTCATATCATGTACATGCATTTTTGTTCCACATACATCATAAAACATAAGAATATCATTAATCACTTTTAATCCCATGATTAAGGCTTTCAAGTTACATACATGAAATTACCCAATAAATGAATCATAAATTTAACTAGATTAATACAATTGAGTAGATATGGGGACACATATTACTAACATAAAAATTTGGCATGGAGAATCATGTGATAATTTCTACATCATAACAGATGTACATAAATGTTCATGAAAGAGATTAATGAGAGTGATAAGTGGTCTCTCATTACTTTGGAATCATAATAATATTTAATTTATGTGTAGATAATGTAACACCCAAGAATTTTGTGTTATATAAATCATCAAAGGAATCCTTTTCTACACACAACACTTTCTTGGCTTTCTTTACACTAAATTGCGACCTTCCTTGATAGCTTGCGGCGTACGCAATACCGAGTTTCACTAAACAATGATATGCTAATAAAATATTATTAAAACTAGCCGTTATGAATAGTAATAACCACTAATTGAAATTTTATATATTTTATTTTTCAAAATGGACTTCATTTTTGGATTCGGAATATCTAAATTATCCTAGGGTGAAATTTTGGTATTTTTCTAAAAACATTCAATTTTTTATGAATAGTGAAACCACTAAGTGGTAGTTAAAAAACTGAATTTTTCATAAAACTTAATTTTACCGCTTCTGTGAGTGGAATTTCAAAAATATGAGAGACACAGTTGATATCAGTAAGTAACATGTGGTTCAATGAGATGAAAATAATTTTTGGTGAATAATAACTTTTTTACTTTTATTTACCACGGTTAAAAGTAAATAGGGTAATTAAGGGTAAAGATGATATTATTATTACCCTAACACATGTCCTAATTCTATTGGATAAGTGTAATTTGACACAAAAAAACTTAGGAATAAAATATGACCATTTAGGCCCACTTGGATTAGATTAGGACACTTATTATTAATTTATTTAAAGAAGGGTTAAAATAGTGAAAATCAAAGTTTAATAAGTAAATAATTTTTAATATAACGTTATATATAAGATAGATTCAAATATAAATATTCATTATAAATCTAAAAAGATTTCATACATAATGGTATTTTATTTGTAATTTTTATACCTTAAATAATTTAATTTATTTATGACACAAAGATGATGCAGTAATTATCTTATTAATGAAATATTGACATAAATGATGTTATAAATTCCCAAATAAATGAAATTTTAGACTTTTTCTGAATTCCACTAATTTTATAGGTTAATATGAAATGTTAGTATTGATTTAATTAACTTTTTTTCGAACTAATCATTCTGTTATAATTTTCACAAAAATAAATTACTAAATAGTGTCAAAATTGACATAAAATAGTTTTTAAAACAAATATTATATTATTAATTGTTATTTTATTCCTAAAAATCTATGGTCCGGCCAAATGACTTATATAAGGTTATATATATTAATAATAAACAACTTGGTGTTAGTTTGGATTGTTATAGTAAGTTTAATAACCTTATAGTGTAAGAACACAAGAAGACATGGTAAAAGTAAAATTATTTAACTTAATGTTAAATCTAAATGATAAGGTCAAAATAGGAACCTAAACTTTTCTATATTCTATTGGATAAGAGGATTTCGACCCATACCTACCTTAGCTTCGAAATAAATCAATTTGGATCTATTTAAAACTGAATTTGGCTTTATAATAAAATAATATTTTTAGTTATTCCAAAGGTGCCCCTCTCCTCCCTTATAAAAGGGCACCTCCTCCCTCTCTTCCTCACACCACTTTGAGCCTTCAAGCTCGGCCAAACCCTGCAACTTTCTCCTCCCCACTTCCCTAGATACATCCTAGAGGTCCTGGTCTTCTTCAAAGACCAATTTTAGTGCCCTAAAAGGAGGTCTCAAAGAAGCACTTCAAAGAAGAGGTAATGTCCGTTACCGATTCTTTCATCTTTATTTCTTCTTCCACTTCTTCTTCTTTAGTTGTTTCATTATTAAGTAATAACATCAGTATCAATAATATACTTATATTTTATTATAAGTATGAAACAACCCTATTTCACCATCTATCCATCCTACGGTAAATGAAATCACCGCGCGTGCGTACGTACGAAATATCATCTCCACGCCGTGGTGTAATCTACTTTACACCACCACCTTACTTGGATGGGTATAATGGTGTAAATAATGACTATATATGATTATTGTAAAGTGATATTGATTCTGAAATAGTATACATACACTCCAATACAATTCCATGATCATGAGAACGATATCATCGCTCGTGCTTACGTACGGAATACCGTCTCCACGATGTGATGCGACTCGTTCTACATGATCTTCATTTCATAATGATTATATAAATGAATTTAATGAATGAATATGATATATATTACACTAATAAAATTCTTGAAATGAGGTATCTATAACCTAAAGAGAAGAATAAGAATTTATTCGACAAAACACGCATAAGAACAAAAAGTAATAAACACTCGAATAACAAGTTGTAATGAAATATTACTAATAAGAAGCTAAGAATATGACCATATATGATATCATAATAATGATTATGATTCTGGAATAAGTCAATAACATTATTTAAATCATTATACAGGAGGTTCAGACACTTACGAGGCAAATCAGACCTAAGGTAAGGGAAATATCAGAATCTCATTTTTATCCGAGATTGATTATACTTTGGCATTTATTGGGGTTTATTTTATCAACCACATCCATGTTTCCTCAATATTTAATATTATTTCCATCCACCTACAATTTTTTAAATCCAATTTTACCCTTCGGTGAGTTTTTAGTAAAGGATATGAAAGGAATCTTTTGTCGTTTTTTCATACGAGGTACTTTTTGACTTTTCCGACAAAAGTACGAAGAATGTTTTTTTAAATTATATGGCATGAATGGATTTTTAAAACATTATTTCCAAGAAGATTCCTTTACAAGTTTTCAAGTTTATTTTTAATCAACTTATTTTAGTTTATAATTGTACGACATGTTAAGAAAGGAAAAGTGTTTTTGAAGTAGAAAGGATATTTTCCTCAAGAATGGAGATCAAGAGTTTTATCAAAATTATTTTACATGTTTGATAACATAGGGTTATATTTCTATCCCTATTATTACATGGATTTTATTATGTTGTGATGGAAATATTTTTATGAATTCCTTTATCTTATATGAATTGTTTTATGATGTCATGATGTTTATGATTCTGATTTTTATTACATGGGTTATGAAATGATGTATGATTTAAGATTTTGTGGCACACATAAGAATGGTTTCATTATGAGATGGGTGGTACCTATATCTCTCTCAAATTAATTGGGTAAAGATTTTATTTCTCACGAGATAGACATGGCTGGAACAGCAAGTTAAACCGGTTCAGTGAAACAGGACTGAAACGAGGAGTAAACTCGGTTCAAGAATGGACTTTGTCCACTAAGATAGTCTTGGCAATGATTCATGACTTACAAGAAATGATTATCTATTATTATGTGTTTATGCCACAAAGTTTCATGTTTTAAGTTATGATAATTGGGATTACATTTCACTACTATGATTTATCCCATGTTATGAAATTATGATCTCTTTTGCAGGTTAAGATTTCCAAAAGTTATGTGCTTATGTATATGATGTGATTGATATTTCTTTTGTTTACTCTTACTGAGCATTTGAGCTCACCCTTCTGTATGTTTTATTTCCTATGGTCAGGAAGAAGGTTATTAAGTAGAATATTCCAAAAAGGGACTCTAGATATGATGAAATAAATGGGAGGAAATGTAGATGCTTTATGAACCAATTGTTTATGCTTTCCAGTTTCTAAAGACACTATACCTATACGGTCCTTTCATGGTTTTGTTATATGTTGTAATAAGTGTGCTTCAATATTTAAGTAATAACAATGTATGTAAAGTATGGGTCGTTATAGTTGGTATCAGAGGAAAGGTATAGTCAAACTTTGGAAACTAGGATGTGAAAGCCTCAGTAAGAACCCTAAGGATAATTCTAAGCATAGAACACAATCTTAGTGTTTTAGAAATGACCATGAATAACCTAGGATAAGACCTTAAGTTTGAAATTTTATTCTTGATTATGTGGTTTTCCTATTATAATTAGTGTTGCTCACACTATTCTTCTTGGTTTTAGTCAATGGCTAGAACCCGAAGGAACCATGTTAATGCGGAATGCGACGGGAAATTCAATGATTATCCCTTGTAGAAACCAAACGTTATGGGAGTCGGAATGAAAAATCTTGTAGCCATGCTCACACAAAATTCTCAAGCTATGAATCATGCAGGACTTCCAAACGAGCAAAGGAAGGAGCAACATTCTGTTGAATCCTTCATGAGGCAGTGTCTACCTTATTTCAGTGAGTCTACTGATCCATCAGTTTCTGAACAATGGATTAGTACTACTGAAAAGATATTTTCAGTTCTTCAATGTTCTGAACATGATAAAGTCATCCTAGCAGGGTATCATCTGGAAGGAGATGCTGATCAATGGTGGAATTTTATTAAGAATATGAGGAAAAAAGATGAAATCGAGTCCAAGGAATGGGATGAGTTCAAGAAATTATTTTTCAATAAGCACATCCCTCGTATTCTCCAAAAAAAGATGGAGAAGGAGTTTCTTGAACTAAAGCAAAAGGATGATAAATCTGTTGGTACCTATGAAGCAAATTTTACAAGACTTGCAAGGTACGCTTCTGGTATTATTATCCAACCTGAGAGTAAGATTGATCGATTCTTTAGTGGCTTAAAACCAAGTATTCGAAGGGTGTTAGCCATAAGGGACTTCAATAGCTACGAGGAAATCATTCAATGAGCTCTCAAAGTCGAGATGGAGATTGGAGTAACCCATCAGTCATATGGGTTTGATAAGAAGAGGAAAATGGAATTCAAAGGAAAATCTATAGAGCACACTGAAATGAATATGTGCTTTCCTTTATGCTCAAAGTGTGGAAAGAAACATGGAGGGAGTTGTCTTAAAGGGACAAGTAAATGTTTCAAATGTGCATAGGAAGGTCATCGGGCATTTGAATTCCGCAATGATGGGAAGAAGATGTCTAATGATGAAAACAAAGGAAGGGATACATAGAATGACCCTACTACACTTTAATGTTTCAAGTGCAAGGAGATGGGTCATTATGCCAATCAATGCCCAAATCCAAGGGTTGATGATGATGGTCGATGTCAACAAACTCTTAAGGATAAAGACAATGGAAAGTCGCATGCAATTTCTATCAGCGATATAGAGTACAATAACGATGTGGTGAAAGGTACACCTACCATCCACTCTAAAGTTGAAAATGTTTTATTTTATTCTGGATCCACCCAATCCTTTATTTCTGAAGAATTTTCTAAGGATATCACTGTATTACCTCAACAGTTAGATGTTGAGTTAGCCTTGACAACCCCTAATGGGACAACAATCACATCAAAAGTTTATAATTCTTCTCCGATTGATGTTTGTGGGAATGTGCTTCCTGAAAATCTTGTGATCCTTCCTATAGTGTAATTTGATGTGATTCTTGACATGGATTGACTTTCTCTACATGGAGCTCATATCAATTGCCAAAAAGGGAAGTCACATTTCATATTCTAGATCAATCTATGATCGTCTATCGATGCAAGGATGAACATAACCTTCCAGTGTAAATTTCTTCAATTTTATAGGTATTGATTCCACTAAATGAAGGTTATTTATGTCCAATGGTTGGTGAGAAACTCACGGTTAAGAATATTCCCATTTTACGAGAGTTTGATGATGAATTTTGGGAGGAATTACCGGGTCTTCCACCAAATCGTGAAGTTGAGTTTTCAATAGAACTCATACCAGATGCTTTGCCTATTTCAAAGACACCTTATAGAATGGCCCCAATTGAGTTGAAGGAATTGAAGAAGCAACTCCAAGAGAATCATGATAAGGGGTTCATACGCCCTAGTGCGTCACCTTGGGGAGCACCTGTTCTGTTTGTTAAGAAGAAAGATGGATCAATGAGACTCTGCATTGATTATCGATAACTTAACAAGATAACTATCAAGAACAAATATCCTCTCCCGTGCATTGATGACCTATTTGACCAACTACGCGGAGCTCAATACTTTTCCAAGATTGATCTTCATTCAGGGTATCATCAATTAAGGGTCAAAAGGGAGGATATACCAAAGACGAATTTCCTTAAAAGGTATGGACACTATGAATTTATAGTGATGACATTTTGTCTTACTAATTCCCCTACTATCTTCATGGATCTAATGAATAGAGTCTTTAGAGACTATCTTGATCAATTTCTGGTAGTCTTTATAGACGATATTCTTGTCTATTCAAAGAGCAAGGAAGAACATGAAGATCAATTGAGAATTATATTGAAGACCCTGAGAAAGGAAAAGATTTATGCCAAATTTACTAAGTGTGAATTTTTGCTTCAAAAAGTTTCATTTTTGGGTCACATAATCTCAAAATAGGGGATATCTGTGGATCCAGCAAAAACAGAGGTTATCGAAAGATGGTCGAGACCAACAACCGTAACTGAGATCTGATGTTTTCTTGGTTTGGCTGGATATTATCGACGTTTTGTGAAAGATTTTTGATGATTATCTAATCCAGTCACCAAGTTGACTCGGAAAGGAGTTATGTTTGTTTGGACGGAAGAATGTGAAGAGAATTTCAAGGAGTTGAAAAGAAGGTTATCCAGTGCACCTGTGCTCACACTACCTTGTAGTGGAGAAAGGTTTGTGATCTACAGTGATGCATCCATGAAGGGTTTGGGGTGTGTTCTTATGCAAAATGATATGGTGATTGCTTATGCCTCATGACAGTTGAAAATACATGAGGAAAATTACCCAACTCATTATTTGGAGTTAGCTGCGGTAATCTTTGCATTAAAGATTTGGAGGCATTACCTTTATGGTGAGAGGTGTGATATTTATACTGATCATAAATGTTTAAAGTATATTTTTACACAAAAGGAGCTGAATATGTGCCAAAGAAGATGGTTGGAGCTGATTAAGGATTACGACTACTCAATTCATTACCACCCTGGGAAAGCAAACATGGTGGAAGATGCATTAAGTCGACAAGACCATGCTAGTTTATCCATGATGAGGATCACAAAAGATCCAATATTTATGGATTTACAAAGGATGGATCTTGGAATTATAATGAAAGGGGAAAAATTGTATCTTTCTCAAATGAATGTCCAACTATCTATACATGTGAAGATTAAAGAGCCACAGAAAGAAGATGTCGAGTTACAAAAGAAGGTGAGAAATGTTCCTGAATTAATCCTTGATTGTGATGGGATACTAAAGTTCAGGAATCGGGTTTGTGTTCCTCCCATCCCCGAATTAAAGAAGGTGCTGCTGGATGAGGCTCATAGTTATTCATTCTCTATTTATCCTGGAAGCACGAAGATGTATAGGTACCTGAAAGAGTACTTCTGGTGGGATGGCATGAAAAGAGATGTTGCTGAATATGTCTCTAGATGCTTGGTTTGTCAACAAGTTAAAGCTGAGAGACAGAAGTCTAAGGGGATGTTACAACCATTACCCATACCGGAATGGAAATGGGAAAACATCACTATGGACTTTGTCACATGACTTCCTAAAATGTCCAAAGGCAATAATGCTATCTGGTTCATAGTGGATCGTCTTAAAAAGTCTGCACAATTCATTGCTATTAGAGAGGATTTCTCTATAGATCAGCTTGCCAGGATATATGTAAAGGACGTGGTAAGATTGCATGAAGTACCACTTTCTATTATAACTGATCGGGATCCGAGATTTACCTCGAAGTTCTGGCGAAGTCTTCAGCATACTCTGGATATAGAGTTGAGTTTCATCACTGCTTATCATCCTCAGACAGACGGTCAGTCTGAGAGAACAATTCAAACTCTAGAGGATATGTTGAGAGCTTGCTCTATGGATTTAAAAGGTGGTTGGGATCAACACCTACCTTTGGTGGAATTTTCTTATAATAATATCTTTCACTCCAGTATTCAGATGACTCCTTATGAGGCTCTCCATGGAAAGAAATGCAGGACTCCAACTTGCTGAGATGAAGTTGGAGAAAGAAATCTATTAGGACCCGATCTCGTTGATGAAATGGCAGAAAAGGTCAGTTATATTCAACAACACATAAGAGCAGCTCAGAGTCGACAGAAAAGTTATGCCGACAACTTAAGAAAATACCTAGAGTTTGAGTAGGTGATAAAGTGTTCTTACGAATATCTCCCTGGAAGAGGGTCATGAGATTTGGAAAGAAGGGGAAGTTGAGCCCTAGATATATCGGTTTTTTCGAAATATTGGATCATGTTGGGAAGGTAGCTTACCGATTGGAGCTTCCACAGAATCTCTCTCAAGTTCACGATGTGTTCCATGTATCTCTTTTGAGAAATTACATACCTGATCCTTCACATGTACTCAGCTCAGAAGTTGTACCGCTGGAGCAAGATCTTTCTTATGAAGAACAACAAATAGATATTCTGGATCATAGCAAAAAAGTCCTACGAAACAAGACCACTCGATTGGTGAATGTTTTATGGAGGAACCACCAATTAGATGAAGCTACATGGGATCTTGAGGATATGATGAGTGAGAGGTATCCTCATCTGTTTGATACAAAGTGACGAATTTCGAGGGAGAAATTCATTTTAAGGGGGGTAGAATGTAACACCCGAGACTTTTATGTTATATAAATCATCAAAGGAATATTTTTCTACACACAACACTTGCTTGGATTGCTTTTCATGAAATCACGACCTTCCTCGATAGCTTGCGTCGTACGCAATACCGAGTTTCACTAAACAATGATATGCTAATAAAATATTATTAAAACTAGCCGTTATGAATAGTAATAACCACTTTTTGAAATTTTATAAATTTTATTTTTCAAAATGGACTTCATTTTTGGATTTGGAATATCAAAATTATCCTAGGGTGAAATTTTGGTATTTTTCTGAAAACGTTCAATTTTTGATGAATAGTGAAACCACTAAGTGGTAGTTAAAAAACGGAATTTTTCATAAAACATAATTTTACCACTTCTATGAGTGTAATTTCAAAAATCAGAGAGACACGGTTGATGTCAGTAAGTAAAATGTGGTTCAATGAGATGAAAATAATTTTTGGTGAATAGTAACTTTTTTACTTTTATTTACCACGATTAAAATTAAATAGGGTAATTAAGGGTAAAAATGATATTATTATTACCCTAACACATGTCCTAATTCTATTGGATACGTGTAATTCGACCAAAAACAATCTTAGGAATAAAATATGACCATTTAGGCCCACTTGTATTAGATTAGGACATTTATTATTAATTTATTTAAAGAAGGGTTAAAATAGTTAAAATGAAAGTTTATAAGTAAATAATTTTTAATAAAAGGTTATATATAATATAAATTAGACTATAAATATTCATCAGAAAGATAAAAATATTTCCTACATAATTGTATTTTATTTTTAATTTTCAGACATTAAATAATTTAATTTATTTATGACACAAAGATGATGCAGTAATTATCTTATTAATGAAATATTGACAAAATTGATGTTATAAATACCCAAATAAATGTAATTTGAGAATTTTTATGAATGAAACTAATTTTATAGGTTAATATGAAATGTTATTATTTATTTAATTAACATTGTTCAAACTAATCATTCTGTTATGATTTTCACAAAAATCAATTACTAATTTGTGTCAAAATTGACATAAAATCGTTTTTAAAACAAATATTATATTATTAATTGTTATTTAATTTTTAAAAATATAAGGTTTAGAAAAATGACTTAGATAAGGTTATATATATTAATAATAAAAAAACTTGGGGTTCGTTTGGATTATTATAGTAAGTTTATTAACCTTATAGTGTAAGAACACAAGAAGACGGAGTAAAAGTAAAATTATTTAACTTAATGTTAAATCTAAATGATAAGGTCCAAATAGGAACCTAAACTTTTATAAATTCTATTGAATGGGAGTATTTCGACCCATCCCCACCTTAGCTTCTGAATATATCAATTTGGAGCTATTTAAATGCCAATTTGGCTTTATAATAAAATAATTGTTTTTGTTATTCCAAAGGTGCCCCTCTCCTCCCTTATAAAAGGGAACCTCCTCCCTCTCTTCCTCACACCACTTTCAGCCTTCATTCTCGGCCAATCCCTAAAACATTCTCCTCTCAACTTCCCTAGAGACATCATAGAGGTCCTGGTCTTCTTCAAAGACCAAGTTTAGTGCCCTAAAAGGAGGTCTCAAAGAAGCACTTCAAAGAAGAGGTAATGTCCGTTAACGGTTCTTTCATCTTTATTTATTCTTCCACTTCTTCTTGTTTAGTTGTTTCATTATGAAGTAATAACATAATTATCACTCATATAAAGATATGTTATTATAAGTATGAAACAACCCAATTTGACCATCTATCCGTCCTACGAAAAATGAAATCACCGCGCGTGCGTACGTACGGAATACCGTCTTCACGCCGTGGTGTAATATACTTTCCACCACCACCTTACTTGGATGGGTATAATGGTGTAAATAATGACTATATATGATTATTTTAATGTGATATTGATTCTGAAATAGTATACATACACTCCAATACAATTCCATGATCATGGGAATGATATCGTCGCTCGTGTGTAAGTACGGAATACCGTCTCCACGATGTGATGCGACTCGTTTTACATGATATTCATTGCATAATGATTATATAAATGAATTGAATGAATGAATATGATATATATTACACTAATAACATTCTGGAAATTAGGTATCTATAACCTAAAGAGAATAATAAGAATTTATTCGACAAAACACGCATAAGAACAAAAAGTAATAAACACCCGAATAACAAGTTGTAATGAAATATTACTAATAAGAAACTAAGAATATGACCACATATGATATCATAACATAAATTATGATTCTTTAATAAGTCAATAACATTATTTAAATCATTATACAGGAGGTTCGGAAACTTACGAGGAAAATCGGACATAAGGTAAGGGAAATATCACAATCTAATTTTTATCCGAGATTGTTTATACTTTGGCATTTACTGGGGTGTATTTTATCATCCACATCAATGTTTCCTCAATATGTAATATTATTTCCATCCATCTACAATTGTTTAAATCAAATTTTACACTTCGGTGAGTTTTTAGTAAAGGATATGAAAGGAATCTTTTGTCATTTTTCGTACGAGGTGCTTTTTGACTTTTCCCACAAAAGTACAAAGAATTTTTTTTAACTTATATGGAATGAATGGATTTTTAAAAAATTCTTTCCAAGAATATTCCTTCACAAGTTTTAAAGTTTATTTTTAATCAACTTCTTTTAGTTTATAATTGTACGACATGTTAAGAAAGGAAAAGTGTTTTTGAAGTAGAAAAGATATTTTCCTCAAGAGTGGAGTTCAAGAGTTTTATCAAAATTATTTTCCATCTAAGATAACATAGGGTTCTGTTTCTATCCCTATTATTACATGGATTTTATTATGTTGTGATGGGAATATTTTTATGAATTCCTTTATATTATATGAATTGTTTTATGATGTCATGATGTTTATGATTCCCATTTTTATTACATGGGTTATGCAATGATGTATGATTTACGATTTTGTGGCACACATAAGAATGGTTTCATTATGAGATGGGTGGGACCTATATCTCCCTTTAATTAAATGGGTAAAGATTTTATATCTCATGAGATAGACATGGCTTGTAACGCCCCGACCCCAGCTACCCAGAGCCGTTGCATTACTTCGTAACATTGGCATGATCACAAAAGATCAAGTCTCGAAAGACCGATTAGTTTAGTAGCCTTGGAAACACTAGATACATTCATAAATGTTACATTACATCACAAAGTGAAAAACTATAATAACATAGTCTCCATAGTCCACACTTCTATCCTCTTCGGAATATCCCAACAAGTCATTCATAAAATACTTCTTCACATCCTGGAAAATATTAAAACATTGAAAGGGGTGAGCTCAGATGCTCAGTAAGGTTAACAATATAGCGGAAGCTTTCATAAATAAACATTAACATTTAAGGCAATGTATAACTAAAACAAAAGCCTTTTAAACTTGAAATTCAACATAATATGGAAAAAGTAAAATGAGATAATGCCATTCACTTCTTCACATGGACATTCTACTAGTCGAATAATCACATGCAATAACAATAACCACTTTCATAATGATGGAATGCATAATGCCAGCCATTCTGAAACATTTTGTCAAGGCCTCTACCAAGACGTCTAAAATGATTAAGGCCTCGTCCAAAACCATAAACCAAATTGGGAAAGGGCCTCAGCCAATTCCAGGTCTAGTTGTCTCATGAGACCTTCCGATGCATCGAGGAGCTATAGCGGGCTCCACCCGTCACTTATTAAGTCCAATGCATTCCTCATATGAATAGGTTTAAACATATCATAAATGATAACATAATCGTATCACATAAAAAATGGATAAAGGAAACATAACATTTCCACATTTCAATCACAAGATATCAATACAACACATTGATATAATAAAAATGCTTTCAAAACCATTTTCAATACCAAAATAAAAGAAAAGTATAACATGGTATTTATTTTTCATTTAAAAAGGTATGGCTTGTAGAGGAAGCCGAAACTCAAATAGTGGTCACGGCGGCAGAGAATTCATTGTCGCCGCATATGTACGACAAAAACATTCCCTTTTGTCTTTTAGTAAACGCTTCGTATAAAAAATATTCCTTTAGAATAAACGTAAAAGTCAAAGGGGTTTATACACCGTATAAAAGAAAGTTGTGTATGAAAGCAAATATGCCTCAATGAAAGGAGATTAAGACGAAGTCCTTAAAAAGATCATTTTTTTTAAAATAAAATAGATCTATTATGTGTATTCACTATAGGTACACATAAATAAAGTAAAAATACAAAATAATACATAATAATATCATGACATAATTTGAATGTAGGAGATTAACCCAAAGAATGGAAATTGGGTTAAGAAATTCCCTTACCTTGCGTCCTGTCCTGACTCGACCGTTCTTTAACCTCCTGAATAATAAACTAGAGTTAATTCCTATTTAATTATGATCCTTTTTCATGTTAATTATTTCTTTTATATCCCTTATTACCATTTTACGAACATTATGTAATTATTTAAGTTTATAACGGTCATTTTGTCGATCTTAGGTACTTGAGTCAGAAATAACATTCTTATAATTACAAGTTGTTCATGTGGTGATATATACATTATATCCAGAATTATATTCATGATATAGATATCATATATATGATATATATCCAGTATATACATTCATTCATAATTTCACGTAACATTTAGAGGTAAGAAATGAAATGCACCATTCATGGAGACGGTAAGCCGTACGTACGCATGAACGCTACTTTCATTTATATTTCGTATTTAATGGAACGGAATCATAATGATATAAATTTATAATATAATTACAGTATAATATAGTGTATAATACCATTTAATCCATCCTTTATACATCCCACATATGGAATTAACGATTCAAATCACTTTGAGGGGGCAGTAGTCCGCACTTCCTAAAATGAAATTATCGCGTTTTACCCAAAATGGAAATCATAAATTATGCCATAAATGAGAAATACAGAAGCATAAGTAAAACATAAATACATTATATATCATATATAAATATAGTGACATCTTAATGTCCACCTTTGAAGGTGTTATATGAGTGTTGAACAATCATCGTTTCGTGAGGCAGAAATTTGCCATCCACAGAAACCGTATGTTCTTTAACCATTAGATGTAGGTGTGTGTAATTGTAGCTCGAATCATTCTTATAAAAACATCCTAGTATATTTAGGATACTTGTGCTGTTACAAAATAAATGAATAAAAAGAGTTTAGGGGGTTGTAGAAGAAAAATAAAACAAAACAACATTAGAGAAGACATTACCTCAAAATCGGGTAACTCTTTTTGATTTGAGCCAAAGGATTCCTTGAGAAGGGTTCTGCCCAAAGTGAGGATTCTATGAGTAATAGGGGGAATTTGGGAGAGTATTTGGGAAGAGGTTGGCCGATCTGAATGGCTTGAAGGTGTGAATAAGGTGGGAGAGGTGGGGGCCTTTTATAAGTGGAGAGGAGGGGCCTTTTTGGAAAGATTGAAATGTTACACTATTACAAAATGATTTTCGGATTATAAAGGTCCCAAACTTATATAATTCGTGTCTAAGGTTATAAGGGTTCGAAATATACCCATAAAATAGTATGATGTCATAAATAATTTAATTTATTTAATGTCTAAAAATTATAAAAAAATACTATGATGTAGGAAATCTTTTTATCTTTCTAATGAATATTTATAGTCAAAATTTGGACTTGTGTAACCCCACTTAAAAACTCTTTTAGTAAAACAACTCATGTTTGTGTCAATTTAATTTTAACATTAAATAAATATATATTAATGTCATTTTCCAACGAAAGTGGCTCCATGGGGTCCCAAGTTTACCCATGGGTTGTCTTGGTCGGCCATGACTCATCCAATAGGAGTTGGACAAGTTTCAAGATCATATCATATTATTAAAACCTTGTTTTTACCTTAAACTACACTAATTACCTCTAATCGTGATTAAGAACTTAAAAGTTACTATTCACCAAAAAATTATTTTAATCTCATTGAACCACATTTTACTTCTTAATGACAACCATGTATGTCGTATTTTTGAAAATCAAACCACAGAAGTGGTAATATTTCATTTAAACGAAAAATCAGTTTTTTAACTACCACTTAGTGGTTTCACTATTCATAAAAAATTGATGTTTTTCAGAACAATGCCAAAATTTCACCCTAATCTATAATTGATATTCCAAATTCAAAAATTATGTCTATTTTACAAAATTCCAAACATATAAGTTTCATTAATTAATTTTATAATTAATTCCCGCTGTCACAACAAATAGCGTGTTTTTAAGAAACAATTTATATCAAAAGATTGGCAATTGTTTATGTCCAATTTCAATGTTAAATTAATTCTAATGACCACCATTGGATAAAATGGTAAAAATATATTCTAATTATACTTTAAAACCACTAAATAGTATAATTTATCACAATAAATTATTTTGATTAAAAAAGTTGTTTTTTGTATTTATCACTATTCAAAAAAAATTGGAAGTTATCAGAAAGTTACAAAAAATTCAACTTAGGATAATTTCGATATTACAAATACAAAAATGAAGTCCATTTTGAAATATAAAATTTCTATAATTTTAAAAAGTGGTTATTACTATTCATAACATCTACTTTGATTAGTCGTGGTGTTTTAGAACTCGATGTTGCGTACAATGCAAGCTATTGCATTATTGAATGAGAAGCGTATCGTGGAAGCTTGGGGTGTTACATTCTCCCCTCCTTCAATAAATTGCGTCCTCGCAATTTGAAATTTTTCTTTGAAAATAAAAGGTTGAAAAGAGAAAATACCTTTGTGGAAAACCCACATCAGAAATAAGATTAATAAAATTTAGCCTTAATAAGAGGGAAAGGGAAATGAAAAAGTCACCACACAATTATGATCTTTATAAGGAGAACATTGGTGGCAATTAGAGACATATAATTGGAGGAAAAGAGTAAATATTTGTAGGGAGTGATTGAGGTCATCAATCACAATCAACTGTTAAATTGAGGGCCTCAAAGCCTTCAATCTATGTTGATTTAAAATATCATCAGTTCAACAAGACATAAGGTATTAGGATAACACATTTTTTTGTTTTAATATCCCTTTACGAAAGTTTAAGAATTAATTTATTCATTGAATAAGAGATAGGTATATATATATTTATTCTTGACAATTAGAGTTTCAACCTTTAACTCATCTTTCACTCAAAAAGATAATAGAACTCAAAAATATTATACTTATCCTAATTGTATAAGGTTCCAAATGTTAACACATACCATTTAGATTAGTAAAATTATTTTGTATTATCCAGGGACTTCCTGTAGGCTAGTGGTAGTAAATAAAGGCTTGTTGCACTATGGTTGTGGGTTCGATTCCTGCAGATTTTTCTGACGCGACGGGTTATGCCCCACCCTGCAGGTTGTCCTTTTACTAAAACTATAGTATTATAATATTCCAAAAATAATCTTCATAAATTTTTTAACCTTAAACAATACTATCTAGAGATCAACTAAATCCACTCCAACCTTTATAGTTATCCAAAATACCTCTGTCCAGACTTTCTCTAAAAGGTCTCTTAATTCCAAAATCAATTTATCAGATTCCCCAAACAAAGTAAAGTTTCTCTTATTGTCACATACTAAAAATATAATTACCTTCATCATATTAAAACCTTACTAAAATCAACAAGTACTGCAGTACAATCCTTATATATATATATATCACATTATTCTAATAACCAGAATATAATCCATGAGTCCAAAAACACCAATACATTAGTTATTCTGCTTCAACTGTAGTAACAGCATAAGATTGTCCTTGATCCCTTGGCCTTTTCTGAGGTAAGTCTCCCTGACGCTTAGGACATTCATTTTCATAATTCCCCATTTTCCTACAATTGTAGCATTCAACATTGATATCCTCTTTCTTTCCCTTGCAATCACGTGCCTGGTGACCTTTTTCCCCACATTTATAACAAACTCCCATTCCATTTAGGCAAGTACCAGGGTGATTCTTCCCACAATTATCACATAATGGAAAATCTGTCTTTCCCTTTTTCCATTTATCTTTCTCTTGTTCCATCATTCTCTTCTTCTCTTGCTTTACTTTGTTGTCATAAGACTTAGAGAATTCCTTTTCTGTCTTGATAGCACACGAGACAATATCTTCGTATGATGATAAGGATTGTGATACTAAAGATCGACGGAGAAATGGTTTTAACCCATCAAAGAAACGATCAATATTACTCCTTGGGTTACATATATAATCGGCAGCATGCCTCGCTAACCTTGTAAAGTTAGCCTCATACTTTGCGACATTCTCATCCTCCTTCTGCCTCAGACTCAGAAATTGCCTTTCTATATCTGCTCGATGGTCACGAGGAAAGTATTTTTCTAAGAAAAGCTCTTTGAACACCCTCCATTCCATATTCGATACGTCATCATCTTCCTTTGTGTTTTGAATCAGCGACCACCACTGATCGACAACTCCAGTGAGGCGGTAAACTACCATGACAACCTTCTCCCTTTCATTACTCCCCAAGGCATGGAATATTTTATCTAAGGAATTTATCCATTGCTCAGCTACTATAGGATTTGTACTCCCATTGAAGGTTGGTGGTTGTTGCCTCATGAAGCGGTCTAACATTGATCCTCCACGTTGCGGATCAGGGTGCTCCATAGGAGTAAGGTTATTATTCATAACCTGAGTGAGTTGTCCCAGAACGGTGAGAAGATGATCAGCACCAGTTGTATCACTATCTCCACCATAATTATCTTGAGCAGGAGGGAAATCCCTACACGGAGTGCATGCATTGATACGGTTTCCATTCCTTCCACTAGGCGCCATTTCTAAACAATGGAATAAACTATATTAGTTTATGAATCAAAATAGATAATTCCATACTTGTAAGATACTTAACATAAATTGAACTATTTATGGATATACTCCATACAAATGTTTTCTTTGAGGAAGTATATACTCATAACCCTTCATAGTAGTTTGTAATGAAAATGGGAATTATCCTAAGCATATCCCCCAGGAGTGTCGTAACCAAGAGTGCAGCAAGGCCCGTTGTCGTGCACCAGTTCCCGTTCGAGTCTAGCTCAAAGCGGTGTTTTCGGGTTTTACCCCTAGGTACATCTCTGCCAGAGCCGCCTCTACTTGCTCGTATCCAGACAGGGATGTATTTCTCGGAAAACTCACAAAATCTATACAATAACAAAATTCTAGGAAGTTCTTCTATACTAATCCTCAATGTCTATCTTTGGGCTATGTGCTCTAATCAGAGTTTATCTAAATCTAGCTTCCAAGGTTAGTACTAAACTGCCTCTGATACCAACTGTAACGCCCCGACCCCAGCTACCCAGATCCGGTGCATTACTTCGTAATATTGGCATGATCACAAAAGATCAAGTCTCGAAAGACCGATTAGTTTAGTAGCCTTGGAAACACTAGATACATTCATAAATGTTACATTATATCACAAAGTGAAAAACTATAATAACATAGTCTCCATAGTCCACACTTCTATCCTCTCGAACTATCCCAGCAGATCATTCATAAAATACTTCTTCACATCCTGGAAAATATTAAAACATTGAAAGGGGTGAGCTCTGATGCTCAGTAAGGTTAACAATATAGCGGAAGCTTTCATAAATAAACATTAACATTTAAGGAAATGTATAACTAAAACAAAATCCTTTTAAACTTGAACTTCAACATAATATGGCAAAAGTAAAATGAGATAATGCCATTCACTTCTTCACATGGATATTCTACTGGTCGAATAATCACATGCAATAACAATAACCACTTTCATATTGATGGAATGCATAATGCCAGACATTCTGAAACATTTTGTCAAGGCCTCGGCCAAGACGTCTAAAATGATTAAGGCCTCGGCCAAAATGATAAATAAAATTGGGAAAGGGCCTTGGCCAATTCCACGTCTAGTTGTCTCATGAGACCTACCGATGCATCGAGGAGCTATAGCGGGCTCCACCCGTCACTTATTAAGTCCAATGCATTCCTTATATGAATAGGTTTAAACATATCATAAACGATAACATAATCGTATCACATAAAACATGGATAAAGGAAACATAACATTTCTACATTTCAATCACAAGATATCAATACAACACATTGATATAATAAAAATGCTTTCAAAACCATTTTCAATACCAAAATAAAAGAAAATTATAACATGGTATTTATTTTTCATTTAAAAAGGTATGGCTTGTAGAGGAAGCCGAAACTCAAATAGTGGTCACGGTGGCGGAGAAGTCATTGTCGCCGCATATGTATAACAAAAACATTCCCTTTTGTCGTTTAGTAAACGCTTCATATAAAAAAGATTCCTTTAGAATAAACGTAAAAGTCAAAGGGGTTTATACACCATATAAAAGAAAGTTGTGTATAAAACCAAATATGCCTCAATGAAAGGAGATTGAGACGAAGTCCTTAAAAAGATCATTTTTTTAAATAAAATATATATATTATGTGTATTCACTATAGGTACACATAAAGAAAGTAAAAATACAAAATAATACATAATAATATCATGAAATAATTTGAAAGTAGGAGATTAACCCAAAGAATGGAAATTGGGTTAAGAAATTCCCTTACCTTGCGTCCTGTCCTGACTCGACCGTTCTTTAACCTCATGAATAATAAACTAGAGTTAATTTCTATTTACTTAAGATCCCTTTTCATGTTCATTATTCCTTTTATATCCCTTATTACCATGTTACTAACATTATGTAATTATTTAAGTTTATAACGGTCATTTTGTCGATCTTAGGTACTTGAGTCAGAAATAACATTCTTATAATTACAAGTTGTTCATGTGGTCATATATCCATTATATCCAGAATTATATTCATGATATAGATATCATATATATGATATATATCCAGTATATACATTCATTCATAATGTCACGTAACATTTAGAGGTAAGAAATGAAATGCACCGTTCATGGAGACGGTAAGCCGTACGTACGCATGAACGCTACTTTCATTTATATTTCATATTTAATGGAATGGAATAATAATGATATAAATTTATAATATAATTAAAGTATAATATAGTGTATAATACAATTTAATACATCCTTTATAAATCCCACATATGGCATTAATGATTCAAATCACTTTCAGGGGGCGGTAGTCCGCACTTCCTAAAACGAAATTATCGCGTTTTACCCATAATGGAAATCATAAAGTATGCCATAAATGAGAAATACAGAAGCATAAGTAAAACATAAACACATTCTATATCATATATAAATATAGTTACATCTTAATGGCCACCTTTGAAGGTGTTATATGAGTGTTGAACAATCATCATTTCGTGAGGCAGAAATTCGCCATCCACAGAAACCGTATGTTCTTTAACCATTAGATGTAGGTGTGTGTAAGTGTAGCTCGAATCCTTCTTATAGAAACATCCTAGTATATTGAGGATACTGGTGTTGTTACAAAAGAAATTAATAAAATGAGTTTAGGGGGTTGGAGAAGAAAAATAATACAGAACAACATTAGAGAAGACATTACCTCAAAATCAGGTAACTCTTTTTGATTTGAGCCAAAGGCTTCCTTGAGAAGAGTTCTGCCAAAAGTGAGGCTTCTAGGAGTAAGAGGGGGAAGTTGGGAGAGTATTTGGGCAGAGTATGTCCGAGCCAAATTGCTTGAATGTGTGAATAAGGTGGGAGAGGTGGGGGCCTTTTATAAGTGGAGAGGAGGGGCCTTTTTGGAAAGATTGAAATGTTACATTATTACACAATGCTTTTCGGATTCTAAAGGTCCCACACTTATATAATTAGTGGATAAGGTGATAAGGGTTCGAAATATACACATACAATAGTCTTTAGACAAGTTTAAGCCTTGGATTTTTCATTATCTTTTCATTTTATTAAAATCGTTAAATAATGAGGTCATCGCTACATCATAATGATGTCATAAATAATTTAATTTATTTAATGTCTAAAAATTATAAAAAATACTATGACGTAGGAAATATTTTTATCTTTATAATGAATATTTATAGTCAAAATTTGGACTTTTATAACCCCACTTAAAAACTGTTTTAGTAAAACAACTCATGTTTGTGTCAATTTAATTTTAACATTAAATAAATATATATTAATGTCATTTTCCAACCAAAGTGGCTCCATGGGGTCCCAAGTTGACCCATGGGTTGTCTTTGTCGGCCATGACTCATCCAATAGGAGTAGGACAAGTTTCAAGCTCATATCATTTTATTAAAACATTGTTTTAACCTTAAACTACACTAATTACCTCTAATCGTGATTAAGAACTTAAAAGTTACTATTCACCAAAAAATTATTTTAATCTCATTGAACCACATTTTACTTATTACTGACAACCATGTATGTCATATTTTTGAAAATCAAACCACAGAAGTGGTAATATTTCATTTAAACGAAAAATCAGTTTTTTAACTACCACTTAGTGGTTTCACTATTCATCAAAAAATGAAGTTTTTCAAAACAATGCCAAAATTTCACCCTAATCTATAATTGATATTCTGAATTCAAAAACGATGTCTATTTTACAAAATTCCAAACATATAAGTTTAATTAATTAATTTTATAATTAATTCCTGCTGTCACAACAAATAGCGTGTTTTTAAGAAACAATTTATATCAAAAGATTGGCAATTGTTTATGTCCAATTTCAATGTTAAATTAATTCTAATGACCACCATTGGATAAAATGGTAAAAATATATTCTAATTATACTTTAAAACCACTAAATAGTATAATTTATCACAATAAATTATTTTGATTAAAAAAGTTGTTTTAAGTATTTTTCACTATTCAAAAAAAATTGGAAGTTCTCAGAAAGTTACAAAAAATTCAACTTAGTATAATTTCGATATTACGAATACAAAAATGAAGTCCATTTTGAAATATAAAATTTCTATAATTTTAAAAAGTGGTTATTACTATTCATAACGGCTACTTTGATTGGTCGCGGTGTTTTAGAACTCGAAGTTGCGTACAATGCAAGCTATTGCATTATTAAATGAGAAGCATATCGTGGAAGCTTGGGGTGTTACATGGATGGAACGGAAGGTTAAACCGGTTCAGTGAAACATGACTAAAACGAGGAGTGAACTCGGTTCAGAAAAGGACTTTGTCCACTAAGATAGTCTTGGCAATGAGTCTTGACTAACAAGAAATGATTATCTATGATTATGTGTGTATGCCACAAAGTTTCATGTTTTAAGTTATGATTATTGAGATTACATTTCACTACTATGATTTATCCCATGTTATGAAATTATGATCTCTTTTGCAGGTTAAGATTTCCAAAAGTTATGTGCTTATGTATATGATGTGATTGATATTTCTTTTGTTTACTCTTACTGAGCATTTGAGCTCACCCTTTTGTATGTTTTATTTCCCCAGGTCAGGAAGAAGGTTATTAAGTAGAATATGCCAAAAAGGGACTCTTGATATGATGAAATAAATTGGAGGCAAAGTAGATTCTTTATGAACAAGTTGTTTATGCTTTCCAGTTTCTAAAGACACTATACCTATACGGTCCTTTCATGGTTTTGTTATATGTTGTAATAAGTGTGCTTCAATTTTGAAGTAATAACAATTTATGTAAAGTATGGGTCGTTATAGTTTGTATCAGAGGAAAGGTATATTCAACCTTTGGAAACTAGGATGTGAAAGCCTTAGTAAGAACCCTAAGGATAATTCTAAGCATAGAAAACAATCTTAGTGTTTTAGAAATGACCATGAATAACCTATGATAAGACCTTAAGTTTGAAATTTTATTCTTGATTATGTGGTTTTCCTATTATAATCAGTGTTGCTCACACTATTCTTCTTGGTTTTTTTCAATGGCTGGAACCCGAAGGAACCGTGTTAATGAGGAATGCGACGAGCAATTCAATGATTGTCCCCCGGAGCAACCAAACATTATGGGGTCCGGAATGCAAAATCTTGTAGCCATACTCACACAACTTTCTCAAGCTATGAATCATGCAGAACTTCCAAACGAGAAAAAGAAGGAGCAATGTTCTGTTGAATCCTTCCTGAGGAAGCGTCCACATTCTTTCAGTGAGTCTACTAATCCATTAGTTTCTGAACAATGGATTAGTACTACTGAAATGATATTTTCAGTTCGTCAATGTTCTGAACATGATAAATTCATCCAAGCAGTGTATCATTTGGAAGGAGATGTTGATCAATGGTGGAATCTTATTAAGAATATGATGCAAAGGGATGAAATTGAGTCCATGGAATGGGACGAGTTCAAGAACTTATTTTTCAATAAGTACATCCCTCGTATTCTCCGAACAAAGATGGAGAAGGAGTTTCTTGAACTAAAGAAAAAGGATGATGAATCTATTGGTACCTATGAAGCAAATTTTACAAGACTTGCAAGGTACGCTTCTGGTATTATTATCCAACCTGAGAGTAAGATCGATCGATTCTTTAGTGGCTTAAAACCAAGTCTTCGAAGGGCGTTAGCCATAAGGGACTTCAATAGCTATGAGGAAATCGTTCGATGTGCTCTCAAAGTCGAGATGGAGATTGGAGTAACCCATCAGTCATATGGGTTTGATAAGAAGAGGAAAATGGAATTCAAAGGAAAATATAAAGAGCACAATGAAAAGAATATGAGCATTCCTTTATGCTCAAAGTGTGGAAAGAAACATGGAGGGAGTTGTCTTAAAGGGACAAGTAAATGTTTCAAATGTGGAAAGGATGGTCATCGGGAATTTGAATGCCGAAATGATGGGAAGAAGATGTCTAATGATGAAAACAAAGGAAGGGATACACAGAATGACCCTACTACACTTCAATGTTTCAAGTGCAAGGAGATGGGGGCATTATTCCAATCAATGCCCAAATACAGGGTTTGATGATGATGGTCGACGTCAACAAACTCTTAATTCTAAAGACAAAGGAATGTCTCATGAAATTTCTATCAGCGATGTGGAGTACGATAACGAGGTGGTGAAAGGTACACTTACCATCCAATCTAAAGTAGAAAATGTTTTATTTGATTATGGATCCACCCACTCCTTTATTTCTGAAGAATTTTCTAAGGATATCACCGTATTACGTCACCAGTAAGATGTTGAGTCAGCTATGACAACCCCTAATGGCACAACAGTCGCATCAAAAGTTTATAATTCTTCTCTGATTGAAGTTTGTGGGAAAGTGCTTCCTGAAAATCTTTTGATCCTTCCTATAGTGGAATTTGATGTGATTCTTGGAATGGATTGGCTTTCTCTACATGGAGCTCATATCAATTTCCAAATAAGGGAAGTCACATTTCATATTCCAGATCAATCTATGATCGTCTATCGATGCAAGGATGAACATAACCTTCCAGTGGAAATTTCTTCCATTTTATTGGTATTGATTCCACTAAATGAAGGTTATTTATCTAAAATGGTTGGTGAGAAACTCATGATTAAGAATATGCCCATTTTACGGGAGTTTGATGATGTCTTTCCGGAGGAATTACCAGGTCTTCCACCAAATCATGATGTTGAGTTTTCAATAGAACTCATACAGGATGCTTTGACTATTTCAAAGACACCTTATAGAATGGCCCCAATTGAGTTGCCGGAATTGAAGAAGAAACTCCAAGAGAATCTTGATATGGGGTTCATACACCCTAGTGCGTCACCTTGGGAAGCACCTGTTCTATTTGTTAAAAAGAAAGATGGATCAATGAGACTCTACATTGATTATCGAGAACTTAACAAGATCACTATCAAGAACAAATATCCTCTCCCGCGCATTGATGACCTGGTTGACCAACTACGCGGAGATGAATAGTTTTCCAAGATTGATCTTCGTTCAGGGTATCAGCAATTAAGGGTCAAAAGGGAGGATATACCAAATACGGCTTTCTGTACAAGGTATGGACACTATGAATTTATAGTGATGGAATTTGGTCTTACTAATGCCCCTGATATCTTCATAGATCTAATGAATAGAGTCTTTAGAGACTATCTTGATCAATTTGTGGTAGTCTTTATAGATGATATTCTTTTTATATTCAAAGAGCAAGGAAGAACATGAAGATCACTTGAGAATTATATTGAAGACCCTGAGAAAGGATAAGATTTATGCCAAATTTACCAAGTGTGAATTTTGGCTTCAAAAAGTTTCATTTTTGGGACACATAATCTCAAAAGAGGGGATATATGTGGATCCAACAAAAATAGAGGTTATCGAAAGATGGTCTAGGCCAACAACAATACCTGAGATCCGAAGTTTTCTTGGTTTGGTTGGATATTATCGACGTTTTGTGAAATATTTTTCACGATTATCTAATCCACTCACCAAGTTGACTCGGAATAGAGTTAAGTTTGTTTGGACGGAGGAATGTGAAGAGAATTTCAAGGAGTTGAAAAGAAGGTTATCCAGTGCA
Source organism: Viscum album (assembly GCA_963277665.1). Taxonomy (NCBI): domain Eukaryota; kingdom Viridiplantae; phylum Streptophyta; class Magnoliopsida; order Santalales; family Viscaceae; genus Viscum; species Viscum album. Next base: position 409,301,186 of record OY728142.1, read on the forward strand.
CCTGTGCTCACACTGCCTTGTAGTGGAGAAAGGTTTGTGATCTACAGTGATTCATCCAAGAAGGGTTTGGGATGTGTTCTTATGCAAAATGATATGGTGATAGCTTATTTCTCACGACAGTTGAAAATACATGAGCAAAATTACCCAACTCATGATTTGGAGTTAGCTGCATTAATCATTGCATTAATGATTTGGAGGCATTACCTTTATGGTGAAAGGTGTGATATTTATACTGATCATAAATGTTTAAAGTATATTTTCACACAAAAGGAGCAGAATATGCGCCAAAGAAGATTATTGGAGGTGATTAAGGATTACGAATGCTCAATTCATTACCACCCTGGGAAAGCAAATAAGGTGGAAGATGCATTAAGTCAACAAGGCCATGCTAGTTTATCGATGATGAGGATCAAAAAAGATCCAATATTTATGGATTTACAAAGGATGGATATTGGAATTATAATGAAAGGGAAAAAATCGTATCTTTCTCAAATGAATGTTCAACCATCTATACATGTGATGATTAAAGAGGCACCGAAAGAAGATGTCGAGTTACAAAAGAAGGTGAGAAATGTTCCTGAATTCAACCTTGATTGTGATGAGATAATAATGTTCAGGAATTGGGTTTGTGTTCCTCCCATCCCCGAATTAAAGAAGGAGCTTCTAGATGAGGCTCATAGTTCATTATTCTCTATTCGTCATAGAAGCACGAATATGTATAAGGACCTGAAATAGTACTTCTGTTGGGATGGCATGAAAAGAGATGTTGCTGAATATGTCTCTCGATGCTTGGTTTGTCAACAAGTTAAAGCTGAGAGACAGAAGTCTAAGTGGATGTTACAACCATTACTCATACCCAAATGGAAATGGGAAAACATCACAATGGACTTTGTCACAGGACTTCCTAAAACGTCCAAAGGCAATAATGCTATCTGGGTCATAGTGGATCGTCTTACAAAATCTGCACACTTCATTGCTATTAGAAAGGATTTCTCTCTAGATCAGCTTGCCAGGATATATGTAATGGAAGTTGTAAGATTGCATGGAGTTCCACTTTATATTATATCTGATTGGGATATAAGATTTACCTCGAAGTTCTAGCGAAGTCTTCAGCATAATCTGGATATAGAGTTGAGTTTCAGCACTGCTTATTTTCCTCAGACAGACGGTCAGTCTAAGAGAACAATTCAAACTCTAGAAGATATGTTGAGAGCTTGCTCTATGGATTTCAAAGGTGGCTGGGATCAACACCTACCTTTGGTGGAATTTTCATATAATAATAGCTTTCACTCCTGTATTCAGATGGCTCCTTAGGAAGCTCTCTACGGAAAGAAATGTAGGACTCCAACTTGCTGGGATAAAGTTGGGGAAAGAAAGCTATTAGGACCTGATCTCATTGATGAAATGGCAGAAAAGGTCAGATCTATTAAACAACACATAAGAGCAGATCAGAGTCGACAGAATAGTTATGCTGACAACCGAATAAAATACCTAGAGTTTTAAGTAGGTGATAAAGTGTTCTTACGAATATCTCGCTGGAAGGGGGTCATGAGATTTGGAAAGAAAGGGAAGTTGGGCCCTAGATATATCGGTCCTTTCGAAATACTGGATCGTTTTGGGAAGGTCGCTTACCGATTGGTGCTTCCACTGAATCTCACTCAAGTTCACGATGTGTTACATGTATCTCTCCTGAGAAAGTACATACCTGATCCTTCACATGTACTCAACTCAGAAGTTGTACCGCTGGAGCAGGATCTTTCTTATGAAGAACAACCAATAGAGATTCTGGATCATAGCGAAAAAGTCCTACGAAACAAGACCACTCGATTGGTGAAAGTTTTATGGAGGAACCACCAATTAGAAGAAGCTACAAGGGATCTTGAGGATATTATGAGGGAGAGGTATCCTCATCTATTTGTTACAAAGTGATGAATTTCAAGGGAGAAATTCATTTTAAGGGGGGTAGAATGTAACACCCGAGACTTTTATGTTATATAAATCATCAAAGGAATCTTTTTCTACACACAACACTTGATTGTCTTGCTTTACACGAAATCACGACCTTCCTCGATAGCTTGCATCGTACGCAATACCGAGTTTCACTAAACAATGATATGCTAATAAAATATTATTAAAACTAGCCGTTATGAATAGTAATAACCACTTTTTGAAATTTTGTAAATTTTATTTTTTAAAATGGACTTCATTTTTGGATTCAGAATATCGAAATTATCCTAGGGTGAAATTATGGTATTTTTCTGAATACTTTCAATTTTTGATGAATAGTGAAACCACTAAGTGGTAGTTAAAAAACTGAATTTTCCATAAAACTTAATTTTACCACTTCTGTGAGTGGAATTTCAAAAATAAGAGAGACATGGTTGATGTCAGTAAGTAAAATTTGGTTCAATGAGATGATAATAATTTTTGGTGAATAGTAACTTTTTACTTTTATTTACCACGATTAAAAGTAAATAGGGTAATTAAGGGAAAAAATAATAATATTATTACCCTAACACATGTCCTAATTATATTGGATACATGTAATTAGACCAAAAACAAACTTATGAATAAAATATGACCATTTAGGCCCACTTGGATTAGATTAGGACATTTATTATTAATTTATTTAAAGAAGGGTTAAAATAGTTAAAATCAGAGTTTAATAAGTAAATAATTTTTAATATAATGTTACATATAATATAAATTAGACTATAAATATTCATTAGAAATCTAAAACGATTTCCTACACAATTTTATTTTATTTCGAATTTTTATACGTCTAATAATTTAATTTATTTATGACACAAAAATGATGCAGTAATTATCTTATTAATGAAATATTGACATAATTGATGTTATAAATACCCAAATAAATGTAATTTGAGACTATTTATGAATTAAAATAATTTTATAAGTTAATATGACATGTTATTATTGATTTAATTAAATGTTTTCGAACTAATCATTCTGTTATGATTTTCACAAAAATCAATTACTAAATAGTTTCAAAATTGACATAAAATAGTCTTTAAAACAAATATTATATTATTAATTGTTATTTTATTCCCAAAAATCTAAGTCTTGGCCACATTACTTATATAAGGTTATATATATTAATAATAAACAACTTGGGGTTCATTTGGATTGTTATAGTAAGTTTATTAATTTTATAGTGTAAGAACACAAGAAGACACGGTAAAAGTAAAATTATTTAACTTAATGTTAAATCTAAATGATAAGGTCAAAATAGGAACCTAAACTATTCAAAAATATATTGGATGAGAGTATTTCAACCCATCCCCACCGTATCTTCGAAATAAATTAATTTGGAGCTATTTAAATCCGAATTTAGCTTTATAATAAAATAATATTTTTTGTTATTCCAATGGTGCCCCTCTCCTCCCTTATAAAAGGGAACCTCCTCTCTCTCTTCCTCACACCACATTGAGCCTTCAATCTCGGCAAACCCCTGCCACTTTCTCCTCTCAACTTCCCTAGAGACATCCTAGAGGTCCTGGTCTTCTTCAAAGACCAATTTTAGTGCCCTAATAGGAGGTCTCAAAGAAGCACTTCAATGAAGAGGTAATGTCTGTTACCGATTCTTTCATCTTTATTTCTTCTTCCACTTCTTCTTCTTTAGTTGGTTCATTATGAAGTAATAACATCAGTATCACTCATATACTGATATGTTATTATGATTATTAAACAACCCTATTTCACCATCTATCCATCCTATGGAAAATGAAATCACCGCGCGTGCGTACGTACGGAATACCGTCTCCACGCCGTGGTGTAATCTACTTTCCACCACCACCTTACTTGGATGGGTATAATGGTGTAAATAATGACTATATATGATTATTTTAAAGTGATATTTATTCTGAAATAGCATACATACACTACAATACAATTCCATGATCATGGGAACGATATCATCGCTCGTGCGTACGTACGGAATACCTTCTCCACGATGTGATGTGACTCGTTCTACATGATATTCATTTCATAATGATTATATAAATGAATTTAATGAATGAATATGATATATATTACACTAATAACATTCTGTAAATGAGGTATCTATAACCTAAAGAGAATAATAAGAATTTATTCAACAAAACACACATAAGAACAAAAAGTAATAAACACCTGAATAACAAGTTGTAATGAAATATTACTAATAAGAAGCTAAGAATATGACCATATATGATATCATAACAATAATTAGGATTCTAGAATAAGTCAATAACATTATTTAAATCATTATACAGGAGGTTCAGACACTTACAAGGCAAATCAGACCTAAGGTAAGGGAAATATCACAATCTCATTTTTATTCGAGACTGTTTATACTTGGACATTTACAAGGGTGTATTTTATCATCCACATCCATGTTTCCTCAATATGTAATATTATTTCCATCCACCTACAATTTTTTAAATCCAATTTTACCCTTTGGTGAGTTTTTAGTAAAGGATATGAAAGGAATCTTTTGTCATTTTTCGTACGAGGTACTTTTTGACTCTTCCGACAAAAGTACGAAAATTGTTTTTTTAACTTATACGACATGAATGGATTTTTAAAAAATTATTTCCAAGAAGCTTCATTTAAATGTTTTCAAGTTTATTTTTAATAAACTTCTTTTAGTTTATAATTGTACGACATGTTAAGAAAGGAAAAGTGTTTTTGAAGTAGAAATTATATTTTCCTCAAGAATGGAGTTCAAGAGTTTTATCAAAATTATTTTCCATCTAAGATAATATAAGGTTCTGTTTCTATCCCTATTATAACATGGATTTTATTATGTTGTGATGGAAATATTTTTATGAATTCCTTTATCTTATATGAATTGTTTTATGATTTCATGATGTTTATGATTCCCATTTTTATTACATGGGTTATGCAATGATGTATGATTTACGATTTTGTGGCACACATAAGAATGGATTCATTATGAGATGGGTGGGACCTATATCTCCCTCCAATGCATTGGTTAAAGATTTTATATCTCATGAGATAGACATGGCTGGAATGGCAGGTTAAACCGGTTCAGTGAAACAGGACTGAAACGAGGAGTAAACTCAGTTCAGAAATGGACTTTGTCCACTAAGATAGTCTTGGCAATGTGTCTTGACTAACAAGAAATGATTCTATATGATTATGTGTATATGCCACAAAGTTTCATGTTTTAAGTTATGATTATTGGGATTACATTTCACTACTATGATTTATCACATATTATGAAATTGTGATCTCTTTTGCAGGTTAATATTTACAATAGTTATGTGCTTATGTAAATGATGTGATTGATATTTCTTTTGTTTACTATTACTGAGCATTTGAGCTCACCCTTTTGTATGTTTTATTTCCCCGAGTCAGGAAGAAGGTTATTAAGTAGAATATGCCAAAAAGGGACTATAGATATGATGAAATAAATGGGAGGCAAAGTAGATGCTTTATGAACCAGTTGTTTTTGCTTTCAAGTTTCTAAAGACACTATACCTATACGGTCTTTTCATGGTTTTGTTATATGTTGTAATAAGTGTGCTTCAATTTTGAAGTAATAACAATGTATGTAATGTATGGGTCGTTATAGATAAAAATATCAACAAGAAAAAATTGGAATTAAATGGTTTAATACAAAGAAAACACTTGAATGTAAAATAAGAGAGATAGGTCCCTTACTACGACATAATCATGACTTAGGAATATATTATAATAAGTGAGGGTAAATAATATATAAATCTTAGAACATAAATTTTATAGTAAAAAGATAATTAAAAACAATTTAAAACATAATTAATGAAGATTTAACAAGAAAAATAAAAATTAAGTAATTGAATAAAGTGGAAAAGGAAGAGAATCCCTTACTTAAGAGGTTGCATCTAAAACCCTGGGAGGATATTCTTAAGAGCATGGTAACAGATTAGGAAGGATTTATTTTTGGATAGGGAAATAAAATTCACACTAAATGGGTGTTTATTAAGGTGGTATGGGAGGTTGAGTGGGAATTTATAGCAAAAGAGAGAGGAATTCATTATTAATTTCTAAACATTGGTTTTGGAATCTAGGTAAAAAAATAATCAAAACCACCAACATTACCATGGTTTTTTCCTTGGGTTTCTAAGAAATTAGAGTGATTTTCAATATTATATTATTTTAAGAACTAAACTCATTAAAATATTACCATCCATTATGTGAAAGTAAGTCACTCCCATACAAACATGTTTTCTAACCTTAAAATATATAATGGGTTTTGGAGGATTAATTTTTGGTATGTAAAATTATTTAAATATATTTGAATCACATTATATTAAATGGAAAACATATTTTTGGTGATGGATTAATTTTATAGTATTTATTACATCACTTATTGGCTATTATTATATCATAATAAATACTGTATAATTATACTTTATTTAATTGTTACATATAAATTTGGTTGTCACTGAAAAATATAAAAAATTAACCATTGGATAATTTTGATGTGTTGTTTTCAAAAATGATATTTAGTTAAAAAAATAATTTCCTTAATAGAACTATTTCCACTTTTATATTATATCCTTATTCAATAAAAAATACATGTTTTTATGATACAAATACATTATGACACATATAAAAATTACACGAGACTTCATTAAAATATATTACCATATATATTTGAATAAATACTATTTATTAATACTATTTGAATAAAATAAAATTTATTTCCAAATTCATGGATTTTTTAAAAATATAGTTTTAATTGAATCGATATATTTCCTAAAAATATATATTTTCGTTTCTTCATATCACAATACTATTTTTATAAAACTAATTAATCATATATACATATAAATTAATAATGAAAATAGATAATTATAATCACTAAATTATTAAAATCTATAAATTCATACTACTAGGTTCTAGATACATAACTCTTTATTACACCAGCGTACGCTCTAAGGGTAATTTGTGAGATGGTAGTACTTTCATGGGGTGGTTCAACAAACATGGTTTGGAAAGAGATCCTTATAAGCCTGAACATATTTCATTAACTATTTCACTCAAGTTCTAGTTGTTTAATCTTTGATTGGTTACAGTCATGGGAAAATACCAATGATTCCATACCCCTTGTAAGCTCTGAAAAATCAGATTTATAAAGCCTAATTATACCGATTGAGGCCATCAATTCATTATTCTATGTCAATTATATTTTATTTGGACATTTATTAAATAGTAATCTTAATGGTAACTATAGAGTAACTATATTTACATTTATTATGATGCTAAATTCTCTTTTAAGCCTTCAAGAAAAATTTGGTCAATATTTTATAACTATTTAAAATAACAAATGAAATCCAGTGCCTGTGTTTTCTATGAATAAATTACCCAATAAAGAATTTATTCATATATATGGTAATTTCATTTATAATAGTCTATCTCATTACATTATTCACCATTTCCAAAATTTCTCTCCCAGAATTTACTTTCATACACTAAAAAAGATGTGGGATCCTCTGTTTTATCTCCTCTTCTAGTTCCCATGATTCCTTCTCAAAATTTTTGTTTCGTCATAGTGCTTTGACTAGTTGAGGTGTCTTAATATGTATAAATTTTTCCCTAGGATATAATATCTTCATCAAATTATTCTCATATGAATGACCATTCTTCAAATTTTCCACATTTGGATTCAATACAGGTGAGGAGAATGATATATACTTCCTTAAGAGGGATACATAGAACATATCCTGAACTAGAGATAGGTGTAGTGGGAGTGCTAGTTGATATTCCACAACATAGATGGGATTAAGGATATCAAACAGGTCTATGTATATATAACTAATATTTCCCTTCTACTCAAACATCGGGAATTTCTTATAGGGTGATATATTAAGGAACACCTTATCTTTGAACTCAAACTCTCTGTCTCATTGATGATTGTCTGCATAGAGTTTTTTGAATTTATAAATATTTTATATGAAACTGGAGGGTTTGAACCTCTCTATAATCTCTTGGATAATATACATTCTCATTAGCTTCAACCATACAATATCATCCCAACATGTTGTAGTCTGATGCATGTTCCCATACAGAGGCTGATAAGGTGCCATTTAAATACTAAAATGGAAACTATTGTCATATTAGAACTCCACTAGGGGAAGTATTTGATCCCAAAAACCATGGAAATACATTGATCAAGTTCTTATTATGTAGTACCCCAAACATTTTATGTTATGTTTCTCTATTCATCACTGAGTTACATTATATTCATAACTTTGTTCCTTAGAAACAACACTAGGTTATTTAGGATATAATTAAAACCTAGCCATTAAAAATAAATTTCTCACTTCTATGTTTTTAATTTCGAAAAATAGTCATCTAAAGTTCTGTTCAGTATGTCATTTGGATTCTGATAGAACAAACTTGATTTTTGGTGAATATTAACATACCCATATGAATAGTAATATGAATAGTAACAAACCCTTATGAATAGTAAATAATAATATTGTTGTATTTTCTTAGGAAATAAGATAATGAGATCTTAATTAGTTTTTCAAAGAGAAATAAAACTAGTTGCACTTTAAGATTGTTATTTTTTTGAATTAACTATGAAATTATTTAATAATTAATTTAATAATATTTAGAAAATTATTTTTGAAAAATGGATTTCACTTTTGAAATATAGACATCGATAAATGGTTAGGGTGAATTTTGAGAATTCATCTAAAACTGTTGATTTTCAGTTAATAGTAAAAAATACAGTTTCTAGGTTCGGTGTGTTAATGACATCATTAATGATATAATAATGATGTCATAAATATATTCTACTTGTGTATAGTTAAATAATATGTGAGGTGTCCCAAGTGGCTTATACCATGGGAAAATACCATGGGCGAGCCCATGGTTTTGCAAAAACCACTCATGAGGTGTCCCTTGAAAATTATTAAAATAATCCCTCACTTTTCCAATAAATACCAACTCTTCCCTTCATTGAATTCATTAACAATTCTCCCTCGATGATGTTATGGCCTCATAACCTCCATTTTATTCCTCCCAAGTTTTCCTCAAGTCCCCAAGGTCCCAACCTTCAAGTTATAAGGGTTACTCTACAAGGTATGAAAATTATCAATTTCTTTCTTCTTCCTTTCAAGTTCTCTTTTATGTGGTATATCTTTAAAGTTTCCACTCCATGTTCTTACTTTTGTTTTTATTCTTGATATAATATATATTATGATTCATTTCTGGATAGGTGACTCTTGCCCTCTCTCTTTTTAACATTTTCTAAAACCATGTTGTGTAGATGTTAGGCTATCGAATTCTTTATAAGCGATTTCAAAATTATTCTTTTATTTTGAGTTCTTTATTTATTCATTATTCATATTTTCTTTCCCAAGAGGAATGAAATCTCTATAATCTTTTATATTCTGTATGTTCTCATATTCATGAGAAATTATTCATCAATATTATTCTTTTCCCCACTTGTTCAAGGAATTAAAAACATTGTCTGTGATGTATCGAATTACCGACATCGTAGATGATGTAATCTCAATTTCCATTAATTCTTTCAAGTATGGGCATGAAACTATTTATATGGTTGAACGAGGTTATAATATATTTGTTATGACTCACCGATTGTTCTGGAATTTTTTGTACTCATGGTTCTAATTTATAAGAAAAAATGAAGTTGTTATTATCAAAGAACCATTAAAATGATCCAAACAAACATCATTAATGTTTTAACTAATGAATCATAATCATGGTATATAACCCAAAATAATTATAAGATCATTTATATCTCCATAATTTCATTGATAATATGTATTAACAATCTTGTATATTTAACCATGTCTCAAATGAACTTCCATTCATGGAAACAAGTAAACAAACCATGAAAACCAAGGAAGAAAATGCTTCCAAAACATGAAACTTGAACCAATTAAACCCATATAAAGGGCCATGAATGCAACTAATAAGTATATAATAAATCAATTAAATTTATAGGAGGTTCTGGAAATATTAATTAATTAATTTAAATTTTATTATTCAGGTCATTTAAACAAACTAAGAACACACTCGAGCATAAGGTAAGGGGTTTCTCATCTCACTTTCATTTCTGTGAGATTTTCATTGTTCACAACTTATTTCTTGAATGTGGTATATGTGTACTTAGATGTGATATATAATAACATGGTTCTATTTATATTCATGTTATTAAATGATTTATTTTATGTTCATTACATTCTGGTCATATGATTCGACTGATTACATTGTGGTAAGGGACTTTGTCTCAACTACCTTCTCGTTGTGACTAAATTTTTACTATGCACCTAATAATCATTATGTGGTGTACCTACTTCCCATATATATAAAATTCCATTTGAAATTGTATTTATATTAAATATCCATAATCTCATGTCATGGATATGATTTTTGTCTAAACTGTATACCATTTTATATACGTTGTTTATTTGGAGAGTTATTATGGAAATTTCAGTGAATCTGTATACACTAATATATACAAATATTAAAAAGGAATATTTCTCTGGTATTGAATAAATGTATAAAGAATTCTTGGACATGCAGTGGCGGGTGGGTCCCACTATAGCCCCTCTATGCATTGGTAGGTCTCATGAGACCAAACAGTTTCGCGACAAACCCTTCGAGTTTGTTTCCAAAAATCAGAAGGGATTCTACCCATAGAACTAGACCTTTTTACGGTATTATTGTTTCATGTGCCTGATACAAGAGGTCCAATTAATAAGAATTCTCTTTATTCATCATTTATTATTATTATCCCTGAGTTTTTCACTATGACAAAATCTATGGATGCAGTTTCAATTTCAGTTTATTAATGGCATTAGTTATTCATTTATTCACTATTACATATTGATTGTGTTAGATTGTTTGTGAATCACTTATTATTGTACTCATGCTTCTGCTATTTGTAACTCTTACTGAGCATTTGAGCTCAACCCTTTCATTGTCTACCTTCGACAGGTGAGGAAAAGAAGGTCTTATTTTGAGTTCCTGGATGCTGTTTTTAGTTTTTGTTATGTATTTTATTTTGTAACCATTTTTTCAATGTAATTTGAGTTACATCTATGTATCTATTTTCTTAAATACTACTAAAATGATCATTCCTTCAGGTTTTTTATTCCTTATAAGCATGCCAATATCATAAGTAATGCACCGGCTCCAGCCTAGAGGGGTCGGGGTGTTACAGTTGGTATCAGAGGATGTTTGGTAGAAAACATGGAAACTAGAGTTGGAAATATATAGTAGGTAACAAATACATAAGGTAATATCCAAGTATTAACATACAATAACATCCTTGTATTTTTTTAAGGAATAGATTCTGTAGATATTTTACTAATTTTTTACCACGAACCCATCTTTCACTCCAAATGGTAACAGAACTCAAAAATATTCTATTTATCCTAATTGTATAAGGTTCCGAATATTACCACATACCATTTAGACTAGGAAAATTTTTTTGTAATAACCAGGGACTTCCTGTAGGCTAGTGTTAGGTAATAAAGGCCTGTCGCATATGGTTGTGGGTTAGATTCCTGCTGCTTTGTCCGACGCGACGGGTTATTCCCCACCCTGCAGGTTATCCTTTTCCTAAAACTATAGTATTATAATATTTCAAAAATAATCTTCAAAAATGTTTTAACCTTAAACAATACAATCCATGGTTCAACTTAATCCATTCCAACCTTAATAGTTATCCAAAATACCTTTGTCCAGACTTTCTCTAAAAGGTCTCTAAATTCCAAAATCAATTGTAACTTCAGATTCCCCAAACAAAGTAATTTTTATCTTATTGTCACATATTAAAAATATGTTTTCCTTCATCATATTAAAACCTTAATGATAACAACAAGTACTGTAGTACAATCCTTATATATATCACATTATTTTTATAACCAGAATATAATCCTTGAGTCCAAATGCACCAATACATTAATTATTCCACTTCTACTGTAGTAATAGCATAAGATTTTCCTTGATCCCTTGGCCTTTTCTGAGGTAAGTTTCCCTGACTCTTAGGACATTCATTTCCATAATGACACATTTCCCTACAATTGTAGCATTCAACATTTATAGCTTCTTTCTTTCCCTTACAATCACGAGCCTGGTGACCTTTTTCTCCACATTTTTAACAAACTCCCATTCCCTTTAGGCAAGTACCAGGGTGATTCTTCCCACAATTATCGCATAATGGAAAATCCTTCTTTCACTTTTTCACTTTATTAATCTCTTGTTCCACCGTTCTGTTCTTCTCTTGCTTTACTTTGTTGTCATAAGACTTAGAGAATTCATTTTCTGTCTTGATAGAACACGAGACTATATCTTCGTATGACGAGAAGGATTGTGAGACTAATGCTCGACGGAGAAATGGTTTTAACCCATCAAATAAATGATCAATCTTACTTCTTGGGTTATGTATATAATATGCAACATGCCTCACTAACATTGTAAAGTTTGCCTCCTACATTGCGACATTCTCATCCTCCTGCCTCAGACTCAGAAATTGTCTTTCCATATCTTCTTGATGGTCACGAGGATAGTATTTTTCTAGGAAAGGATCTTTGAACTCCCTCCATTCCATATTTTATACTTCATCATCTTCCTTTGCGTTTTGAATCAACGACCACCATTGATCGACATCTCTAGTGAGGCGGTAGACTGCCATGACAACCTTCTCCCTTTCGCTACTCCCCAAGGCTTGGAATATTTTCTCTAAAGAGTCTATCCGTTGCTCAGCTACTAATGTATTTGTACCCCCATTAAATGTTGGCGGTTGTTGCCTCATGAAGCGACCTAACATTGATCCTCCACGTTGCGGATCAGTGTGCTCGATATGTGTAAGGTTATTATTCATAACCTGAGTGAGTTTTCCCGGTATGGTAATAAGTTTATCAGCACCAGTTGTATCTCCAGATCCACAATAATTATCTTGAGATGGAGGGAAATCCCTACACAGAGTGCGTGCATTGATACCGTTTCCATTCCATCCACTAGGCACCATTTCTAAACAATGGCATAAACTTGATTAGTTTATGAATCAAAATACATAATTCCATACTTGTAAAATTCCAAACATAAATTGAACTATTTATGGATATAATCCATAAAAATGTTTTCTTTGAGGAAGTATATACTCATAACCCTTCATAGTGGTTTGTAAAGAAAATGAGAATTATCCTAATCATATCCCCTAGGAGTGTCGTAACCAAGAGTGCAGCAAGGCCCGTTGTTGTGCACCAGTTCCCGTTCGAGTATAGCTCAAAGTGGTGTTTTCAGTTTTTACCGCTAGGTACATCTATGCCAGAGCCGCCTCTACCTGATAGTATCCAGAAAGGGATGTATTGTTCGGAAAACTCACAACATCTCTATAATACCAAAATTCTAGGAAGTTCTTCTATACTAATCATCAAAGTCTATCTTTGGGCTATGTGCTCTAATCAGAGTTTATCTAAATCTAGCTTCCAAGGTTAGTACTAAACTGGATCTGATAAAAACTGTACCACCCCGAACCCAGTTTCCCAGAGTCAGTGCATTACTTCGTAACATTGGAATGATCACAAAAGATCAATTCTCAAAAGACCGATTAGTTTAGTAGCCTTAGAAACACTAGATACATTCATAAATCATACATTACATCATAAAGTGAAAAACTACAATAACAAAGTCTCCGTAGTCCACACTCATATCCTCTTCTGACTATCCCTGCAGGTCATTCATAAAATACTTCTTCACATCCTGGAAAATATTAAAACATTGAAAGGGGTGATCTCAGATTCTCAGTAAGGATAACAATATAGCGGATGCTTTCGTAAATAAACATTAACATTTAAGGCAATGTATAACTAAAACAAAAGCCTTTTTAAACTTTAACTTTAGCACAATATGAAAAAAATAAATTAAATTCCATTTACATACTCACATGGATATTCTACTAGTCGAATAATCACATGTAATATCAATAACCACTTTCATAATGATGGAATGCATAATGCCAGACTATCATATCCACGTAGCCAAGGCCTCATGCCAAGACCACAAATAAGATTTTGTCAAGGCCTCGTGCCAAGACACTAGTTTGTCTCATGAGACCTACCGATGCATTGAGGAGCTATAGAGGGCTTTACCAGTCACTTATTAAATCCAATGAATTCCACATATGAACCGGGTTAAACATATCATAAACCATAACATAATCATATCAAATAAAACATGCATAAATGAAACATAAAATTTCCACATTTCAACCACAAGATATCAATAAAACACATTGATATAATAAAAACAATTTCAAAACCATTTTCAATACCAAAATAAAAGAAAAGTAAAACATGGTATTTATTTTTCTTTTTTTAAAAAAAAGTTATGTCTTGTAGAGGAAGCCGAAACACAAATAGTGCTCACGGAGGCGGAGAATTCATTGTCACTGCATACGTAGGACAAGAAAAACATTCCTTTTTGTCGTTTAGTAAAATTATTTGTATAGAAAATATTCCTTTTGAATAAACGTAAAAGACAAAGGGGTTTATACACCGTATAAAAGAATGTTTTGTATAAAACAAAATATGCCTCAATGAAAGGAGATTGAGACGAAGTCCTTACCAAGATCATTTTTAAATAAAATAGATCTATTATGTGTATTCAATATAAGTACACATAAATAAAGTAAAAATATAAGATAGGACATAATAATATCATAACATAATTTGAAAGTAGGAGATTAACCCAAAGAATGGAAATTGGGTTAAGAAATTCCCTTACCTCGTGTCCGAATTCACTCGACCGTTCTTTGATCTCCTGAATAATACACTAGAGTTAATATCTACCTTATTAAGAACCTTTTTCATGTTCATTATTCTTTTTATATCACTTATTACCATGTCATGAACATTATTTAATTATTTAAGTTTATAATGGTCATTTTGTCGATCTTAGGTACTTGAGTCAAAAATAAACTTCTTATAATTACACTTTGTTCATGTGGTAAAATATTTATTATATCCATAATTATATTCATGATTTATATATCATATACATTATATATATCCAGTATATACATTCATTTATATTATTACATAACATTTAGAGGTAATAAATGAAATGTACCGTTCATGGAGACGGTAAGCCGTATGTACGCATGAACGCTACTTTCATTTCCATTTCATATTTAAAGGAATGAAGTTATAATTATATAAAGGTTTATTATAATTTCAGTATAATATAATGTATAATACCATTTACTCCATCCTTTATACATCCCACATTTGGCATTAACGATTCAAATCACTTGAGGGGGCGGTAGTCCGCACTTCCTAAAATGAAAATATCGCGTTTACCCATAATAGAAATCATAATGGTATGAAATAAATTAGAAATTCAGAAGCATAAGAAAAACATAAACATAATATTTATCATATATAAATATATTGACATCTTAATGGCCTCCTTTGAAGATGTTATATGAGTGTTGAAAAATCATCGTTTCGTGAGGCAGAAATTCGCCATCCACAGAAACAGTATGTTCTTTAACCATTATATGTAGGTGTGTGTAAGTGTAGATCTAATACTTCTTATAACAACATCCTAGTATATTGAGGACACTGGCGTTGTTACAAAATAAATTAATAAAAAGAGTTTAAGGGGTTGGAGAAGCAAAATAATACAAAACAACATTAGAGAAGACATTACCTTAAAATCGGGTAACTCTTTTGATTTGATCCAAAGGCTTCCTTGGGAATAATTATACCCAACGTTAGGCTTCTAGGATTAAGGGAGGTATGTTGGAAGAGTATTTGGGTAGAGGTTGGCCGAGCCAAAAGGCTTTGAAGGTGTGAGTAAGGTGGTAGTGGTGGGGGCCTTTTATAAGAGGAGAGAAGGGGCACTCTTGGAAAGATTGAAATGTTACATTATTATGAAATGATTTTTCGGATTCTAAATGTCCCACACTTATATATTTGGAGGATAAGGTGATAAAGGTTTTAAATATACTCATCAAATAGGTTTTTGACAAGTTTTAGTCTTAGATTTTAAATTAACCTTTTATTTTATTTAAATCATTAATTAATGAGGTAATCGTTGCATCATCATGGTGTCATAAATAATTTAATTTATTTAATGTCTAAAGATTATAAAAAAATATCATGATGTATGAAATATTTTGATCTTTATAATGAATATTTATAGTCAAAGATATGACTTGGATAACCCCATTTAAAAATTGTTTTAGTAAAACAACTCTTGTTTGTGACCTTTTTATTTTAACAATAAATAAAAAAGTTATTTATGTCCTTTTCCTACCAAAGTGGCTCCATAGGGTCCCAAAGTTGACCCATGGATTGTCTTGGTCGGCCATGACACATCCAATAGTGGTAGGACAAGTGTGAATCTATTTTCATATTTTTATAATATCATAATTACATTACATTTTACTAATTACCTTTAATCGCGATTAGTTAAACTTAAAAGTTACTATTCACCAAAAAATTATTTTAATCCCATTGAACCACATTTTACTTCCTAATGACAACCATGTATGTCGGATTTTTGAAAATCAAATAACAGAAGTGGTAATGTTTCATTTAAATGAAAAATCAGTTTTTTAACTACAACTTAGTGGTTTCACTATTCATCAAAAACTGAAGTTATTCAGAACAATGCCAAAATATCACCCTAAGCTATAATTGATATTCCAAATTAAAAAATGATGTCTATTTTATAAAATTCCAAACATATAAGTTGCATTAATTAATTTTATAATTAATTCTTGCTGTCATTACAAATAGCGTGTTTTTAAGAAACAATATATATCAAAAGATTGAGAATTGTTTATGTCCAATTTCAAAGAGAAATTAATTATAATGAACAACATTGGATAAAATGGTAAAAATATATTTTAATTATAATTTAAAACCACTCAATAGTATAATTTATCACTATAAATTATTTTTATTAAAAAAGTTGTTTTAAGTATTTATCACTATTCATAAAAAAATGGAAGTTCTCAGAAAATTACAAAAAAATTAACTTAGGATAATTTCGATATTACGAATACAAAAATGAAGTCCATTTTGAAATATAACATTTCTATAATTTTAAAAAGTGGGTATTACTATTCATAACGGCTACTTTGATTAGTTACGGTGTGTTAGAACTCGAAGTTGCGTACAATGCAAGCTATTGCATTATTGAATGAGAAGCGTATCATAGAAGCTCGGGGTGTTACATCAATCAGTTTCTTTTCTGGGCCATATTGTCTCTAAGGATGGAATCCTAGTTGATCCTGTGAAGACAAAGGCAATCCAAGATTGGCCCATGCCGACAAATATAACTGAAGTACACAGTTTTGTTGGATTAGCAGGTTATTATCGACGTTTCATTCAGAATTTTGCCCGCTAGGAAAATCTGCTAACCAAGCTCACATGTAAAGGGGTTAAATTTGTTTGGACAGAAGATTGCGAAGAATTTTTCGAAGAACTGAAGAAGATATTAGTCAATGATCCTATATTGACTCTACCATCGGGGAATGAAGGGTTTGTTATTTATAGTGATTCTTCAAAGAAAGGACTTGGTTGTGTCCTTTTGCAAAATGATAAGGTTATTGCTTATGAATCATGACTGCTAATAGTTCATGAGCAAAACTATCCTAGTAATGATCTTGAGTTAGCTACTGAAATCTTTTCTTTGAAGATATGGAGACATTATCTCTATAGTGAAAAATATGAGATTTATACTGATCACAAGAGTTTGAAGTATATTTTCTAACATAAAGAACTCAACATGAGGCAAAAGAGATGGCTTTAACTACACAAGGATTATGATTGCACGATACACTACCACCCAGGGAAGGCAAATCATTTGGATGATGATTTGAGCAGAAAGGATCATGGAGTTTTGAATAAGATGAGAGTTGAAAGGGATTCTATTTTCATGGATCTTGTAAATATGGATATGGGAATAACCATGGAATGTGAAAAATCAATTCTTTTTCAAATGGTTGCCAAACCATTTTTACTAGAAAGGATAAAAATTTCTCAAGCTGATGATGAGGAGTTTCAAAAGAAGATTAAAGCTGTGAATGATGGGAGATTGAGTGACTTCGTATATGAAGATGGAATTTTGAAATTTGGGAAGAGACTTTGTGTTGCCAATATACCTGATCTAAAAAGGGAAATTGTTGGATGATTCTCATGGTTTCAATTTCTCTATACACCCTTGTAGCACTACGATGTATAGAGATTTGAAGGAACATTTTTTGTGGGACAACATGAAGAGAGAGATTGCTGATTTTGTGTCAAGATGTATGGTTTTTCAACAAGTGAAAGCTGGAAGGCAACATCCTGGAGGAGTATTTCAACCACTTCCCATACCTGAGTGGAAATGGGATAATATCATGATGAACTTTTTCATGGGACTACCAAATATTCCTAGAAGGAACGATGCAATATGGGTGATTGTTGATCGTCTTACCAAGTCAGCACATTTTCTTACTATAAGAGAAGATCTACCACTTGAACGTCTAGAAATAATGATGTTTGCTATAAGAGAAGATCTAACACTTGAACGTCTAGCAATAATGATATTTGTTTTAACACTTCTAGATATTTAACCATGTTTCAAATGAACTTTCATTCATGGAAACAAGTAAACGAACCATGAAAACGAAGGAAGAAAATGCTTCCAAAACATGAAAAATGAACTAATTGAACCCCTAGAATGGGCCATTAATGAACCTAATAAGGTTATACTAAATCAATTAAATTTATAGGAGGTTCTGGAAATATTATTTAATGAAGGTAAATTTTATTATTCAGGTAATTAAAACAAATAAAGAGCACACTCGGGCATAATGTAAGGGGGTTCTCATCTCACTTTCATTTCTGTGAGATTTTTATTGTTCACCACTTATTTCTTGTATGTGGTATATGTGTACTTAAATTTGATATATAATAACATGATTTTATTTATATTCATGTTATTAAATGATTCATTTTATGTTCATTATGTTCTGGTCATATGATTCGACTGATTACATTGTGGTAAGGGACTTTGTCTCAACTACCTTCTCGTTGTGACTAAATTTGTATTTTTCACCTAATAATCCTTATGTGGTGTACCTACTTACCATTGAGATAAATATCCATTTGAGATTTTATTTATGTTAAATATCAATAATCTCAAGTCATGGATATGATTGTTGTCTAAACCGTATACAATTTTACATACATTGTTTATTTGGAAAGTTATTATGGAAATTTTGGTGAATCTATATACTATAATATATACGGATATTGAAAAGGAATTTTGCTCTGGTTCTGAATCAATGTATAAATAATTATTGGAGATGCAGTGTTGTGTGGGGCCCGCTATAGCCCCTTGATGCATCGATAGGTCTCGTGAGGCAAAATAGTTTGGAGACAAACCCTTGGAGTTTGTTTCCAAAAGTAATAAGGGTTTTTACCCATAGAACTAAACCGTTTTTATGGTATTGTGGTTTCATGTGACAGATACATGATGTCCTATTAATAAGCATTCTCTTTATTCATTATTATTAATTATTATTATCTATGATATCTTCAATATGACAAAATCTATGGATTCAATTTTATTTTTAGTTTGTTAATGGCATTAAATATTTATTTATTCAATATTCCATATTGATTATGTCAGATTGTTTGTGAATTACTTATTATTGTATTCATGATTCTACTATTTGTAACCCTTAATTAGTGTTTCAGCTCACCCCTTTTATTGTCTTCCTTCGACAGGTGATGAAGAGAAGGTATTCTTTTGAGTTCATGGATGCAATTTTTAGTTTTTGTTATGTATTGTATTTTGTAATCATTTTGCCAATGTAATTTGAGTTACATCTATGAATATAGTTTCTTCAAAACTACTAAACTGATCATTCCATTGGGATTTTCATTCCTTCTAACCATGCCAATATCACAATTAATGCACCGGATCCAGCCTAGAGGGGTCGGGGTGTTACATAGTACATCCTCTAGATTTTGGATGGTTCTTTCATACTGAACATCCATATAAGGGTAAAAAGTAGTGTTGGAATGTAGATATGTATTCAACACTTTCTAAAATATTCTAAAAAACATTGAGGTAAACCTTATATATTGATTAAATATAATATAGAGTGGTACTCCATGAAGCCTTACAACTTATCTTGTATATATCTTGGTGAGTTGGTGAATAGATAAATCTTCCTTAATAATAACAAAATGTGATGATTTTATATAGTGATTGACTACCACCAAAATGAATTTATATCCTTTAGATGTCTTGGGGAGTCCTATGATAAAATCCATGATTATGTATTTCCATTCCCATGATGGTATAAGAATAGTTTCATCATACCCTTAGAATTATTTCATTCATTCTTGAATTATTGTCCTACAATTCATCAAGTTACAAGCTTTACAATTTACCTATTCATGTTATCCCATTATAAGTTTTATTATGACCTCTATACACTTTAGTGATTCTTGGAGTAATAGTGAAGGATAATATATGATGATCATCTAGAAGTTCCTTCTCCAGTTCTGGTTTTATGGGACATATACGTAATTTCAAAACCATATACCTCCATCTCTAATGAAGTTTAACTTTAGAAAATCCACCACATTTCTTGGTAGATCCTAATATTATTTTTGGGCCTCTTTGATCCTATCATGTATTGATGTTTGAACAAATATTTCATAATTATAAGATACCATTACTTTTATATTTCCCATTTCAATTCTTTTTTATGTCCAATAAGATTGGATCCCTTTCGATCCTCATCATTTATGTCATTGTGGGACCTTTTCTAATAATATAATCAACCAATTTATTCTCCTTCCTAGTATTTTGATGGATTAAATAGTTTTAACAAGATTCAATGGTTTATATTGAGCTCATTTTGTGTGAATATATTGTTGATTCTTTTATAATATATATATATATATGTCACACTTCTTCCCATAGAGTTAATGTCTTTAAATACTCAATGTGAAGATCATTATATCCAATTCTAGATCACGTGTCTTATATTTATTATAATGGATCTTTAATTTCTCAGAGTCATAGTTTATCAATTTATCATTTTTCATGAGTAGACAAACTCATACCCTTTTGGAAGACCATATATAGATCATAAATCCTTTCCCACTAGTGGGAAACATGATCAATGTTTTAGTGATTATCCACTTATTTGACACTTTAAATATTTCCCCAATTTCACCATCCTAGAAAAAATCCACTCCCATAAAAGTTAGCTTGGTTATTGGGTTTGAAAATCCTTATAAGTTTCACACAAATTTATGATTACAATCATATAATCCAAAAAAAACATGGATCTCCATCACATATTTTTTCTGTTCCATCCATGAATTTATTATTTCATTGAAGGATCCATAGATATCCCTTTTATGGTGATAACATTCCATAGGAATGTTACTTTCCCCATCTAAAATATTCATTTACTGTAGTTTTTCTATATTTTTTTGCAAGGCCTTCAGTAAAATATTCAAATGATCTTCATTTTCCTCATTACATTTGGAGTAGACAAGAATATGATCATTAAAACCCACAAAATATTTATTAAGGTAATACCTAATGATTTTATACATTATGTCTATGAAGATAGTTGTAATTTTTTGGGTCCAAATGGCATCACTTTGAAATTTTAGTGCCTGTAACGTATAAAAAAAGTAGTCTTTGGGATATAATCCTCCATTAAATTTACTTGATAAAATCCAAAATGACGATCCTTCTTATATAAGTACTTTGATTCACATAGATGATCATAAAAGATATAAATACAAGGTTGAGGATACTTATTATTTATCATGATATTTTTCAGCACATGGAAAAAATATAGAGGTGCATTGAACTATCCTTATTATTGATGAAAAGGACCGGCACACCCCATGAAAAAGAACTTGGGTATATAAACCCTTTATCCAAATTCTATTATAGTTTCTTCTTATGTAATTCAATTTTGATAGTTTCTATTTTGTATGGAGTCTAGGATATTTTAAATTATTCATGTATAAGTTTGATTGAGAACTCAAAATCTTGTCTTAGAGGAAGAACAATTAATTATTCAGGGAACACATATGCATATTATTTTACAATGATCATCTCATCAAGGATGATATTTTAATTAGTCTCAATCATTTTAGTTAGATATAATTTCTCATATTGAAATAATTTCCATGATGGAAAATATGATTCCAAAGGAGATCTATCACAATCCTTACTCTTTTATGGAATCATAGGTTGATTCAAGATATAGAAAATGGTTACCTTATCTGAAAAATTAATGTTGAATATATACAAGGAAATCTAATACAGACCTAAAATAACATATAATTCCCTTAAAGGGAGTATCATAATCTTCACTGGGATGTTTAGCCTAAAAATATTGATAGGAGAAGTTATATGGTGGAGATGTACTAATTGACCAATTTTTCATTTTTACTGATAAAATGACTTTCATGTTTTGAGGTGGTGTTTGAATAGTTCACCTGAAATTGTGGAATATAAAAGAGTACATAAAACCATAATAAAATAATATTTTCACAATTTTTTATTAAATAACTAGTGTTCTAATTCCCACATAGTTCTCAGGATCCACATTGGTAGTTATGTTGGAATATGCTCATCCATTCTCTCCATGGACTGGAGTTTGTATTAATTTGTTATTTTAGGAAACCATTTTCTTAGTAAATTTGTTCTCATAGTGTATTTGTTCATTTAAGTTGAATCATTGGACATTATACTGAAGGTTGACTTGTACATTTATTTATTCCATCACATTAGTTGATTTCTTTCATCGACATTCTCTAGCATGGTTCCCCTCCTTCCCCAACCAGAAGAATTTCCTTTCCTCATTCCATAAATTTCTTGGATGATTATTCTTGAACTCTTGAGAATTAGAAATTTGGAATTTCGTACCACCGTGATATTTATCCATTGCTCTAATTGAATTAAATTCAGTTGTCCACATCCAATATATAGTCCCTTGAGACCTTTGAGATTCAAATATTTCTATGTCAACTTTAAGGGAACATCAAGAGATTTCATTATAATTTTCAATGTCTTGAATCACCAAATATTTTCATAGATTTAGATTTCCCCCCAAAAATAAGTGATTAATTTTATATTCAAGGTCAATAAAAAATAAAAAGTAATATCATGTAATTTTTTGATGTTTCGATTTTACACACTGATGGGTTTATCCTCTCTTTTCTTATGTTAAAAAAAACCCCCTCTCCATTTTAATTTAAAGGGTGTAAGGAAAGTATTTATTGTAGAAATATTTCATGAAGTCTTCCCTCTCTATCATATTGATTTCTTCATTTTTATTTTTATTCTTGATCCAAATACACCATTGACCAGCCTCTCTATCCCATTGATAAATAACTATCATGACGTTCTATTTCTAGAAGCATTGGAGGATATAGAATATCGTTTCAATGGAGTTGCTTAATTGTTATACAATTAATGGATCATAATATTTAATTAATGTTATAGGACTTTGTCTCATAATGATTTCAATTAAAAATTTATCTTTCATAGGGAGATTTGGGTGTTACACCTAATTTATGTTTATATTCAAAACATGAGTTAATTGGGTAAGTATTTTAAATAATTTCTTGACTCCTAATCCCATCAGTCTGGGTATCTCATTTGTAAAGTCGTCACATTACCCACCACATTGGTTATTGACATGATTCATACTATTTACATCTATTTAATAAAATAAATGAAAAAATAGGGATGATAATTTTCAAACTATCAATCATGAAAAAGGGAAACTATGAACATTGAAGGGATAACCCATAAATGACATTCTTTTCCTTAAATTATCAATTTCAACATTTCAATATAAGTTATTCTTGACCTTTTTACCAACATTAAATTTCATTGGATTTTTAATTAACATCATAATGGCTTGTAATGAGAATGTGATAGACCAACACATAACCTCCAGTAGTGTCTGGCCAGCTGTACAGTCATATGAATCTTTTTTAGGAACTATGTATAGGTCAATTTAATATTAAAAATATATTTTAGAGCTATTACCCCTAGATACCCCTTACATAGATGCATCCACTTTACAGTATCTAGAAATGGATTTAATTATTCAAAAAACAAATCAATCTATAATTTATGAAAATATAGTGATGTGTTACTATGTTTAGTGTTATCCCTAATCCATTCACTAATTTTTTATATTAGTAATACCCAATAATATCTTGAATTTACTTCAAAAACTACTATGAAAAACCATATATTTTGTACACTTTATTTCATGATTTATTACATAATGATAAACATAATACAATCCTAGAATATTAAAGGGCCGAATGCCTTTGGAAAGTTAGATACATAACACAATTACATAAAATAGTGGTACAATGGAATTATATAAAAACTACATTGCATGTTTTTAAATTCCAAATATTTTCTATTACTATATGAGATAACTTCGAGATGTACATAATAAAGGGGTGAGACATAAATCCCAGTAATATAATAATAAAAGTAGTGTAAGAATTAAATCTGTACATGTGAGACAAGGGGAATAACACGACGACATAAAAATGTGAGAATCATAATCATTAACATTGAGGAATGGCATAATAAGATAACACCAAAACATTATAGGAATGTGGAAAATACATAACAAATGACATCTTAAGAAAAATAAAAATTTAAATATCGATGAATCATAACATAGTGTGCTTAGGCTAACCATCATTGCACCATACATCGTATCTCAAGTGATAAAAATATTACCCAATGCATTAGAGGGATATATAATTACTGGCCAACCCACCATATTCATATAATGTATATTCATTTGTGCGACACATAGAACTTACAACATAAGAAAGTATTTAATCCCTTATAATCCCATGATTATGTTGGATGAGTCACATATATGGAAGTTTCCAGTCAACCAAGTATAAGTACAACTATGTGAATATCCCTGAGTGAATATGGTAATGGGTATTCACAAAAAAAAATTAGAATGGAAAATCTTGGGATAATTTTTGTAGAATAATAGGCGTATATAAAGGTTCATGGATGAAATTAATGAGAGTGATAGATGGTCTATCACTAATTGAGAATCATAAAAAAAATAAAGGTATGTGTAAAAACACATGTCAGTAAGAATAATTGGGATTCAAAATTCTTAATACAAATAAATTTCTTGAATGGAAAATAAGAGACAGCGAGAGATCCTTTACTTTGGAATAGTCGGAGATTAGGTAAAGGTTATAGTGGGAGGGGATGAATAATCTATCAATATTAGAATATAAATTGGATATTAAATGTATACTTAAAAAAATATGAAATCATAAATAATGGATATTCAAAAGTCTAATAACAAAGGATGTACTTGAATGAAGATGAAAAGAAAGATAATCTCTTACATGAGAGGTTGCTGCTAAAATCTCAAGAGGAGATTTTCAAGATCTTGGGAACACATTTGGAGAGATTTTTAGCAGTATAAGGAAATTAAATTAATGCTAAATGGGTTTTGATTAAATACAAATTTTGGGATTACTAAGTATTTATTGAAAAAGAGAGTGTCATTCTATATTAAGTTCTAAATAGAGGTTGTGGACTTTCAATAATAAAATAATAAAAAACATAAACCATCCCATAGTTTTTTCCATAGTTTCATCAAAATTGAAGTGTTTTGAAATATTGTATTTATATAATAACTGAAATATTTATAATAATATGATCTATAAACTGGAAGTGAGTCACATTCATAAAGAATTTGTTTTAAAACATTAATCTATAGTATACAGTTTGGAGGATTCATTACAGGTTTTTAAAATTAACAAAATGACATTAAAACCACATTATATTAACTATAATACATGTTTTTATACATTTATTACTTTTATATTATTTATTACATCACTTTTGGGCTATTATGATGTTTTAGTTCATGTTGAATATTGTATATTTATACTATACATAATTTTTACTAGAAAATTAAACTATATTAGAAAACTATGAAAACTTCACCATTGGATAATTAAAATATAAGGATTCTAATAAATAATTTTTTTGTTGAAAAATAATTTTCTAAATATATAAATATACACTTTTAAATAAAATCCTTATTTTTTTGAAAAATACTAGTTTTTAGGATGTAAAAAAACTTCCGAACCATATAAAAACGTACATGATACTACATTAAATTATATTACCATTTATATTTAAATAAAAATATTTTATAAATATTTCATGAAATTAAAATTTATTTCAAAACTCTTGGATAAATTAGAAATATTTTTTTAATTAAAATGATATATTTTTCAAAAATATAAATTTAGGTTTCCTCAAAGCAAAATATAATTTTTATCGAACTCATATGTATATATATATATAAATTAATAATTAAAATGGATAAATATATTCATTTATTTACTAATAAGAACTTATAAAAATTCATAATAATATGATCGAGATATATAGCCCCTTATTACACTAGTGTACGCCCTATAGGTAAGGCATGTGATTGTAGTACTTTATTAGGGTGGGTTGGAGAACATGGTTTGGGTGGTGATATTTATAATCTTTTAATTCTCCTATAAATGGTTCTTATTTAGTTTCATTATTTCATACTAATATTAGTTTGGTCAAGGGAAAATCCTAGTGATTCTATCTCCCTTAGAAGCAATAATAAATGGGATTTATAGGGTATAAATATTCTGGTTGAGGCCATTACTTCTTCCTTCCATGTAAATTATATTTTATTATAAACATTAATATATAATAATATTAATGGTCACTGTTTAATTTCTATATTGAAAATATTTATGATTTTTAATGGTCTGCTAACTCGAAAATATAAATTGTGGCTATATTTTATAGTGTTCCAGAATAATACATGAAATATAGAATAAGTGTTCTCTATAACTACATTAATTAATAATGAATTAATTCATTCTAAAGGTAATTTTATTTATAAAATTTTATTTCATTACACATTCCCAAATAGGTAACATATGGTCAAGAACCAATGGGTTAAAAGTTAAAAGGACAAATAGAAATTTGGTGAAAAAATAGGTAGCACTTGATTCACCACCCCTCTTAGGTATTGACACTCAATACTTAGGGGAATTTCAATTGGTATCCAAGATAAGGTTCTCTTTTGTTGGATCTATGTTTACTTTGAAATTTTTTTAATCTAATATTGATGAGTTTTATATTTGATTTTTTATGTTTAGACTCATATAAAAAAATGTCTCTTACTATTATTGTAGAGTCAAAAGTCTACACTAAGATATTGAAAAAAATAAAGAGAAAGGTGTCCAAAATGAATAAAAAAATCTTAAAAAATGAATTGGAATAATAAATTGGTGAATGTATATATATTGGTAAGTTTATAGGTTAATTTATTGATTATTATTCCCCTAAGGAAGAATGTTCAAGCTATAAAGAATATTTTTTAGTGGTAAATCACTTTGTAGTTTTAATTTCAAAGTAAAATTTATTTGAATAAATTTATTGAAAAAGTTATATATATATTAGATTATACTAAGGGGTGATAGTGTCATAAATCATATATTAATAAACAATATGATTCTATATTATATTTTTTAGCTAAAAATCATCTTATGAAACACCCTAAAAAAACTAGTGTGAGTAAAGGATGAAGCTGTCTCTTTTTTCAATGGTAAATATTTCCCTGAGATTGAGGAGTTGAAAATATTTTTTTTTGATAAATATTTATTTAATTATATAGTTAAACGTTTAGTCCATATATTATAGAATATTCATAAATTCACTAAGAATATCAAGGATACACAACTAGATGTGAAAAAAGAGTAAAATACCTTGAAAGTTCACTCTAATTGATTACAAAGATGCATGAATAAAAAAATTGAAAGTTTAAGGTAGTTTGGGAAGATAGATTTATGTTATTTGAGGCAGATAAATTTTATATTAATATGATGTTTCTACAATTAGAGATAAATTTAAAGAATTTGGAAGTTAAATAATGGAACTTCCCAAGGTATTGAAAGAAAGTGTTCCACAATACATTTATAAGTAAGTGTTTTAACTAAAAAGGGATTCATAATAACAGGAAAAATATTTTGAGAATATATTGTAAACCAGGAAACATATTCTTATAGAATAAGGTATCCCCCTTCTCAGATAATCGATTCACAATAAATCTATTTTATTTATATGTGTTGTATAAAAATAAATATATGTACAAATGCGTGTAACAAAAATTAATGAGAAACCCAAAACTGTATCAAGGGTGAATGTGATAATATCTAAAAATAGAATATCCCCAAAATAATCCCAAAATAATAGTGAGTGGTCCTAAAAATATCAAGTGTACAGATCTGGATTGAATGTAGTTAAAAAGAAAAGAAGGATATTGGCTAGCCATTATTGGTGTTGTTAGAGGTTTATGCATAGGGATGTTGAATTTTGGAATAACATGTCAACCTATGAAGACTATAGATGGCCTTAAGAGGGAGAATACTATGATAAAATAAGGATTAAACCTAACAGTATGATACAATCATCAAATTATAACATGAATCTATGACATCAAAATAGATTTAACTACTTATAATATTTCAGTGTTTATTAAGACAAGTCTGGACACACATATGATGAATGATGGAATGTCCTAACCAACCATAAATAAGTTATTTATGTAACTAGGATGCATAAATAGTAAAATAAATAAATAATTTATGAAAATCATTCCATGAGGAGTAAATAAGTAAATAAATATGATGAAAATTTTACTCCCAAGATGATAGTGATGGAGGCTGAGAAAGATGTTTCAAAAGAGAGGATAAAATTATCATAATATGGTAGAAAATTGCACATCATGGACCATTAAAAATGGTTATGGAGATTAATATTAATGGGAGAAATTTTTAACTACAAATGGAGTCAATCAATAATAGGTACAAGGAGATTTAAATGGTGGAAGGCATGATAGATGATGAGTTTGAGAGGTTTCTTAAGAAAGGAACCTCAATGGATAATGAATAAGTTTATGAAAGGTTCCAACAGGTTGTTTATAGAGATATAAAATGAATGACAGGGATTTCTATTCAATATGAATTGATAATTTACAAAGGGAAACCACCAATGATTCCATGTTCTAAATACGATACTGAAAAGAAGATGTCTAAACAAGAAAATGTGAAAGTGTTTGTGCCAAAACAGTGTTTAACAATACGGAATGATTAGTTTGAGTTGTATAAGAAGATTTATAAGGATTAAAAGAGATAAATGACTTGATAGAACAAGTAAATATGTCACATCCTAAAATAAATTTATTGGTTTTTTGGTTATTTAATATATTTAGTCAGGTTATTTAATTTATAGAAAAACCTAGTTAAAATTTTAATGAAATTCTAATTTCCAACATAGGAACATAGGAAACTCATTGTTAGTAGAAACTATTCACAGACCATGTTGGGTGTCTATAATTTTTACACAACCTGTGAACGGATGGTGCACAATTTCCCTAATCATGCACCTTGACCAAGTTGTGTGTGCTAGAACTTCCAGTGTAGGGTGAACTGTTAGTTAGATCATTGTTTGTCCAACCATGTAGCCAAATGATGCGTAGTGTCATGGGGTTTAATTTTTTTAAAATTATCATTTTCTCTTAATGGATTAAAACTATAAAAGGGGTCTGTCACTTACCTTAATCCCTCTCATAGAACTCACTATTGGGGGATCCCTACCATATTCCCCTCCTCATCTCCCTCCCTTTGTTATTGGAAATTTTTTCCTTTGATTCTTAGTGTGATCATCTTAGGTGATAATTTCATCTCCTCTATCTATTTATTCTTACACCTCCTTTTCCTTATTGATGTGTGAGTATAGACAAACCCTAATATCTTCTTACAATCATTTTTTGTGATTTTTCTTACTCTAGGTTTTCTTTTTTGTTTGTAGGCTTCCTTAGACTTGATTGAGATATAGTTTAGTCTTTTACATCAAGGGAAACTGATTACTCTTTGATTTGAGTTAGGTTACCCTATGTATGAACCTTTAAAGTGAGAAATATAATTAAATGATGGATTTATTATGTTTATTAATTATATTATTTAGCAATAATATTATATAAAATGGTTATGGTTATTAGAATGTTTTTATTTCATGTTCTTTATAATTTCTCAATTTTCCACCATGGATTTCATTTACTAAATCATATGTTTAATTTTTTTTGAAATGTTAGGAATATTAAATGCTTTATTGTATTTTAAAATGGTTCCCATTATAGAAATTGAGAATGAAAAGGATGTTTTAGTCTTCTAAACACTTTCTAGAAAAGGTTAAGGGCTTGTTTTATTTCCAAAAGTATTTAAAGTGGTTTTCCATTCTCTTTAACTTAAATATTTTAATTATACACATATACACATATGGATATATATATATATATATATCCTATTTTTATATATTTACATAAGGTTGTGTGAATATGTACATTGGGACAAAAGATATAGATATATATTGAAGTACAATTGTATATAAGTGGAGAAGGGTGACTTGGAACATGAAAGGATTGAGTTTGTAAATGGGTTTTCAAATGATCAATGTTTCATTTAAAATAATGATTTTGAGTTGGCACTTTGATAAGTTTCTTTGGAAATGAAACCCCATCTTAATTCATGTCCCCTATTTATGGACCTTGGATGTGAGTTTAATGTGTGATACATAGTGTATGCCTAGTGAGGGGCTTGTATAATATTTATGTTTAATTAAATGGGAAGATAGGATATACATAAAAGGTAGTTCATAGTTGAGAAAGTAGATTACCTATTTTGATTAGAAATGTAATCTATGTATGAATATGATAGATTTTGAAAAAATCACCTCCATTTATATATCATGGGAAGAAAGGGGTAGTTAGGTATGAGCTATAGGTACAAATGTTTGACTATTTTTGTATTACACTTTGAATAGTGTCATTGAGATAGAGATCCCATCTTTTTTAAAGAATGTCCCTCTTTTAGTTTTTCATCTGACCCATGGTGGTTGAGTCTTGTTCAAAGATATATGTCCTTTGTTGTGGAAATTGACTAATGTTCAGGGATATATGTTTTTTTGAAATAATTGAGCCGAGATATATATGTATTAAATGTATTTGGTAGGTTTTTCCATACTATAAAGGATTTAAAGGTGTTTCAAGTCCTTTAGTTCATTTTGTGATAAAAAAATTTCTACTAGGAGATTAAATTCGATGTACCAATTTTAAGATGTGCAACAGCTGCCAGACATAGGTTGTGAACCAATATAGGCTATGAAATAATTACACATCATTTAAACTATTCATGCACTATAATATTTGAGCATGGTTAAATATAATCTGAGTTAATGGATTTTTCATCATAACCCTTTTAAAAGGAATAAAAAATATAAAAATGAATTAAACGGTGTTTAATACCATGATAAACACTTTTAAAGGTTCTATGTGGCTAATTTCTCATTACTTATCATATGAAACCTTAGACTATGTACCTAGGATAGGTTTATAAGAAAATTTCAAATCCTTTCATCAAATTCAGATATCTCATTGGTGTGATCGATCTTGGGTAAGTCTTATATTTGGTTTTCCCTTCCTCTTCTAATTTTCTTCATTAGAATAGTGGAATACTTTGGCCAGTTTTGGTTGTGATCTTGACATGGTTGTTTTAGGTTCTTATTATGATCTTATTCAAATTATTCCTCATTGATGTAACCATTTGGAAGTTCTATGTTAATTATAGAGAAAAGGTAGTGGGTCAAAACCTTAAACCTATAGTATGTTTAATTGCATGTTTGTGCAATATTTTAATTTCACCAATGTTGTGTGTGCCAAAATTAATTAAATTATGAATTGGATTATTCTTAGAATCCGTTTGGATCCAATTAATATTGACCTAGACTATAGAAACTATTTGGTTGAGAGAACCCTTGATTCCAAATGAATTGTTTAATGGATTAAAGTCTGTTTAACATGACATAAATTTTATGTGACTGCTTGAAATACATTCACCTTGTGTTGGAATGATAATTGAACTGAATTTCATGTTATTGGTTTATGAACAAATGATAAATGAAATTTTTAATTGAAAGATAAATAGTAATTTTCATAAATAACTGTTGATATTTTTAATGCGTTTTTTGATATGCATTCTATTATGACTTATTTTGAATTATTGATGAAATGATTATATACCGGGCTTGGACTCGACTAAATGATAAAATGATTATATATTGAGTATAGAACTAAATAAATATTTAAATGATTATATATCATGTTTGGAACTAATATGAGCTAAAATTATTATATACCTGGATTTCCTTGATACATACTATAATTATTATACACTGGTCTTGGCCTTGATTTATTACTGAAATGCTTAAATAGTGGGATTGACCCAGATTTGTGAGATTTATACCATAGATATTTGGTTATAGTTGGAATATTTGTGAAACATGCCTAGAGATATTTTAGTATGGTCCTACAGAAGGTTATATTTTTTCATGTATATATGGTTATGGTTGTAATGGTTGTGCTATATTCTCCATGATATTTTGACATGGTTCCAATGAAGGTTAATGTGGTATTAATTTAATTATTTAAATAATTAATAATCTTATTTATTACCTTATTGAATAAACTTATTATCTGATCAGTTATACTTAGACATAGTGGTATTGACCTAATAAGCTATACTCACACCCTATTTAGGCCTCTATTTTTTACTCGTGCAGATTTCATGGATTTAGGATTTAACAAGTCAAAGGGACCATGCTCTTGATTATTGTTTACTAGATGGGATAGAGTTTAAGGATGAGTTTGTCATGGGGATCAGGATAGAAGACTATTGAGTATTTATTTGAGTATGATAATATTTTAATTTTATTATATCTAGCATGAAATTTAGTCACATTTCATATCTACATTATATTATTTCTTTACTATTTATTAGATTATTTAGTTATCTTTTATTATTTGGTTTTCACTATATATATATATATATTTCCATTATTTCTGGTACTCTGATATTTATTATTATACGATTTCATTTCTCTATATTGTAACTCTATAAACATGGGGTATAGTCTTCCACTATAATTATCGCACCCCAAATTCATGCATAAAACCTCTTGCATGTGGGGAGGCATGATTCATGTCCTTTAACCAACCTATTTTTTCACATGAGAGAGTACTGGTTCAGGGGACATTACAAATTGGTATCAGAGGAGTGTGTGTTCCTTTCCTATTTATTTAATATTTAGAGAATTCTAGAAAGAATACTTGTATGTGTTAGGACATGGTAATGATATTTTCCACGGGAGTAGCTAACTCATGTTTAGGGGAAAATCTGAGTACCTAGGGAAGGATTATTGTTTATATTGTTTTCTTATTACAATTTATGTTATTTCACCCCGAGTGATTCACATGTTGTGTGAGGTTATTATTTTGTGATGTTATTGATTATTTATATTTACACTAATATCCTGACATGGCATGAGATAAGTACAAATTAATCATTATAGTCACATAAGGACTTATATTAATATGCATTATTCATGATATGGTATAAGGCCCCTGCCTAAAGCATTACATAATATTGAATTAATTAAAGAATTTACATTATTTCACAATAATAATCTTTTAAATTTTAGAGTGTTAGATAATTAGTCCATAACTATTACATCAGAACTCAAATATTACAATGTAGACACTTCTACTCACTATAATGTTTTTCACAAAGTAATTTTTTCTAAAATAAAGCCTGAATTATTTTTCTTGATAAAAATATTTAAAGCATTCATCATGACATAACTTTTAATCTTACCAATACTTATACCCTACAAAAAAAATATTTTAAAACATGGGATGAGCAGAAAAATATCAGTAAAGGGTATTAAATCAATAAAGAAACCATTAGTCAATTAATATTTCAAACTCATGAAAACATTTTCACAAAATCATATTCTTACCCATAAAACAGAAAACCTTTCTCTTACCTCATGAAATAATAATATTCCCATAAAACTCATATAAATGCTAAATCATAAAGGTAACCCATGGCATCCATATCATCTTACATAGTAGCCTTCACAACTACATAGGCAGTAACCTTCATATTTACGTATGGAATTCCCATAATAATATATTACCTAAATCTATTTGGAAAAAGCAAAATATTTAACATCATATCAATACCCAATGCATTAGAGGGATATAATGGGCTCACACTCCCTCATTTTATCATGTAACCACCCTTATACATTAATAATTCCCAAGAACCTTAACATAATCATAACACATAAAACAAACATAAAGGGAAAACAACATTTTTACATTGAAATCACAAGATATAAATTCAAGATATTGATATAATCAATACATTATGAAAACCATTTTCAATACCAAAATACATGAAAAGATAATATGGTATTTATTTTCCTTTTAAAATCATTAAGTCTTGTAGAAGAAGACAAATATCAAATAATGGTCACGACGGTGGAAAATTATTTGTCACCATGTAAGTAAAAAATCATTCACATTTTCATTTAATAAAATGATTCATAGAAAATAATCCTTTAAAAATAATTTAATGAAATTAAAATTCAAATGGGTTAATTATACACTATATAAAAGAAGGTGGTGTATATTATAAAAATATTTCTCAAAGGAAAGAGATTGTGATGATGTCCCTTACCTCTTGTCTGGCTTGTCTCGTACATTATTTATCCTCATGAATAAAAATCATAGGACAATTTATAATTTATTTAGAACCTTTTTCATGTTTTATTATCCCCTTTATATCACTTATTCCAATGTTATATCAAGTATATAATATTTATGTTCTTATCAGACATTTTGTTGATATTTGGAACTTGAGTCGAAAATGAACTTGGTATGATGTCAATAGTCCATGTGATCATTAGTACATAATATACAAAATAATAATCATGAAATAATAATAACATTTAAAAATAAATTATATATTTAAATCCAATCATTATGTATGGATATGAAAAATGAAAAATGTTACAATCACAAAAAGGGTTAGTCGTACGTATGCATGAGTAACAGTTTCATTTTTCAATGATCATCATGAAAAGATGGTAAATATTATCTTATATTTTCAGAATTATAATAATATCACAAATATAATATTAATAATTTAAATATAATTATATATATTATCCAAGTTATGTGGTGATTAAAAATAAATCATATCGCTATGTGAAGGTGATAGTTCACACATACGCACAAACGACGTTATCATTTTTTTGTTCATGGAAAGTAAAAAAATAATTAATATATTATTATATTATAATTAAATATATGTAATTAATATCACATATAAATTTCATTTTCATCATTATAACCATTCTTAAGAGATGGTTATGGAAAATAATTATATCAGTTCGTGGATGTGATAGTTCACATGTACGCACGAACGATTAATTATTTTTCCTATTTAATAGAAGTGGTGATGGATTTAGGTGATGATGTTAACATAATAAAATCTCAGTATATTGAGGATAATATAGTTATTATTTAATTTTGTATGTAGAATATTCAAAGGATGTTCAAGAAGAAATAAAATATAAACACTTAAATAAAATCATTACATTTCCTTAGGATGATCACATTTATTAACAACTTAACACCTATAAAGTGGGTTTCAAACGAAAATAAGGCTTCAAGAGTGTGGGGAGGGATTATATTAAGGGTTTTGTGAAGATCTACACCGAACAAAATGGTTTTTAATGTGTGTCTAATAGAGAGGAATGAGAACCCTTTTATAAGAGAGGGGATGAGCACACTTGGAATTATTAAATGTATTAAATTAATTTAAATTCATTTTCAAAATCCAAATGGGTGAAAATTGATTTAGTTATAATATAGGATGAATATAGTTCTAAATATAATCATCCAATAAAAATTATACAAGTTTGAATAATTTTTTAATCCTTATCATTTTTTTTATCCCCTTTTAACTCTAACCGTTTTATCATGTAATTTACACTTTGAGCATTAAATTAATTACCCTAAAATTCCAAAGGGACAATTAATGAGTAAATAATGATATTTTAAAAATTAACTAAACTAGTGGGCCAAAATATATATTTTTAGACAATTTATATAATTTAATTAAATAGTTTATATTTTAAAATATGAAATATGTAAATTTTGACATTATTCATTACTTGAATTTTTGAAAAATCATAACAACTTGATTACTTAGAAAAAAATACATTAAAATATTTATAATAAGTAAAATTAATCCATAAAATTTTTTATGGCATAAAATATTTCAAAATATATTTATTTTATTATTATTAATATCATTTATTTGATTATTCCTTTAATAAATATATTATTGCATCATCCTTGTGTTATACTTAAAATTAATTATTTAATTAATAGAAATTATAAATAAATTAAAATTGTGTAGAATAAAATTTTATCTTTCGAATTAGTTTTTATATTGTAATTTATCTTCTATATAACCATATATTAAAAATAACTTACTTATTAAAAATATGAGTATGACATTTTTAACTTACCTTTAATTGAAATATAGTAAATGTCATATTCTTACCCAAGTGTCATAAAAAGGTTAAATTTTTTTAATATTGTTTATTATAGTAAAAAAAACTCATCCAATGAAATTAAGATAATTTCTAGTCTAATTTATAATTTAGTAATATTAAATTTACCATTAATTACCTGATTTTCCCTTAACCATGTAAATGAAACAAAAATGTTACATTTCACCAAAAAATTAAGTTGATCATATTAGATCATATTTTTAATATTTATTACAACCATGAGTTTAATTTTTTTAGAATTAAATTCATAGAAGTGGTTCAATTAGTTTTAACAATAATCTCTTAGGTGTGGCGAGAAGACGGATAAAAGAGACGTTTAAAAATTCTAATACGTTTTTATATCTAATTTCAGTATAAAAATTAATCTAATGGAAAACATTGGGTTAAGTAATAAAAACATTATTTAATTATAATTTAAAACCAATTAAATTTATTATATAACTATATTAATAATTTAGACAGAAAATCAGGTTTGGATTAAAATGCAGTATTTTCACTATTCATTAAAAATGAATATTTTGAGAAAAAGTTGAAAAATTAAACCAAATTATATTTTGATACTTATATTCTAAATGAGATGATTATTTTTCCATATAGAACATGTAATGTGTGAAAAAATATATTTGAAATAGGTGTTCAATCAATAAGTGGTAAAACTACCTTTTAAAAATACTAGAGCTTTTTATGCTTAAAATTTGATTTATTGTCATTTTAATCTAATTAAATTTATTTAATTAATGTAAAAAAATTTCATAAATATATATAAAATTAATATAGATATTTATGTTAATTCATTATGATACAATGACTAGGTGATAACTAACACATAAAATAATAATGTTAATAATATATTATTTTTTGATATAACTTAGTCTTGAGTGAAACCTTGGTTATTGGAGAAACCCATTGTTGTGTGTAGAGTATGCTGAAAAAATAGCATCCCCATTAATGTAACATTACTATATAATTCATAAATATTCATAAATATTAATAAATAAATAAATATTATTACTCTATAATTACATGGGATGTTATATCCTTCCCCCCTTTTGGAAATTGTATCCTCACAATTTTAAATTAGGGCTCATGACTAAGGTTTCACTTTTCAAAATTACGTCATTGAAATCCCACATCAAAAAAAGAGTAAATAAAACCAACAACTTAAAATAAATTAAGTGATGTGCAAAGTTTACTAGAGATAACAAATACCAGTGATCCAAGTTGGAAAACATGGATATGGGAGAGAAAACTAAACATCAAGTTCTGATAGAGAGTGACAGAAAAAATTTTCAAGAGAAAGTTAACAACCACAAAACAAAAAAATTTTGATGGTTTAAATGGTCATTGATTTCATATTCGGAAAAGTAAACATAAATTTTTTTATTTTAAGATACTTTTCACAATGTTCAGGAATTCACTTCATTAATAGTCTAATAAAATAAGGAAATATACATTCTTGAATGGTAGAGTTGCATAATTTAGTAAATTTCAACCATAAAATCAACTTTTTTTCTAGACTATGAGTTTCAATATTAATTTTTCATGCCTAAATCACTCAAATCAACTTCTAGAGAATCAAATTATCCAAAAAATATTAAAAAACTATTTATCCCAGCTTTAAACATTAACCAAATCCAATATTGTTAGGATAAGATAAAATAGTTCTTCCAAAATAATAAAACATGGGATTATGATAAACTACTTTTAATCACCAAAATTCAATTTTAATACCAAAAGTTCAACATATACCATTCAAAAAAAATCTATCCTTAAAATCCGCAAAAAAATCCAAACTAATTTTGAAACCCAAAACTCTAAAGTATTTTATACATTATATTCCTAGATAATTTTAACATTTATCTCTAAATAACATCGATCACTCTTAATATATCATACCAAATATATAATATTTTAAAATCATAGATTCTCCAAGATAGTTAAATCATTCCAATAAAAAACCCAAATCACTATAATCCCATAATAAAATCATAGATTCTTCCAAAATAAAATTCAACCATTACTCCTCACATAAAATCCCAGAGTATTCTCTTTACCTTAATCACAAAAAGATCCCAAAATATTGGATGTCTTCTATAATATCATTTATCACTTAATCCCCCAATCACTTTTCCAATGTCAGGGTAATATATTCAATAAAATATATATTCATAAAATAAAATTATTTCTAATCCATAAAATCTTTAAACTAAACAAATTTCATTATAACAAGGGACATCACAGAGGAGAGTGGAAGGCAATAAATCCTTTTCACCAATCAATTGTGGGTTAGATTCCCATAGCCCTGTCCAACGTGATGAGGTTTTCACCCTTCCAATAGGTTTCCCTTTTATAAAATAAGATCATTGTTATAACATTCTCACAATATGATAACATCATAAAAAATAACCATAACATGTTTTAACCTCAAAGGTTTTCTCATACCTTTCATTTTGTATACCAAAATTTAATAAACCTTAATTAACTCAATAAAAATGATCATATAAAGGTTATACAATACTTTATAAGTATGTCTAAAAAATAGAATTCTTCCTCAAATAACATTGTCACATAAAAACATCTGAGTTACATATTACACATCTTAAAAATCTTCAAAAGTACCCCCATCATCAAAAGTGTATTAATACTTTTAAAAATTTATACATCCTTAAGTATATAATTATTAATAAATCCATCATATATAGACCTCATAATATATCAAAATTATTCATAATCCATTAACTATTCATTTCCACATTATCTCTTAATACATCATTAAAAAAACTAAAATATATAGATTATATCCCCATGATTCATAAATATCAATCAGATCATGTTTAATACATTATTTATAAGAAGATAATTAATAACTTGAATCCAAAGTTCAGGATCTTCTTGATGTTTATTTTCACTTTTGGTATGTTTTCCTACTTTCTAAAAGTAATATTTCACACCAGTTCAGGTATTTCACCTTTCAGAAGAGCTAGATGATTTGAGATCTTGAAATCTTACGAAAAAGATACCATGACCCATAAAATTATTTTTCAAATGAATATGTGTTGGATAACTAAAATAATTTATTTTTGATTATTTAAATACTCAAGAACTAATCAAAATAATTCAAATAATATTTTTTGATAACAGTAATGATCAAATTATCGGGGGTGGTATATGAAGGTTAAGCAAGATCTATTTCCTTACATCTTGAAAAATGATCCTTAATTAGCTGAAAAGATTCATCTCTTAATCATGAAATGAATTATTAAAAGAGTAATCCTCTATAGGGTAAATATATCTATTTTTTTAGAATACTATAATTCATCAACCTCCTTATATCTCAGTTGTTTAGGTTTTTATTCAATCCATCTAATTTACCATAATCCTTTGAAATTTTTCAAATGATAATAACCATATTGGTCATATGGGATCTTAAACCCACACCTATATAACATCATAACCTCTAAAGTTATCTAATAATTTCCTATTATACCAACTAAAATGCCTCATTATTAAAAATTAAACAATCTTGAGTTAAGTTAAGAATTCACTTTCTTTTATAACTATGATCTTTTCAATTTTAGAGTTTTATATAATTAGTTTACAACTGTTATATCAGAACTCAAATATTGCATAGTAGACACTTCTACTCACTATCCATTTTTTCAAACTGTTAAACATTCAAAAATAAAACATTAATACATTTTCTTGAAAAAAAAATTATAAAAATAATATTGACATTTTACTTTCTCTTAACCGTACTTATTTCCTGTGAAAAACATTTTAAAACTAAGGGTGGGAATAAAAAATCTTAGTAAGGGGCATTAATGAAATAAATAAACTATTAGTCCATGAGTATTTTGAACTCATAATTTTTTTTTTCAGAAATATTAATTTTCACCCATAAAACATAAACCCTTTATATTACCTCATGAAATCGTAAGATTCTTTGAAAACTCAGAGTAATCCTATATCATAAAGGTAAATTATGGAATCCATATCATTCTTACATTATATCCTTTATAGATACATAAGGAGTAACCTTCATGGTTACATTTGGAATAACCATCAAAGTATATTCCATAAATCTCATTGGATAAACACAACAAGTCAACTTTCTTTGATTACCCAATTAATTGGAGATCTATTATAGGCTCAACCACCCTCAGGTTATCATGGAACTACTTTTATGCATAAAAAATTTCTAATAACCATAACATAATCATAACACATTAAACAATCATAATGAATAAAAATAACATTAACACATTGCAATCCCAATATATCATTTCAAGATATCGATATAATCAATGAATTTTGAAAAACATTTTGAATACCTAAATCCAGGAAAAGGGAATATGGTATTTATTTTTGTTTAAAAAAATTAAGGCTTATATAGGATGCCAAATATCAAATAATGTTCACGGTGGCAGAAAAGTCATTGTCACCGCATACATA
This sequence comes from Viscum album, assembly GCA_963277665.1. Classification (NCBI taxonomy): domain Eukaryota; kingdom Viridiplantae; phylum Streptophyta; class Magnoliopsida; order Santalales; family Viscaceae; genus Viscum; species Viscum album. The sequence continues at coordinate 409,342,292 of OY728142.1, forward strand.
ATAAAAAATTCTTTTTGTTATTTAGTAAAATAATTTTTAGAAAAATATCCCGTTTATTTTTTTTAAATAAATTAAAATTAAAATGGGTTAATTATACACCATATAAAAGATGGTGGTGTATATTATCAAAATATGCCTTAAAGAAAAGAGATTGAGACAAAGTCCCTTACATCGAGTCCAACTTTTCTCGTATGTTCTTTACCTTCCTGAATAATAATATTAGGTTAATTTATACTTACATTAGAAACTTTCTCAAGTCTATTATTCCATTCATATCACATATTTCCATGTATATATCAATTAAAAAATTATTTAATTTCTTATTGAACATTTTTGTCGATATTTGGTACTTAATTAGAAAATGAACTTGGTATGATGTTAATAGTACATGTTGTCATATTTCCATAATATCAAGAATAATATTCGTGGCATAATAATCAAATTTACATATCAATTACAGCATTAAATCTATTCATTAAACATGGATATGAAAAATGAACAACGTTACAATCATGAAGATGGTAAGCTATACAAATTCATGAGTAACAGTTTCATTTTTCAATGATCATTATAGAAAGAAGGTAAATATAATTTTATATTTAAATAATTATAATAATATAATTAATATCATATTAATTAGTTTTATATACTTATATATATTATCCATGTGATGTGGTGATTGAAAATTAATCACATCGCTTTGGGGAGGTTACAGTTCACACAAACGTACGGTAGACATTATCATTTCTTTGTGCCTAGAAAGTAAGAACATAATTGGTTTATTATTATATTATTATGATATATATGACATTAATATCACATATTAACATTAAATTCACCATTATAACATTTCTTGAGAGGCATTTATGGAAAACAAATTATATGGGTTCGTGGAGGTGACAGTTCACACATACATACAGATGATTAATTATTTTCTCATTTAATGGATGTAGAGATGGATTTTAAGAGATTAAATTAAAATATTAAAATATAATTATATTGAGGATACAAGATTTATTATTTTATCATGTGTGAAGAATATTTTAAGGAAGTGGAAGAATAAATAAAATAGAAACACGTAAATAAAAGCATTACCTTTCTTTCAGATGATCACATTTCTTAACACCTTAACACCTTTTAAGAGGGTTTTCTTCCTAAAATAAAGAATAAAGATTGTGAGGAGATATTCTATAAAGGTTTTTTTGTAGATCTTGGATGACCTAAATGTTTTTTAAATTGTTATTAATAGATAAGAATGAGGTCCTTTTAGAGGAGAGGGTAAGGGCACTCTTGAAGTTATTATAGGTATTCAATTTATATAGATTCATTTCCTATTCAAAATGGGTAAAAATTTATTTAGTTATAATATATTATGAATATAGGTAGAAATATAATCATCCAATAAAAATTATACACGTTTGAATTTTTTTTAATCCTTATCTTTTTTTTTTCAACCCTTTTAACTCTTACTGTTTTACCAAGTAATTTACAATTTGAGGGTTATCATAATTTCCATAAAATTATAAAATAAAAATTAATGAGTCATTAATGATATTTTTTGAATTAAGGAAACTAGTTTCTTGAAAATTATATTTTTTAAAAATTTATATTATTTAACTAAAAATTATATATTTTAAAATATGATTTATTTCAATTTTTCACTATTCATTACATGACTTTAAAAAATTACAACAACTTGATTCATTAAAAAAACTAAATTAACACATCTATAACATGTTAAAGTAATTCAAAAATTTCATGGATGACAACAAATATTTCAAAATATATTTATTTTAATATTGTTAATATCAATTATTTGATTATTTCTTTAATAAACTATTATGACATTATCATTATGTCATAATTAGATTTAATTTTTTAATGGAAAAAATCATAAATACATTATAATGAAATAGATAATTGTATTTATTTTAAATGACTATTTTTATTATAATTTAGCTTCTATATAACCCAATATTAAAAATTATTTTCTCATTAAGAATATGAGTATGACATTTTTATGTTATCTTTAAAAAAATATTATAAATGTCATATTCTTAACCAAGTATCTTATAAAAGTTATAATTTTTTTCTAAGGATGTTTTTTTGTTGATAATCACACAAAAAATGAAACTAAGACAAGTGTTACAATAATTTTATAATATAATAATATTATTTTTACCTTTAATTACCTAATTTATCCTTAACCATGGTAAATAAAATTCAAAAGTTACTATTCACAAAAATGAACTTGATCCTACTAGATCAAAATGTTTATTTTTATTATAACCATTTATTTACATTTTATAAAATTTTATTCACTGAAGTGGTTATATTAGGATTAACACTAATCTCATAGGTGTGGTGAGAAGGGAGATATAAGAGAAATTCAAAAATTCTAATAAGTTTTTATATCTAATTTAAATATAAAAATTACTATAATGGCATACATTGGGTTAAATTATAAAAAATTCATTTAATTATACTTTAAAACTAACTGAAATGGTGATCTAACTATATAAACAATTTGATTAAAAATTTGTTTTGGATTAAAATGTAATATTTTTCATTATTCATTAAAAATGAATATTATTTGAAAAAGACAAAAATTCAACAAAATTAATTTTTGATTCTCCACATATAAATAAGAAGTTATTTTTATATATAACTTATAAATGTTTCAAAAACTAGATTTAAAATATGTGTGTCATCAATAGGTGGTGAAACTACCTTTTTAAAATATTAGCGAATTTTATTTTAAAAATAACAATAATATATTTAGTTATATTCATTCTTACCAATACAATGGGTAGGTGATAACTACCACTTAAAATAATAATATTAACAATATATTAGTTTTCATTATAACTTAGTCTTGCATGAAATGTATGATTTTGTAGAAATCTATTGTTGGGTGTCGAGTTCACTATCAAAAATAAAATCCTTGTTAATGTAACATTACTATATAATTAGTAAATATTCATAAATATTAATAAATATGTAATAATATTATTATATAATTACCTAGGATGTTACATATGGATATATTTATGTTATGTGATATATATTTTCCTATTTGAACTATGATATAAGATACCTTTTATATCTACTAAACGAAATGAATGAACTATTATGTCATTCTAAAACACCTGTTAGCCTTGTTGTGAGGGACCATGATTCCGTGGTTCTCTATTTTTGTCACTTGTTGTGGTTGACCTTGTGAAGGTAGAGAAAATACCTCATCATCATCTTCGAGTTGAGTGTTAGGAGAGTGGAAATCAACAAGCTTCTAATATAGTTAAACCAAATATTCATATAGCTCTTGAGGATCATATTGATTTTCATCTTCAAATATATTCCTGAGGGTCATGTGATATATGGAAAAGGATCTTGTTTGTATCGCTCCTTTGATGTCTAAGATGACAAGAGAGTTCCAGCTACAACATCCACCGACATGAACTATGGAGGGAGGCCCCCAAGACACTGAGTTTGGAATTAAGATAGTCTATATGATCTTTAAACTTTTAAAGACACTCATAGATAGGGGGGTAAAGATTGTGACATATAGGCTTTATAGACCTTCCATGAATTGGTGGGATATTTTGGAGAAATATTGGCAGCAGGTTGATCTATCTTGGGAGGAATTCAAGGAAAAGTTATTTAACCATTTCTATCCTGATACAATGAGGGATGATAACATGAGGTAATTTTAGTGCTAGAATACGAAGAGAATTTCATCGACCCGTGATACTTTTCTCTATATTTAGTAGATTATGAGATCTCTAGGGTGAGATGTGTTCATGATGGTCTTCACTATAAGATCGGGTTGTAGGTAAATTTTTTACATCTGATTGGTTTTAAGAATGTTATAAATCTGGTACTCGTCATAGAAGGGAATCTGAGAGAGGCCCAGTGAAACAACCATTCTACTTCACTCGGTTGAACTATGAGCTCTTATTCTAGTAGAAAAAAGCACAGTTATGATATTTTACTCGAAGGAAACATTTTTCAAAGAATTTAGGGCAGTGGAAATCCATTTCAAGATCGTGCTCCGTTATATTTCAATTAGTGTGGAAAGGTGGGTGACAAATGTTTCTTAAGTGTCCAAACCATACTTTGGAATTTTTTTCTTGCAGTATGTTTGGCCACCTATAGTGGTTTTGTATGGGATTATAGTAGTAGAGTAGTGGCATGGGATCAGAATAGGAACCAATGTCTTGGAAGGACTCAACTTATCCTCAGCAGGCAGGTAGCTAGAGTTCCAAATGATGTTCTAGTCATGGTTGGGGACATGAAACCCTATTAAAAGAGTGGTGGAACTAGATAGAGGGAATAACATAGGGGAATCTGGTTTGAGCCACGAGAATAGGGTATAGGTAGCAACATGTATACAATATATTCTGGCTAGTATGGATACATGAATATTGACTATCAGAGGTAGAATTCTGGAATCATCCACACATGCATGTTTTTTTTGATATAGGAGAATAACATTTTTTATATACTATTTTTTAAAATTGTTTGGGCTTGGATGTGAAATTATTAGATGGGTTTTTGACCATTGAGAGCCTTTATGAGTGCAGTGAAAGAATAATAAACATTTCATGGCTTTTTTAACTAGATATTGGTGGTTAATTTGTTTTGGGAACCATTTGTGAAGGAAATTACAAGAATCAATTTGATTGTTGGTATGGATTGTGTAGTTCTATATCAAGATCGTATTGACTTTTATAGGAAGAGAGTTACCTTTCTATCCCCAGATGGAGAAATCTATTCTCCCAAGGGTGAGTGGGATCTTTAGGATGGTCCTGCAGGATCATTTCAAATGACATTGAATGGTATCATGCCTCAGATATATGGATTTTCTGTGGAGGATGGTTGAATGTAGTGTGATTATTTTCCTCTAGTGTTGGACAATTTTTTTTGTATATATTTCCTGACTGTTTTTATGACTTATCACCCACACGAGAGATTGATTTTGTAGTCAATTTATTTCATAGAGAATAACCATTTTCTATCCTAACTTATTGAATGGAACTGGTAGAGATTCGAGAGTTGAAAGTTAAATTGTAAGATCTAGAAGCTAAAGGTTTCATATAACCTAGTATTTTTCGGTTTAGTTCTACAGTTTTTTCCCTTGAGGACTGATGGTTCCTTGATCTTATCTATGGATAATCATAGATTGAAATAGATGATGGTTAAGAACCAGTATCATCTCATTCAAATTGATGTTATCATTGATAAGTTCATAGGCTCTAAGATCTTCTCTAAAATAAACTTGATATCTGGATAGCACTAGTTGTGGTGAGAACATCAGACATATCGTATACATCTTTTAGGTGTAGGTATGGATTGTATGAGTTCATAGTGATGTTTTTTGGTTTTAATAATACAACATAGGTATTACTGGATTTGATGAATCATACATTTTATCTTCCCTATTATCAGTTTTTGGTGGGATTTTTCGGTGAAATATTAGTGTACTCCAATAAACATATGATCAGGCTCTAAAATTTGACACCATCTTCAGTAAATTAAGAAAGAATAAACTTTCTTAAAAACTAATGAAAAGCAGTTTCTCTACGGATAAAGTGAACTTGTAGAGAAATTTTATCTCAGAGGAAGGAGTTTCAGTTGACCCAGAAAAAGTTACATCCATGGTATCTTGGGGAAATCCCAAAAATGTCTTTAATATTTGGAGATTTCTATGTTTTAAGGTTATTATTAGTGCTTTTTCCAAGACTTCTCCCATCACACAACACCAATTTTAGGGATTATAAAGAAAGGTGTGATGTTTGTTTGGTTGGATTCTTATAAATGATATTTTATATAGTTGAAAGGAAGGCTGAACTCAACACCTATATTCACTTTACATTTGTTAGGTAAATCATATACCATGTACTATGACACATACAGAGTTGGACTAAGAGCAGTTAGGATTTTAGGGGATTGAGTGGATGGTTATGGCTTCAGAAAGCTAATACCTTATTAGATGAATTAACCTACTCCCAATTTGGAGTTAGCAACATTGGTATATGACCTAATATGTTGGAGGGATTATCACTTGGGTGAGAGGTATATGGTATACACATACCAAAATATCCTGAAGTACATATTTTCTCAGGGGAAATTAAAGCTTCAATAGAGGAGGTGGGTCAAGTATCTAGAATCTTTCAACATTTAGTTAGATTATACAATAGTAAAGGAAGTATTTTTTTCCAATTCATCGACCCGAATGATGAAGAAAGAGGAAATACATGAGTCTTGTGATGATTCAATGATGATGGAACTATTTTTAGACAAGCATCTAGATGTTCAGGAGTCTCATGGATGAGCATCACTAACTTTGACATATTTTATACCTATGATTTTGTACCAAATCAAGATAGAGCAGTTATCTAATATGACAAGATTAATTTTGAGTGAAAAAAATATATGATGGGGATACACAATCAATATGGTCACTTAGAAGAGGTAATTGTCTTCTTTTCTATGGATGTGTATGGGTTCTTATGGGATTGTGCAAGGAGATGATGGGAGAGTTTTATACTTTAATATGAGAGGTACATCTTGTTTTATCAAAGATATATCATGGTCTTTATAGATAGTATATGTGATTAAGAATGAAGTAATAAGTAGTAATATTTGTTGTGAGATGTTTCACCTATCAATAGGTGAAATTCAAGCATCAGAGGCTAGTTTGGATTTTATAGCCTTTTCCTATTCTTGAGTGGAAATGGGATGGTGTCCCTATAGAGTTTTTCATATGATTACCAGGAATACCTGTAAGAATGATGTTGTATGGGTGATTGTGGATTAGATAATGAATGTATCCCCCTTCTTGTCTACTAGGGAGACCTTCACAGTTTATAATCTGGGTATTCATTACATGCATGATATAGTTCAACTACATTATGTTTCAAGGAGTATCATTTTATAAAAAGACCCAAGTTTCACATTGAGATTCTAGAAGGGACAAAAGAAGGAATTGAGATCATATGTTATTTTAAGTATGACCTTTCATCCATAGGCTTGCGGTCAATTTGAGTGATATAATTAGGTTCTAGAGGATATGTTATGATCTTGTGTTTTGGATTTTTGTGGTTTGTGGGAGGATTATATAGAACTCTTAGAGTTTAATATAATAAAAGCTTCTTAGAATCAATCCAGGTATAACCCTTCGAGGATTTGTATGGAATGATGTTGTTTTCACCTATTTGTTAGTTGGAGGCTAGTGAGTCAGTACCTTTTCAGACTATTATCATGCAAGAGACATCTGAGCTGAATTAGTTGATCAGTAGGTGGTTATTTACCACATAGAGTGGTAATAAATCATATTATCACCATAAGATAGGAAATATAGATTTTGAGTTTGTTCATCAGGTTTTCTTATGGGTATTTCCTAGGTTGAGGAAACACCATAAAAAAAGAAAATATATCACCCAGGTTTGTTAGGGTGTTTAAGATGGTGGATAGGATCGGTCTAAGGCATATTAATTATCCCTTCCATAGTGTTACTATTTCATACACAATCTGTTTCATGTATGTTAGCTTCAAAGATATTATGTAGAACCTTATCATGTAGTGGGTGTTGAGGATTTTGAGATTAGTGATGATGTGTCCTATGAGGATCATCTGATATAGATTGTTGACCCTAACGAGAAGTATCTTTGGTGCAAGACTGAACCTCTAGTTCGAGTGTGGTGGAAGCATGGGCCTATTTACAAGGATACATGGGAGAGAGAGTCTGAAATTAGAGCATAGAGGCTAGACTTGTTAACCAATACCCTACATTGATCCTTGGATCATCTTAGGGATGTGCAGTTATACTCCAAAAGCCAAGGATCCGATAAACATTGGTCCTAAGAGATTTATTAAAAAAATTAAAATGAGTCAAACATATAAGGGATTATTAAAAAATATAGAGTGCATGACACCGTACATATTCATTTCCACCATTGAGGTATAGTAATTGAGGGCTATAAAAGACCACATCATATCCATCACCAGAATCACCTACTTGGCCAAAGCATCCTCCACCTGATTGGCCTCCCTATAATCAATGGTGGCTAAGTCTTGTTCAGATATTGAGAACCTTTTTTAAGAAAAAAACCAAAATTTAATACATATATGTTTATTTGGAATAATTGAGTCTAGATAAAAATGTATTAAATGGGTTTGTGAGGGTTTTCCATGCTTTGGATGTCTTTAGAGGTGTTTCAGGTCCTTTAGTTTATTTTAGGCTGAGAAAATTCATGCTTGGAGATTACACACTATGTACCTATTAAAAAATCAATAACATCCACTAAATATAGTTAATGAACCAATATTGTGTCTGAAATGGTTACACACCATGTAAAGGTTGAGAAAGGTTACATATAGTCTGACATAATGGGGGTTTTAGTGTATCCCTTTAAAAAAATACATGACATGAAAATGAATGAAACACCATGTAATATCCCTAGAATCAGTTTTAAAGGTTATTTTTCGCTGATTTATCATTCCCTATGGCATGAATCATTCTCCTGTCATCCTAGGATGATCCTCCAAGATATTTTTGAAGGCTTCCCTCTACTCAAGATGCTCCATTTGTGTGTTCAATTCCTCGTAATCCTTTGGATTTGTTTTTCCCTTTCTCTTCCATTATTCTCTTTCAAGGAGGTGGATTTCTAAGACTAATTATGGTTGTGATATTGACCAGTTTTGTTTTAGTTTCTTCTTTTCACATTATTCACCTTATTCCTCATTGGTTCTACCCTTTGGAAGTGATGATTCGGTTGTCGGTTAAAGTTAGGGGGGATCTAAACATTAACCATATGTTCTGTTTAAGTATAAGTATGTGTGATATGGAAATTTCACCAATGTAGTGTGAACCCAAATTAATTAGATGTCTAATTGGATTATTTCTTGGAATCCCTCTAGATAAAATGTTTATTAACCAAGCTTAGGAATATTGTTCGGATGGTGAACCCTTGATTTCAAATGAATTGGTTAATGGATTAAAGTGTGTCTATCATGATATTAATTTTGGGTGATTGCATGATTTAAATTCACCTTGGGTTGGTATGATTGTTGAAATAACTAGAATGATATTATTTTATTAACTAATGATTATCAAAATGTGTAATTGAAATATATATGGTAACTTTCATAATTTAAAATTAATCTTTGTGATGTGATATTTTGATATCCTTACTGTTATGAATCATTTTGAATTATTACAGAAATATTGATATATTACACTTGTACCTTATTAAATTATAAAATAGTTACTCAAGAGGCTTGAAACTGATTAAATGAGAAATGATTATATATTAGACATGTGCTAGATATGTGCTGAAAAGATTATATACCAAGTTTTTCCATGATACATGCTATAATTTTTATACACTGGGATTTGACTATATTCATTGCTAAAATTACAATATAGTGGGTTTGACCCAGATTTGTGTGATTTATTCGATGTATATGTGGTTATGGTTGGAAAAGTTTTGAGACATGATTAGAGACATTCTGACATGGTGTTATAGAATGTTATGTTTTACCATAGATATATGGTTATGGATGGAAAGATTGTGCTACATGCTTAACGATATCCTAACATGGTGTCGAAGAAGTTTGATGTGATATTAATTTAATTATTTAATTTATTAATAAACCTTTTAATTGAATTATTTCATACACTTATTATGAGATTGGTTATGTTTATACCTGGTGGTGTCGACCTACTGAGTTATACTCACACCTTGTTTGGGCTGTCATTAGGTACCTGAGTAGATTAATTAGATGCAGGATTTGACAATGGCAAGGGACCTTTCTTTTGACTGTTGTTTACAGGATGGGATGGAGTTTGGAGATGGGACTCACATGGGTCATGGGATAAGGGACTCTTGAGTCTTTATTTGAGTCTACTAGTCTTTTATTTTTATTACTTTTACTATGAAATATAGTTGCATTTCAACATATCATTAAATTTTCCCTTTATTATTTATCAAATTATTTAGTTGTATTTTATTATTTTTTCCAATGTATTGATATGTTCACATTAATTATGTTACTCAAATATTTAATGTTATATAATTTCATTTTTCAATGTTGTAACTTTTTAAATAGGGGTTACACTCTCCCCATTATATTTATCACACCCCCACTACTAGTTGGCTCCCATTGGTGTACAAGGTGGTTCACTTTAAGTCCCATAACCAAACCATTTTGGGCACATGAGTGATTTATAGATCAAGGGATGTTATAGAGCGGGTGAAACTGAGTATTGGGGTAGAGAGAATTTTTGGTATATGGAATAGATGGGTATTTTTAAATTAGTGTTGTTAGATCTTTGCTAGGTTATCTCGGCTAGATATTAGGTTCCCATGGTAACTATTTTTTGTATATTATACTTTTCACTACTTTGTAAAACTTTTATAAAAATAATTACCATTGTATGTCTTTCTATTGTGATACTTACCTTGACACACATTTCTTTTTATGAATACTATTTTTGGAAATTCACAAATTATTTAAAAACTATTTTGAAATTAAAAATTAAAAATGGTTTTTCTAGATTATAAAATTTCCATTTTTTTGGAATGAATGGAAAAACTCATTATATATATAAATATTCAAACAACGAAGATATGTTTTTCTACTTAATGGTAAGGAATAGGTTATGGTTTCTATCTAGAATCCCTAATATGAATCTTAGTGATCATGAATAATTTATCATTTCAATTTCTAGATTGGGTTGGATTTGTGTTTCTCATGGAGAAAGAAAATTTCTAGGATTTTTGGGGACCCATAGGTTACATGTAGTTATGTTTATTTTATTTTTTCCTTCCATCTATCTTTATTTATTATTTTTATTATGATATTATTTGTTTAACATTTTATTTTTTTGTTTTAAATTGATCCATTTTATGTTAATAATCATGTATGACACTAGTTACAAGATCAAGAGGACAAATAACACCTCTTAATACTTGTTTTTATCTTGGGTTCCCAGTTTTTGGTTGCAAATGGATGGGTTTTTGTCAAAATGGTATCATAGGTGCCCTTTTTATTTGAGGATGTCTTGTAGTTTGGGGCTAGAACTATCAAAACTAAAGGTTGATTCATGAGTGAGTTCCTGATCATCAACCTCACATGATGATACTATATTAAATAGGGTATTCGAAAATGAGTATTCCTTTAATTTGAGAATATATTCGAAATTGTTTTGGGACATTTGGTCAATATTTGAGTATCATGGGTATATTGTTGAGGTTTTGTGTGGTAATTTTGAGAACAATATGGTCGAGTGAAATTTAGGAAACTAATTTAGGGTTCATGGTTAATGTGTATAGTCTATAAATATACAAAAAATCCATGAAAACATGTCTTGGTACTTCCAATAGGGCTCAAAGAGTTACCATATTTCTTTCCGAGACGTGTGGCTAAACAATGCACAATTGTCAATTTTAAATTTTTTTGAACTTTTATGTTCTTAGGGATATTTTTGTTTAACATTATTTTTTTATAATTAATTAGGAATGTTAGTGATTTTTATATGATATTTTATGTAGTTTAAGTTATATTTATTTTAGATTAAGAAACGCAATTTTTAAAATGTGTTTTGAAAGGTGTGTTGGTTTTTGAAGCTAGTATGGTGTTTAAAGAAATTTTGAGTTTTGTATAGTGAAAATCAGGTTGAGGAGAATATATTTTTGGAAAAAGAAAATATTAAAACTAAATTTAAATTGTAACATGTTTTGGAAATTTGAGTTTTTGGAGGATTGGGTAAAAGTAATCCTAAAATGGAGGCTTTAGAAAAGTTTAAACTTATTGTTTATTTCAATTGAGGGTTATGATTGTCTTAATCATTTGGGGTTTAAATTTTCAAGTAAAAAATTGATAATTATTTTGATATAAGTTCAATAGTTCTTGTTTTAGATTTTTTATTTATATTTAGAATTTGATTTAATTTTGTAGAATGTTTCTTATTTTTAGAGTACGCTCCCACTATGATTTAATGAATCTTTAAGAGGATCTATGGATAGATCTTCTACCATGTATGTTTTGTTTTATCAAGGATTTTTGAAATCATTTGGTTCATCTATTTTGAATATGGATCCTATTATTCCTCATCTAATAGCTCAATATCAATAATTATTCAAGAATTTCCAAAAATGGAGCCACCCCAATTCTTTGTACAACAAGATGGAAGAAAATATAAGTAATGGTTGTGAAGTATTGTTGAGATATTCATTTGGATTTTTCATCCTAATAAATTAAAAGATCATGCTTTATAATTTTATCTTAGAAGATCTGAGTTGGAAATGGTGAAAATATATTTTCTAGACAAAACCAGAAAAAAGGCCACTCATGGGAACGATTTAATGAATTTTCTATCTTGAAGTAATTCTATGAAGCTGTACGGATTCCAAAGGGTATGGAATTTTAATATCACTTGAAAAGTGATTAAATGGTGTTATAGAATTCCATGTGTATTTTTGAGGTGGTGTGGTATGTTGGAGATCTATTTGGAGATGAGTCCTTTAAGGATTGATTATTTTGAGGGGTCATTTATCCATAACTCCTTCTAGTTGTATCTTCGTCCAACCCAGGAAAATACAAAGACGTGGTGAGACATGATACTCTGGAAAAAGATAGATTATTCAGAGATGAAGAGTTAGATGATATTGGACTTATACCTAAGAGTAATGGTGTCCGTTTTAGTAAAGGTAAAGGGAAGAAAGTTGGTCTAGGATTATCGAGAGTTCACATGAAAATTGTAATGTGTTTCATTTCACTAGATTGAATAGGGGGAAAAATCCTAGTGTTCCATTAGTGTAGATGTCCAGGGAATAATAAGCATTCATGATAAGAATTACCAAATAATTATCAAGCATGTCACCATATGGGTCATTAAAAAATATTTTTCAGGGGTGTTTTCAGGAAGATATTTTAAGCTAGATCAACTCCCATAATGAATTTTCTAGCTTTGTTGGATGAACATAGAATTGATATGAACTCTATTTAACGTTACCATCCTTGAAAATGTTTTTGTTAATGATGACATGTTTAGTGATGTTATCTTCTTTTAATACCTATGGATATTTTTTTAGATCTTTAACAATTGAGTGTTTATTTTTTTTGATGACATTATTTTTTAGTTTTTGAGCACTCACTCTTCTTTCCCTTATTTTGGTTTCATTTATTTTGAGAAATCTTTAATGTTTTAGTGTTTTAGGATTTTAGTTGTTGGTTGATTCTAAAATGGTGGTGGAGACCCTCATTGGTTAACTCTCCTTGTATAGAAAAGTGGGTATGTATGAGTCTCATATAGAGTTAAGAATTATTTTTGGGTATAATATTATTTCTTGAAAATTTGGAAACAATTAATGGTTCATATATAAACCAGGCCCACCCATGAGTTTAATTGAGGACCCCCTTTTCTTGAATGTTTTTATGGGGAATGATCATTGGGTTGATGTGTTCCATGATATGTAATATTGTTCTTAGACTTTTCCTTATTGAAAATATCTATGAGAAAAAAATTATTCCCTTCAGTTAATCCCAGAGTGATTATAACTCTACTTTACATTATAGTTAGTATCTATCTTATAGAGTTTGGCCCTAGTAAGAACTTTTTTGGGCTCATTTGGTTGGTTCGGGGAAAAAATGAATTCCTTTGACCATTTTGTGTGGAATAAAGTGTCATAGTGGGGAAATTTTTAACACCATAAACTTAATTTATTGATTATATTTGGGTATTTAATTATATTTTGACTCTTTATTAAATTTTAGGTTGAAAAAGTTAAAATTTAAAGGAAATTTGGATTTCCAGCATAGGCACAATGGTTGTGAACAATTAGTAGAAACCATGAGAAAACTATATAGGATGTCTATAATTTTTAAAAATCCAGCACACAGTCAGTGCATAGTTTCCCTATATAAACCTTAACCATGTGAAGTGAAGTTTAACTACTATTTTGGGGTCCATGGTTGGTTTTTAATTCTTAAAATCATGCAGCCAAACAATACATAGTGAAGAGGGGTTTACAATTTTGAAAATTCTCATTTTCCCTTAATGTATTAAAACACCTATAGGGGTCTCCCACCCACCCTAACCCCTCTAGTGAAGCTCACCCATGGGGATCCTAGCTATAGGACCCTCCTTATCATCCTCCCTCCATTGTTGTCCAGTTTCCCCTTTAAATCTTATTATGATCATCTTAGGTGATAATTTGTTATCCCCCATATCTTTTTTCATCTTCCTTTTATTTTCTATGAAATGAGATCAACCAAACCCTAGGGTGTTATTATTGTTATATTTTTGTTCTTTTCTATGAACCTATAATTTTTTATGGGTATTTTTAGACTTCATTGAGATATATATGGTTCTCACTCATCAAAGTTAGAGAATTTATCTATGATTTGAGGTAGGTTACCCTATTTCTAAACCATTAGAACGATATTTATAATTTCTTGATGGTTTTATTGGGTGTTTTCATTATATTATGAAGATATTATTAAATAAAAAAGGTTTTAAATGATTTAAAAAGGTTTATTTCATGATTTTTAGAGTTTTCTTTGTTTTTACCATGGGTTTACATTACTAAATCATGTGTTCAAGATTATTAGGAAATGTCAAGCATCATAAAGGCTTTATTGGTTTTCCCAATGGGTTTCATAACATAAATTGAGAATGTAATGTATGTTTTGGTTTTTTGAATGGTTTATAACCAAGTAATAAAGGAATTTTTGATATACAAAAGGCTAGGAAGTGGGTTTTTGTGATCTTTCGGTAATAGATATGGATTATAAACAAATACAATTATGGATATATATAGTTATCTTATGTATACATATTCACATATGTTTGTGTGAATATGTAAGTTTGAAAAAAGGATATATATATATATATATATATATATATATATATATTGAGGTGCCATTTATTATAGTGGAAAATAGTGACTTGGGACATTAAAGGCTTGAGTTTTTAAATGGGTTTTCAAATGATAAAGTTTCTTTTCAAACAATGAGGCTCAGTTGGTACTTCGAGATGTTCCTTTGGAAATGAAAACCTCTATTAAGGCATGACCCTTTTTTATGGAACCTAGATGTGTTCTTAATGTGTGTCATGAAGTGTATTCTTATTTAGGGTCTTGTATACTGTTTACGTTTTATTGAATGGAAAGAGGGGTTGTACTTAAAAGAGAGGTCATAGGTGAGACAATAAATTACATATTTTGATGAGAAATGTATGATATGTATACATATGATAGATTTTGAAAATCTATTGTCCATTTATATGTCATGGGAATCCATATGTAGTTAGGAGGGAGATATAATTACACATGTTATACTAATTCAGTTTTATACTCTAACTAATAGACCTAAGTTTAGTCACTCACCATCTTTTGGGATATAACCCTTAGTTGAGCTAGATAGGGTGACATTAAGTGTTGGGGTAGAGAGAATTATTGGTTTTTAGAATTGGTGGGTATTATTATACTTATTTTGTTAGATCTATTATTTAATATCTTGGTAATACACTAGGTTCCCATGGTATCTACTTTAAATATATTCAACATTTCACTTATTTTTGAAACTTTTATAAAAATAATTTCGACTGTATGCCTTATTAATAAGACCCTTACCTTATCACATGTTTATTTTTTTAAAATGGTTCATTTGGGAAGTAAGTAATTCTTTAAAAAACGTTTTGGATGTAAAAATGATTTTTTTCTCCTAAGTATCACCTTTAAATTTATTAATAAAATGTACAGAAAAACCTATTTATATATATGAGTTTTCAACCTTGAATGAAATGGTTTTCTCTCTAATAGTTAGCCATATGGCATGGTTTTTCTCTTGAAAAACCTAATAATCATCATGGTGGTCATGCAAACAATATCATTTCAATTTCAGTTATTGTTTAGATTTTGTATGCTCATGGAGAAAGTGTGGTTCAGTTATTTTGTGTGACCCATGAGGACACATAGAGGTATGTTTGGTTTAATTTTTAATTTGTAATGTATTTATTTACTTTAATTATTATTTTATTAACTGTTTAGAAGTTTATTGTGGACTAAATCATTACCATTGTGTTATTCTTTTTGTATGAAACTATTTACCCGCCTAGGAGCATCAATAACTCCTCTTACTCATTGTTGTTGGTTAGATCATGTGTGCAGTTTGAGGCCAAACTGGTTTCGTTTTAGAAAAAATACTCTATTTCCAACTGAGATGAAACTTATAAAATAAGATAAAATAATTTTTCCACAATGTGAAAAGACTTGGACAGTAAAGAATGGGGAAATCATGAAAAAGATAAGAAGGTTTATATCCTCAAATATAGTAGTTTATAGGTTGTGAAACAATTCTCATCCCCAATGTTACCACTTAAGAACTAATAAATATTAACAATATGACCTAATGTTATTACTGTTACAACATGGGAAAGGGAATTTATGGTGATGAGTGAAAAGATCAAATTAATGATGTGATGTTATTATATTAGGAAAGAAAAAACATTATGGTATATTTATATTTCAATTGTTATAAAACAACAAATAGAATCAAAAATACAATGAGCATATTTGGGGAATAATTTTAACCTTATTATGTGTAATGAAAATCACCCCTAAAGGGGGGGGGGATATATTAAGTGATGTAATATTCTATATATTTATTTTTCTCTCATGAATTTTTAAATCTAGATTGCCCAAAAAAATAGTTTCTTCATGAGGCATTATAATCAATATTCTAATAATATTATGCTTTTTTATTTTACTAATTATCAAGGGGGGAGTGTTTTTATAAAAAAATGCATAATTAAAACAATGTGAAATTATTTTTTTTGTGAGTTTGAGTATAAGATCATGATGATATTTGAAAATCTATTTGAATAACCCAAATTAAATTCATTTTTGTTGGTACTAGATTGAGAATTGAATTTGGAAAGCCTTTACGATTTATTAAAATATCTATCCTCTTATAAACTATGTTAAACTACATACACATATATTTTACTTACTTAAGTATTATTTAAAAGATATATGATACACCATTAGTCTTTAATGAAAATGGACAATAAAAGGGGAGAAGAACTTACCATGAGTAAGGGGGAGATAAATTTTCTCTTGTAATGCCTCCCCTGTGTTTATAGTATGAACATGAAGGTGATATATATATTTTCCTCAAATATGTTTATTATTGTACAAGGGGATATGAAAAGTGAAATTACAATTTAATATTGACATGAATTATTTATATTTGGGAGTTTAAATTATTGAAAAAAATTCAAAGTTGGAGACTAAAGCACCCATTGGACTCTAACTGTATTTGTTGTCAAAGAAGCTTTTCAATATGTATGTTTTCAATGATCACAGAGAAGTGGGTGATATAATGACACTCCTCCCAACTAAAGGTAGTCATAAAAACTTCCAATGTCTATGGGTAAAGTATACTAGAGTCTATTATAATTAAACATGAAAACAAATAAGGTTTTTATTTAGACAAATAATTCTATATTTTTTTGAAATCTTAGAAAGAATACCTTTATATCATATGGTTGTATGAGATTGACCTCTTTGAAAATATGTACACAGAAGTTCATTATAGTGCTATATTCAATAGTGTTTATGGTGTTGAATTAAAAGATGGGGGGAATATATTGAATAAATTGTTTTTATAAATATTTAAATATATCGTAAATGTGAAATGAAAGTCTTGAAGTATTGAAAAACCATAACAATGATTATTTTTCTCAATGAATACTAAAATATGTATAGGGATTTACTTTAATGAAAGATTAAATTTATTTGAGTGTGAAGTTTGAAATTCAATTCAATAGATTTTCATGAAAATATTCTAAATTAAATATTTTTTGGATGAAAGGATTACGAATTAAATGGAAATGACTTAGAAGTATTCTATTAATTTATAAAGTCATTTGAAGATATT
Organism: Viscum album; assembly: GCA_963277665.1. NCBI lineage: Eukaryota > Viridiplantae > Streptophyta > Magnoliopsida > Santalales > Viscaceae > Viscum > Viscum album. The sequence goes on from OY728142.1 coordinate 409,360,241, forward strand.
TTTGCATATTTTTAAATGACTAAGATATAATAATAGTAATTTATGGAGTCTCAAATTTAATTTAAGTAATTCTAGTATTTTAGGTGAATATGAAAATTTGACAAAGTCATTGATACATAATCATGGATTGCCACTATGTATAATAGTCACCGTGTACAAATGATCTACATAGGGTTCATCAATGTAAGGGTTATTTGATGATGTGTAACCATCATATTCCCTCGATGTAAACATCACTTGGATTTGTGTAAGAATTGATTGAGTATTTTTCCGGATGAATTGGGTGATGTATAATCATCTTCTACATACACATAATATATATAGGTATGGGCACCATAGGGTCTATATACATAAGCAATAATCTAGTTTATATTAGAATAATTTTCGCCAAAAAAACATCAATGTGCTTTTTAATCATAAATACTACGAAAAATTTAAGAATTTTGATGGAGAAACCATTGAGTTTCTATATTTAATATTGCAAGTAGAAATTAGATTTTGGATGATGCAAGATCTATTATCACATAATCTAAACATCAAGAAACTATGGTTATCTATGACTCAAGATACGATTTGACAAATATGAAGAGATATAATCCTAAAAATATTTCTATTATTTTTTAATATGTTGTTTTAAATGGAATATTTCAAAATAATTAAACTATTATCAAATTGGAATTAATTCCGACAATGCATGCATTGATGTTCAGTGTTAATTTTATAATAAAATAAGACATGATTTAAGATAGAGAGAGATGAGAACTTGATCATTGAGCTATGAAGAATATGATTAAAGTAAGAAGGTACCTCAAAAAATGTGTTATGATTCATGATGAGTATAAATAATTTGGTGCTAAGATACCATTTAAATGTGAAATAAATTTTGAAGTTTCTACTAATATTCCCTGAATCTCTCAAGCATTGAAGAATGATTCAAACTGAAAATTCCAATGTAGTTTAATTTTAATACAGTAATGATAATTATTTTTTTTCTAATTTCATAGGAATAAGAGAATGAGTTAAAGAGAGAGGATCCCACTAAAAGTATATATAGTAGCTATATTCATCAATTCAAAGATAAAAATAAGAATAAGTGAATAGAAAGGGAATGCCTAACATTATACATAATAGAACTGATTGAGGAAAAATCATAATTGAATTTTTAGGGATATAACTATATGGAATATACATGAGAATAGAAAGGGGAATAATTGGAGATACCCACATATATATAATTGAGAAAATATTAGGGTCACTAATTTAATAAAATGTATTTTCTTAAATTCTTAATATAGAAAATATATTTCTAGCGACCTATATATAAAAGAGAAAAAGGTGGATAGAGATTTTGGTGAGACTTGGAATGTGGAGAACCGAGGGATGTGTTGTGTGTTGATATTAAAAGGATATTTGTCACGACCCATCCTCAGGGCCCGTGACTTGACTACCCCAATCCAGCCTTCCATAGGACAGGTGCTGGTGACTAGCACCAAAGGAGTAAATCCCTATACTAGGAAGGAATTGTATTTATAGAAGTAAAAAAACACAACAGAGTACACAATTGATGTAAGAACAAAGTAAAACTGTATACAAAAGTAAGTGATGAAAAGAATGGGGCCAGAAATACAAGCCCAACAGTAAGTACAGTATAATTGAAAGACTAGTACAAAAATATTAATGTAAAGAAGCAACCAATGAGTCATCCTCTGAGAATCCCACCTGAAGGGTGGGTACAAATGGTCTCCTCAGCACCTCGGGTCCATCTATCCGCTCCGTGTACATCTCACCAAGTGATCCACCTTCAGGTACTGTCCAGCTCTACATGTCTCTACCACGATCAGTGTTGTCCGTCATCTGCATCCAACACAATGTAGTGCAGGCAAAGCCCGTGGAGGGGTGGGTATAACGATACTTAGTAGGGACCCCGAGACCCCTAAAGGGCTCCCAGAATCCATGAAGGATAAACTACAAAAGGAAATATACAGTCATGAAGTATCAACAAACACTACTTAGGTATATGCCCATACATATACATTAGTCATAAATCCCAGTTCAGCTTCAACTCTCGAGCCCAATTACAACCCAGTCCACTTATGATAGAAGTCAATCACATCGATGATAATGATAGAAAGTCAAGACTCTGCTCACACAGGTATAAATTCGTTCGTAAAGATAAATATGATGAGATTTAGTCACTGATTAATCTAAGCTATTGGACCCACGCAAGAACTAGACCAGCTAAAATGTTGGACCCACATAGGATACATGACCATCTACTCTGTTGGACCCACATAGGATTCTAGAACAAAAGTCAAACTATCAAATCCATGTAGGATACAAGAAAAATATTTATCTCCATCGAACACATAGAGGATTCCAGACGTCATTTACAAACCCACGAAAGATTTTAGTACAGTAGTTTTCATCGCTGAACCCACGGAGGATTGTAGTATGGTAGACGTCACAGTTGTAGCCAGCTCTAGGGTTCCCGCACAGAGCACTCTCGATTCTGGGAGGGTCCACTTCTCGAGCAAAGGGGTCGTCACATCAACTATCATAAAGTCTATAGTTGATGTACCCTGAAATTCTGTCTCATAAAAAGGAACCCAACATGAAAGACGGCGCGTCAATGAGACCCACTGTCTGAGAGATATTGGATTTTCCGTTCTAGGGGCCCGGTTGGAAATAAGCTCGTTCCAAAACCTGTACGTTTTCCAAAGTTGTCCAAAACTCACTTAGAGTATTGCAAAAGGACCGCTTCGTCGCGAGGGTCCAAATTCTATAGACGGTGCATCGACCGGACCCACAGTCTTTAAGTTATTCACATTTAAGCGTAACGGGCCCAGCCCATCAAGCCCACTGGCTGGCTAGTTGGCCCGACCTAGTTCGGCGGGTCCGACCTGACAGAGGGTTGAAATGTCCTGGTGAAGTGCGCGACCCAGCCAGAGGGGGCGCGGCCTGGCCCGAGAGGGTGCGGCCCGACCCTGCCTGGTGCGGCGCGGCCGGAGCACGGCGCGGCGCGGCTGGCTGCGGCTCAGCCCGGCTAGATGAGCACTGTAGGGGGGGGGGGTCTCCCAAAACGGTGCCGCCGCCCTCCTATCCAGCCGGCCGAAGCCAGCCAGTCTTCCTGGCACGAGTGGCCCACAGGGGCGGGCTGTAGTTCCTTTAGCGCAGCCCCCTCCTGGCGTCGCGGGTCTTCCCAGCCGTGCCGGCTTCGGCCGGCATGCGGCTGCTTCCTTCGTTCGTCGCCACGTCTTCCAACACACCTCTATCGCGAATAAAAATAACAAAAACATCGGAGGGTCTTTAGGCCATGTTCGTTTGGCCCGCGCTCTCCGCATTAAGCTATATCAATTGGCCAAAGTTATTCCAAATAATTAAACACAAAAAAGATAATTTATTGACTTATAAGTTATACGGAACCCCTACCTAGAAATATGGTTTGTTCGTAGATGGAGTCACGGAGGAAAAGCATCGTAGTGAGATGACGTCAACTCATTGACATCAGGAATGGAGTCGAGGACGGCACGTTGTCGGCATTCCTTGTAGGTGGATCTTTCTCCTTTGGCTTGGTCGAATATCGAAGGAGATGATCATCGTTCTTCTGTGGTTCTTTGATGGAAGGACGATGTTCTTCGTTTAAGAGAGGAACTCCTTCTTCTAATTCTCAAGAGCTCTCCCAAAATCCTATCAACACAACGAGTGCCCAAAATAAAATAATATCTAAGGATATTATTTTATTCACACATGAATTTTTAAAATTCAAACACTTTAATTAATTAATTGGAGGATTCAATTCATTAATTAAAAGTGTTGGAAAAAATTAATGGGAGTGGGAGAGGTGATGAGATCACAAAATTAATGGGAGAGTTGTCAAATTAATCATGGGGGGGGGTTTAAGGGAGTTAATGAGAGTTATGGGGAGATGAAAGGTTTAGGGCACATGTGGGTACCACCACACTAAATCCACTCATGGGAGGTTATGTGGGTGTGGGCCCCACCTATAACTCCCCTTGGGAGGAAATAACTAATATCAATAAATAAAATTGTGTACTACAAATTTTATTTATTTTATTTTAAATCCCCAAATATTAACTCTCAACCCGCATAACGCGCAACTGTGGTAAAGGTCCTCTTAAGTGAATACCAGCACTGCGAGTTCATCGGTGTCATCAAATTTCCATTCTGAGAATCGGTTCAAAAGATAGAAAACCCCGCATGTTCATTTACTGAATGAACCCGAACAAAACTTCAGAAATAGATTTCTGGCACACCGGGCCTCAGAATCAAGTGCCTTTAGAAACCACAGACTCGTAAAATTCCAATGTATTTATGAAAAAAAATTCCTTGAAATTTACGGGTCTTTATAATATAGAAGTAGAATAAATCATTGATTATATAGATACTAATATTAATCATATTGATTATATATGTATCAAATCTTAAGAGAAAATTGGATCCCATGTCAATCAATTTTTTGTAGAAGTGTGAGAAGAAGAAATAGAAGATAAACTAATTGCACTGAGTGATTATTATCTACTTTATTAATCCTTTTAAAGATTTAAGAGATACAAGATATCAAAAGATCATAGAAACTCAGATCATTTTTTAGTTGAGAAATATATGGGATTAGATATAATTGAGGTGCTATAAAGTTGAACAGAAATATGTACCAAGTTACATGTTATGCATGTTCAAAGACATTATTTTTTGAGGAAGGAGACATATTCTATAGATACAATTAAATACTTGGGATTATAATATATATAATTCAATATTTAGGGAAAGGAAATAATTTCATATATATAGATAAAATATGTTAAACCACTAAGGCCTTGGGTATGCAAGAAGATCATAGCACAATTTTATAACAACATCAGAAGATGTTTTGTAAAGTCTAGTGAGAAACTAAATTTTTTAAAAACACCAGGGAACTAAGTGTTGGCATGGGAAACACCATTATAATAAATTTAATTTATATTGATTAAAGATAATATATTATTTGGTATAATAATTAATCAAGATAAGAAGTAGGTTTCCCATGAAGTGTCCAAACATTTAAAAAAAATGTGGCATATTTTCTTCATTACACGAATTGCATGTTGTTGTTTCATGTTTGGTAATGGTTAAAATATATTAATTAATACCATAATATGTAACAGAGTTTTAAGAACCAATGGGTTAAATATTAATGGATAAATTGAAATTTGGTAAAGAAATAAGAAACACCTAATTCACCCCATCTTAGGCACCTTCACTCAATCCTTAGGGCTATATCACAACTCTTGTTAATTGTATAAAATAAAACTCATGTATTATTGAGTGAAAAACATATTACCCAACTCAACTCATGAATATTCTCAAAACCATACATATCAATGCTAAACCCATTGGGTTATCTAAATAATCATCGTATAACATTCATATAAGGATAGTAATTACCCTTTTCACACAAAATGAGATATATCATTGATACTCATCTAAGAACAACCCATGTATTTCATAAATAAAGGTTTTGAAGAGTTCAATTATTATTAGAGGAAATATAATACTTATATATTTGATAAATTATATTATATATAGTATCAAAATCAATATTATGTTTATATCACATAGATACCCTACTTGATTATATTCATAGTAATTCCATAGTAAATTTCATATATATATTTAATTCATCTTATGCATATTAATTACATAATTTATTTATATCAGTATATCATATACTGATTAATAATTTATAACATTATATATAATAATTATATGTCAGTACATTAATTTCAGTAAAATATAAACATATAACATTTTTAAGGAGTCTAATGGACTATTTTACATGACATATGATACTTCACATAGGGGTCATGTGAAAAACCACTACTCAAAGTTACCCTTAATCAAAGTGATCACAACATCAGAATTACCATAAAATTTTGATATTATTCTTAAATTTATTCCATATGGTTTTAATATATCATAATATTATACAATATTCTAACATTTAGTTTATGTGTTTATTCATTTGTCGATTGTATCTATTATACAACTTATAGGTTCTAGTATGACAATAAAACTTGTTATGAAAATAATAATAAAATATATTCAATATCATAAAAAATAAATGAAAAATATTGTAATAAAATAATAAAATAAAATACATTTTTAAAATGTTTTTGAATATTTATCTCAAAATAGGAATGATGAATTCATGTATCCTTTGGTATCCAGTGATAATTAAAATCACTATAGCCTTAGTGGGATCCTATTCCCATAAAAGTGATGATAGTCACCCCTAAATGGTGTAGGATGGAAAAATTAAAGGGAAATACACTAGAGAACCTTTCATATGAGAAAAACTAAAAAACTCACTCTGATGAGAAAAAAACAAGAAATTATTTCTTTGATGAGGAAAACTAGAGAATAAAAAATAACACCTTTTTAATCAATGAGATTAAAACCAAACCTATAACACCCCAATAATTTTATAGTATGTTCCTCTTAAATACTATATATTCATTAGATATCCAATATTTCATGAAGCACTATGTCTTTTTTTGAATCAAAAAATTATAGGAGAAAGTTATAATCTATCCATTAAACATAAATTTTCTACTTCTATGTTTTGAATTTCAAAAAATGGACATCTAGAGTTGTGATCAGCAAGTCATTTGAAGTCTGATAGAACCAACTTTATTTTTTGATGAATAGTAAGATACCCTTATGAATAGTAATATGAATATTAATATTACCCTTATAAATAGTAAATAATGATTATAGTTTATTTTCTTAAGGTAATAAGATAATGATATGTTAATTTATTTTTTTAATGTGATATAGAACTTATTATACCTTTAAAATATTTTTTTTTGAATTAAATAGGATTTAGAAAAAGTAAAAATACATAGAAAAATATTTTTAAAAAATGGAGTTCATTTTTTAATTTTACATGTCGTTAAATGGTCAGGGTGATGTTTTTGGATTTTTCTAAAATACATGAATTTTTCATGAATAGCAAAAATACAGTTTTGAGTTTTTGGTAGTTTAATGACATCATAATGATATAATAATTAAATATAAAATTATGGTCAACTTTTTTACACTATCATATGACATTAGGTGTCCAAAATTTCTAAAACCATGGGCAAATACCCTGGGCTAGCTCATGGATTTGTAAAAACCACTAATGAGGTGTCCCTTTAAATTAATAAAAACTCTCTCTTAATTACTGTAAATACCTACTCAACCCAATTCGTTTTATTTCATTTTAAACTCAATATAATCTAAGATATGGTGTTATTAACTATCTAAGAGTTCTACCAAGGTGTCCTCAAACCACCAAGGTCCCAACCTTCATGTTTTAGGAGTTACTCTACAAGGTAAGAGAATCAACCACCCTTCCCTCTTCTTAAAGATTTCATTTATGTTTTCACTTTTATTTTCAATTGAACTATATTGAGATATTCCATTCCATATTACCCTTAAATCCCATATTATTTTTTAGTGATGAGATACCTCCATTATCTCCACAAACTATTTCATTAAATTTTATGTGACGTCGTTAGGTTGCCGAATTTTTGTAAAAGATTTCTCAAATTTTCTCTTATTTTGATTTTCTTTTCTTTTATATGTATTTACTCACCTAAATTATTCTAAATGATATTATAATTACATTACCATACATGAATTGTAATTATATTATGATAATTTAATATTTCATCACCATCTCTTTTTCTCCCTCCTCTTATACAAAAATGAAAACACTGTCTGAGATGTGTTAATTTATCACACTCAATGACGACCGGTTCTCAATTTTCATTACCATGTACAATTATGGTTATGAAACCATTTCTATGGTTGAACCAGATTATAAAATATGTATTTAATCTCATTAATGTTCTATAATCCCTACACACTCCTAATATTTAATAATAATATAAAACAAGTTCATTGTTCACAAAACCGCCAAGCTTAATCCAAGCATTTATCAAATAACTTTTATCTAATGATTCATCATGATGTATATAGACCAGAAAAATTATAAGATAATTTTTATCAATTTAATGTCACAAATAATTAATATTTAAATTTTTGGATGTTTAACCACATTTTAAACGAACTTCCATTCATGAAATCATGTAAACGAATCACGAAAACCAAGGAAGAAAATGCATCCAAAAAAATAAAAATGAACCTCTTAAACCCATTAAAAGTGCCATGAATGAGCCTAATAAGGTTAAAATAAATCAATTACATGTATATTAGGTTCTGTAATTTTTAATTAATGAATCTAAATCTGATTATTCTGGTCATTAAAACAAATGTAGAACAAACTTGAGCAAAAGGTAAGGGGTTTCTCATCTCACTTTCTATTCTGTGAGATTTCCATTGTTCACCAATTATCTATTGTATGTGGTATATGTGTACATAAATTTGAAATATAATAAAATTATTATATTTATATTCCTTGTATTAAATGACTCATTTGAGGTTTATTAAGTTCTGGTCGTATGTTTCGACCGATTACATTGTGGTAAGAGACTTCGTCTCAACTACTATTTTATTGTGACTAACTTTGTATTGTGCACCTAATAATCTTTATGTGGTGTAACTAATGCCCATTTGAGATCACTTTTCATTTGAAATTATATTTATATTCAATATCCATAATCTCATATCATGGAGATATTTTTTTCTAAACCATATACAATTTTACATACGATGTCTATTTTGAATGTTATTTTCACTATGGAAATATTAATGAATCAGTATACCCTACTCTATACGGATATTGAAAAGGAATAATGATCTTGTTTTGAATCAATTTATAAAGAATTATTTGTGCATGAATTTGTAGGTGGGCCCTGCTATTTCCCCTGGATGCATCTGTAGGTCTCATGATACAAATCAATTGGCGACAAACCCTTCGAGTTTATTTCCCAAAATCAGAAGGTTTTCTACCCACAAAACTAAACCGTTTTAATGGTACTATGGTGTCATCTTCCAGATACATGACGTCCAGTTAATATGAATTATCTTTATTCATTATCAGTTATAACTATCCATGAGGATTTCACTGTGGAAAAATCTATGGATGCAGTTTCATTCTCACTTTATTAATGGCATGAGTTTTTAATTTATTCACCATTCCATGTTGGTTATGTAATTTATTTTACAATTTAGTTAATATTGATTCATGATTCTGCCATTTTTAACCCTTAATGAGCATTTTAGCTCACCCCTTTTATTGGTTACCTTCAATAGGTGATGAAGAGGAGATCATTTATTGAGTTCCTATGGATGCAGTTTTTAGTTTTTGTTATGTATTGTATTTTGTAACCTTTAACAATGTAATTTGAGTTAAATTTATGTATCTGGTTTCTTCAAGACTACTAAACTGATCATTCCTTTGGGAATTTCATTCTTTATAACCATTTCAATACAACAAGTAATGCATCGAATCTAATCTAGAGGGTTAGTGGTGTTACAGTTAGTATTAGAAAGAGTTTAGTAGAAAAATTGGAAACTAGAGTAGGAAATGTATAGTAGGGAACAAATCCATAAGGTAGTATTTGAGGATAAATGTAAAGAAATATCCTGGTATTTTTTTAAGGAATAGATTATGTTAATCCTTATAGAAAGTAAATCTCTGTCTGGATATGAGCAGGTAGAGGTGGCTTTGGCACAAATGTACCAAGGAGTGAAAGCTCTGATTAAGAGTTTTGGGCTTCACCTGGGGTATCCTGGTATACAAAAATGTGCCTTTCTATACTCTTAGTTATAAAACTCCTAGGTTATATTCTTAGGATAATTCAAATTTTTTTTTACAAGCCATTATAAAGGACCGAAATGTAAATTATTTCTCAAAGAAACCATTTTTTCTGATTAAGGGATTAGCCATGCATAGGATCTTAATTTATGCTAAGTATTTTGTTAAGTTAAGATTATACATTATGAATCATACCCTAATCTAGTGTGTGCCAAAATGGTGTCTAACAAAAGAAGTGGAATCAATACTCATGGGAAAGGTAGGGATCTCCCCACTTAGCAAGTCAACATAGTCAATGTTGGAGCAGATCAGACCATGACCATATTGGGAAAACATACTCAGGTTAACGAATAACCATTACACACTTTTGTTGGATCACTTCATGTGGCAGAATCCCCCATCTAGTAGTGGTACTACTAACCCAGTGGTTGCTGAGCAGTGGATCAAGTCACTTGAAAAGATATTCATGGCATTAAGATGAAATGAAAATGAAAAGGTAGTACTTACAGTATATTGTCTCAAGGGAGATGCTGTTCCATGGTGGTCTTTGATTCAAAATAACACACATGAAGAAGATATAGAATATATATAATGTATGAATTTTAGGTAAGTATTCTTCACAAAATATTTCCCTTGTTAGCAATGAACTAAAATAAAGAGGAAATTCTTTGGCATAAAGAAAAGGGAAGAAAATAGTGTTGCAGAGTATGTGGCTAACTTCATAAGGATAGCTAGTTATTCCATTTATTATGTACATGACTCGATAGACTATATTGATCATTTCTATTAAGGTCTTAATCCATGTCTTCGAAGGGAACTGGGTTCTCAAACATTTTCATCATATGATGAAATTGTATCAAGTGCCATCAAAATAGAGAAGGAATTTTCCAAATCAAATTTATTCAAGGGGAACCAAGATAATAAGAGGTACTCTAATAACCAATGTAAAGGTGAAGCACCAAAGAAGAACAATAGAATGAATAAATTCCCATTATTCGAAAACTGTGGAAAGAATCATCCCTGAAAATGCTTAAAAGGCATGGGAGTCTGCTATAAGTGTGGAGAAAATGGTCATCTATCTCATGAATGAGTTTTTCATTTCTTCAGCATGCCATGTTGATTATGTCAAATTGTTTAAAATTTAGTTATTATTGATTCATGATTTCTCCATTTTCAAACCTTAATGAGAATTTGATCTAACCCCTTTCATTGGTTACCTCCAACAGGTGATGAAGAGGAGATCATTTATTGAGTTTTTGTCGATGAAATTTTTAGTTTTTGATATGTATTATATTTTGTAACCTTTTCCAATGTAATTTGAGTTAAATTTATGTATCTAGTTTCTTCAAGTCTACTAAAATGATTATTATTTTGGGATTTTCATTCCTTCTAACCATGCCAAAAAAAACAAGTAATACACCAACTCCTGTCTAGAGGGGTCGGGGTGCAAGAGTTGGTATCATAAGGAGGTTAGTAGAAAACCTGGAAACTAGAGTAGGAAATGTATAGTAGATAACAAATCCCTAAGGTAGTATTTAAGGATAAACATACAAGAATATCCTTTTATTTTGGAAAGGAATAGATTATGTGAATCCTTCTAGAAAATACATCCATGTCTGGATATGAGCAAGTAGAGGTGGCTCTGGCACATATGTACCTAGGAGTGAATGATCTGACAAGAATTTTCATGCTTGACCCGGGGTATCCTGGTACACAAAAAGGGGCCTTGTTTCACTCTTGGTTGTGACACTTCTGGGGGATATTCTTAGGATAATTTATATTTTCTTTAATAGCCCTTTTAATGGAATTAAATGTGAATTATTCCTCAATGAAACCATTATTCTAATTATGATATTATCCATGCATAAGATCTCAATTTATGATAAGTATTTTGTTAAGTTAATATTATAAATTATGAATCATACCCTAGCCTAGTGTGTGACATTATTTTGAAATGGCATCTAATAGAGGAAGGGGAATCAATACTTTTGGGAAAGGTAGGGATCTATCCACTGTGCATGTCAATACAGTCAATGTTGGAGTAGATATGACCATGACCATATTGGGACAACATACTCAGGTTGTAATGAATAACCATTGCACACCTATATTGGATCATTTCATGTTGTAGAAGCCCCCATATTTCAGTGGGACTACTAACCCAGTGGTTGCTGAGAAATAGATCACGTCCCGTGAAAAGATATTCATGGAATTAAGATGAAACACAAATTAAAAGTTAGTACTAGCAGTATATTGTCTCAAGGGAAATCTTGATCAATGGTGGTTCTTGATTCAGAATACCACAGAGGAAGATGAAATAGATGATATGGAATAGAGGACTTTTAAGGAAATATTATTTTAAAAATACTTCTCTCGTGAGAAATGAACTGAAATGAAGAAGAAAATCCTTGGCATAAAGAAAAGGGAAGAAAATAGCATTTTACAGTATAAGGATACCTTAACAAGGCTAGCCAGATATTCTGTAGATTATTTACGTGACTCGACAGAAAAGATTGATCACATCTTTGAAGGTCTTAAGCCTCTTTTTTGAAGGGCACCAGCTTCTCAAACATTTTCATCATATGGTGAAATTGTATCAAGTTCCATCAAAACAGAGAAGGAATTTTCAATATCAAATTTGTTCAAGGTAAAAAAAGATAAGAATAGGTACTCTATAACCAAGGGAAAGGTGAAGCTCCAATGAACAAAAAGGGAATGAAGAAATTACTATTATGATAAAACTGTTGAATGAATCATCCAGGAAAATTCCTAAAAGGAATGGGAGTCTACTATAAGTATAGAGAAAACAGTCATCTATGTCATGAATGAAAGGGGAATAAACAATTTGATGATTTTGAATGCTACAATTGTAGAAAGATGGGAAACTATGGAAATGAGTGTCCTAGACGCCAAGGAAACATGCCTCATAAAAAGACAAGAGAACAAGGGAGATCTTATGTGATAACAACTATGGAAGTTGAAGTTCATAATGGTGTGGTGGCAAGTAATTTAATTGTTTCATCAAACATAGCCAACAATTTATTTGATTCTGGATCATCGAATTCATTTTTATATTCTGAGTTTTCAATGAAAATTAGACATGTACAATTTGATTTAATAAAGTAGTTATCAGTTAAAACTCATAGGGGACACATCATTGAAAAAAAGGCATGTCAACTAGTCCCCCTTGTGACACATAACCGTGCTTTAGTTTATAACCTTATCATCATACCAATGACTGACTTTGATATAATTCTCGGTATGAATTGGATGTAAAACTATGATGCAGAGATTTATTTTAAGAAAAGGGAAGGTAATTTTTTTGAAAATGGTGTAGAATTTCTTATCTTTAGGGTGAAGACCACGCCATTTGATTCTTATCTAGACCCACCCTATTAGATATATTGAATTCAATTCTAGGAGAGGAATAGAACCCAATACATATGGGTGAGGAAAGAAATATTCAAATTGAAGATGTGCATATAGTGAAAGAATACATCGATGTGTTTCTATAGGATTTACCTAGACATCCACCAGAGTCAAAAATTGAGTTTTCTATTGACTTAATTCCTTGTGCAAGACCTATATCAAAGACCCTCTACAGAATAGGCAATTTGACATTAGTGGAGATAAAGAAATAACTATAGGAGTTGAGTGAAAAATGATTTATTAGACCTAGTGTTTCTCCATGGGGAGCCCTGATCTTGTTTGTCGAAAAGAAAGATCAATCCATGATGATAGGCATTGATTATAAGGAAATAAAAGATATTATAATAAAGAATATGTATCCTCTTCCCTGGATTGATGATTTATTTGATCAACTTCATGGAGCTCAATACTTTTCAAATATTGAACTTAGATCCATATATCATCAACTATGTGTGAGGAAAGAAGATATTCTGAAGACAACATTTCAGCCCAGGTATGGGCATTACGAGTTTACAGTTATTCCTTTTGGAATGACGAATTCACCATCTATTTTCATGGATCTAATGAATAGATTTTTAAGGAATATCTTGAAAACTTTGTTGTGGTATTCATCAATGATATCCGGGTATACTCAAAAAAGCTATGAAGACCATGACGATCACTTGCGTATTATTCTGAAAACACTTAGATGAAATGAATTATATGGGAATTTTAGCAAGTGTGAATTCTGGCTCCAATTAGTTTCTTTTCTAGGTCATATTGTCTCTAAGATGGAATCCTAGTTGATCTTGTGAATTAAAATCAATCCAAGATTTGACCACACCAACAAACATAACCGAGGTACGTAATTTTATTAGCTTTGTAGGTTACTATTGATATTTCATTCTGAATATCATACGACTGGCTAACCAGCTAACCAAGATCACATGTAAAGGAGTTAAGTAAGTGTGGAAAAATGAATTTACAGAATGCTTTGAAGAATTGAAAAGGAGATGTGTCAATGCTCCAATTTTGACTCTTCCATCTCAAATTGATGGATTTATAATATACAGTGATGCATCAAAGAATGGTTTGGGTTGTGTCCTTATACAAAATGGTAAAGTTATTTCTTATTGATCAAGGCAGTTGAAGACTCATGAGAAAAATTATCCAACACATGATCGTGAGTCAGCATCTGTAATTTTTCTCTAAAGATATGGAGACATTTTCTTTAGAGTGAAAAATGTTAGATATACACATATCAAAAGAGTTTAAAATACATTATCACACAAAAATAACTCAACATGAGGAAAAGTAGATGTCTTGAGTTACTCAAATATTACAATTGTTCAATACACTACCACCCAAGAAAAAAATGTGGCTTATTCATTAAGAAGGAAAGATCATGGACTTTTAACTGAAATGAGGACTGAGAGAGATCCTATATTCATGGATATACTAAAGACGGATATGAGAATTGTTAAGGAAGGAGAAGAATCTTTCCTCTTTCAAATTATTGCTAAAACATATTTACTAGATAAGATTAAAAGATGTTAAACTGATGATAAAAATCTATACAAAAAAATTATTGCTGTTAAGGATGGGAGGTTGGAAGACTTTGTGTATGAGGAAGGATTTATGAATTTTGGGAAGATGTTATGCATTCCATCTGTACCTGAGTTGAAAAGGGACCTATTATAAGATGTTCATAGATCAAATTTCTCTATAATTATGGGAAGCACAAATATGTATAGAGATCTAAAAGAATATTTCAGGTGGGATAATATAAAGAAGGAAATTACTGACTACGTGTCAAGGTGTCTAGTTTTTCAATAAGTGAATGCAAAGAGGAAACATTCTAGAGGAGTGATGAAACCCTTTCCTATTACTATTTAGAAGTGGTATAACATTACGATGTATTTTTTCACTGGACTACTGATGAAATCTAGAAGGAACGACGCAATATGGGTAATTGTTGATCATCTCACAAAATCACCACATTTACTTCTTATAAGAGAGGATTTAACACTTTAGTGCCTAAAAATAATGTATATTAATGATATTATAAGACTTCATGGTTCACCTTTATCTATTGTGTCCGATTGAGATCCCTGGTTTACATCAAAATTCTAGAAAAGTATCCAGAAGGCTTTGAATATAGAGCTTCGTAGGAGTACTGCTTATCACCCCCAAACTGACGGACGGTCTGAAAGGACTATTAAAACTCTAGAAGATATAATGTGGTCATGATCTCTTGACTTAAAAGGCACGTGGGATCAATAATTTCCTTTGGTGTAATTTTCATACAACTGTAGTTTCCATTATAGTATTTAAATGGCTTCATATGAAGCATTATATGGAAAGAAATTTTGAACTCCAACTTGTTGGGATGATGTTGGTTAGAGGAAACATAGAGGCCCAAAACATAGTGAAGAGACCACAACAAAGGTAAAGACAATCCAAGCCCATATTAATGCATCCCAAAGTAGGAAGAAGAGTTATAATAACAACCATAGGAATGATTTGTAATTACCAATGGGAGATCATGTCTTTCTAAAAGTATCTCCATGGAAGGGTGTCTTAAGGTTCGGTAAGAAAGGGAAATTGATCCCTAGGTACATCGGACCATTAGAAATTATGGAAAGAATCAGAGCTGTAGCTTTCCAATTAGAAATGTCTCCAAGTCTCTCCAAAGTCCATGATGTATTTCATGTGTCATTATTGAAAAAAATACATGCCAGACCCTATTTATGTACTCACCTATGATGAAATAAAACTAGAACCTGATTTATCACACTGTGAAGAGCCTATCGAGATTGTTGACACAAGGGAGCATGTATTGAGATATAAGACGACTCATCTAGTAAAGGTTCTTTGGAAAACCTAGAATATGGAGGAGGCAACATGTGAAACTATGTATTTTATGAATAACAACCACCAACATCTTTTTGGTGGGATTTATACCTAAAATTCTGAGGACGAAATTTCTAAAGGAGGGAATAATATGACACCCCAATCATTTTAGGGTATGATCCTCATAAGTACATTCTATTCATTAGATATCCTAGATTTCATGAGGCACTATGTCTTTTTTGAATCAAAAAATTATAGTATAATGTTATAATCTATCCATTAAACATAAATTTTCTACTTCTATGTTTTGAATTTCAAAAAACGGTCATCTAGAGTTGTGACTAGTAAGTCATTTAGTGTTTGATAGAACCAACTTGAATTTTTGATGAATAGTAACTACCCTTACGAATATTAATATGAATAGTAATATGACCCATATAAATATTAAACAATTATTATATTTTATTTTATTAAGGTAATAAGATAATGAGATCTTAATTTATTTTTTTAATGATATATAGAAATAATTATACCTTTAAAAATTGTTTTTTTGAATTAACTATGATTTTATTTAAAAATTAAATTAAAAATACATATAAAATTATTTTACAAAAATGGAGATTATTTTTAAATTCTACATGTCGAAAAATGGTTAGGGTGAATTTTTTGGATTTTTCTAAAATACTTGAATTTTTTGTGAATAGTAACAATACAATTTTGAGTTTTCGGTAGTTTAATGACATCATAATGTTTTAATAATTAAATATAAAAGTATGATCGACTTGTGTATATTAAATTATTACATGAGGTGTCCCAAGTGGCTAAAACCATGGGAAAATACCATGGGCAAGCCCATGGTTTTGCAAAAACCACTAATGAGGTGTCCCTTTTTTATTAATAAAAAACTCTCTCTTAATTACTATAAATACCAACTCACCCCCTCCATTTTCATTCATTAGGAACTAAATATCCTCGACACTCTGGTGGTATTACAACACAATGAGTCCTACCATGGTTTCCTCAAACCCCCAAGGTCCCAACCTTCATGTTTTAGGAGTTACTCTACAAGGTAAGAGAATCAACCACCCTTCTCATTTATTAAATCTTTAATTTATGTTTTCTCTTTTATTTTCAATTGAACTATGTTGGGATATGTCATTAAATATTCACCTTACTTCTCATATTATTTAGGAGTTATTATAAACCCCTTCCTCTCATCAAACTATTTTATTAAATTTTATGTGACGCCGTTAGGCGGCCGAATTTGTTTAAGAGATTTCTCAATTTTTTTCTTATTATGAGTTCCATCCATTTATACTTCCTTAATCTCCTCACTTCATACAAATTCTATGTTAATTATAGTACCTTACATGAACTAAAATTATATTATTCTAATGAAATATTTCATCATCATCTCTCTTTCCCCCTCCTCTTATACAAAAAATAAAAACACCGTCTGAGATGTGTTAATTTTTCACACTCAAGGATGACGGGTTCTCAATTTCCATTACCATGTCCAATTATGGTCATGAAACCATTATTATGGTTGAAAAAGATAATAATATGTGTATTTCATCTCAATAATTTTCTGGAATCCGTACACACTCATAATATGGAATAATAATACAAAACAAGTTCATTGTTCACAAAACCACCAAGCTTAATCCAAGCATTTATCAAATAAATTTTAACTAATGAATCATATCAAGTATATAAACCAGAATCATTATAAGATAATATATATCTATTTAAAGCCAGAAATAATATATATTAACAATTTTGGATGTTTATCCACATTTCAAACGAACATCCATTCATCAAAACAAGTAAACGAAGCCTGAAAACCCAGGAAGAAAATGCTTCAAAACAATAAAATTAAACCTATTAATCCCATTAAAAGGGACATGAATTAACATAATATGGTTATAATAAATCAATTTAATGTATATGAGTTAATTTAATTATTAATTAAGGAATATAAATTTTATTATTCAGGTCATTAAAACAAATGAATAACACACTCGAGCAAAAGGTAAGGGGTTTCTCATCTAACTTTTATTTCCGTGAGATTTCCATTGTTCGCCAATTATTTCTTGTATGTGGTATATGTGTACATAAATTTGATATATAATAACATTATTATATTTATATTCAAGGTATTAAATGACTCATTTGGGGGTTTTTATGTTCTATTCATATGTTTTGACCGATAAAATTGTGGTAAGAGACTTTGTCTCAACTACTATTTTATTTTGACTAACTTTGTATTGTGCACCTAATAATCCTTATGTGGTGTAACTACTGCCCATTTGAGATCAATTTTACATTGAAATTATACTTATATTACATATCCATATTCTCATATCATGGATATGTTTTTTTGTCTAAACCGTATACCATTTTACATATAGTGTTTATTTAGAAAGTTATTTTAACTATGGAAATATTGATGAATCTTTATACCATACTCTATAGAGATATTGAAAAGGCATAATGATATTTTATTGAATAAATTTATAAAGAATGATCTACACATGAAGTGGTGGGTGGGGCTTTCTCTATTCCCTTGATGCATCGGTAGGTCTCATGAGACAAATCAGTTGGCAACAAACCCTTCGAGTTTGTTTGCAAAAATCAAACGGGTTTCTACCCACAAAACTAAACCATTTTAACTATACTATTGTATCATGTTCCGGATACATGATGCCTAGTTAATAATAATTCTATTTTTTCATTATTAGTTATTACAATCCATGAGGTTTCACTAAGGGAAAATCTATGGATGCAATTTCATTATCAGTTTATTAAGGGCATGACCTTTTCATTTATTCAACATGCCATGTTAGTTATGTAAAATTGTTTACAATTCAGTTATTATTTATTAATGCTTCCAAAATTTTTAACCCTTATAGAGAATTTTAGATCACCCCTTTCATTGGTTACCTTCAACAGGTGATGAAGAGGAGATCATTAATTGAGTTCCAGTGGATGCAATTTTTAGTTTTTGTTATGTATTGTATTTTGTAACCTTTTACAATGTAATTTGAGTTACATTTATGTATCTTGTTTCATCAAGAATATAAAACTGATCATTCCTTCGGGATTTTCATTACTTCTATCCTGGATAATATAATAAGTAATTCCCTGACTACGGTCTAGAGTGGTCGGGTTGTTACAAAACCCATTCTATTTTCTATTTATAATAGTATGGGCATTTAAAAACCTCCAAGAAATATAATAAAATTTAAAACCAAGGAAGGTTTAATAAAGATCCTCCGAAGGACATTTGGATCATTAAATATCTTCCAAATGTGGTTTATGTCCAAAAATAACTTGGTTCGTTCATTAATGAGCCTAAACATGGGTTAAAGGTAGATAATGAGGTGATTAAATGGCCTATTTAGTTTGGCCTATAAATTTTCTCCAAGTAATGGTCTTTGGAATGGAATTACACTAATCCCAAGCCCAAATACCATTTAGGTTTATTAATTATTCATGTTTATGTGTTAATAATATTAATAAAACATTACTTATATTATGACACCAAATTTGTTATTTAATTAAGAAAAAATAATTTTCATAAATATTTCAAATTCATAAAATAGAAATCTTATTTTTGTTTATTATATACATAAACATTTTTAAACATGTACCAAACATTTTAGTCTTAAAATATACAATTAAAAATATTATATATATAACCGAAATGTCCCTTTATAAAGTTAGAGGTTTCCATAAATTTCAATCATAATTTTATGTTGACACGTGTATCTCTAAAAATAAATAAAACCTTCCAAATTTAAAAGGAGTTATATAGGATCAATTCCACTATTTTTTCATTAGAAATGTTAATTTATTCTTAACATGGGGACAAAGAATGTGTCATGGATAATTTAAATCTCATATATCTTATCTCCTTTTCTAGTTTTTTGAGATGAGTAAATCATATATAACTATATCATATGTAATTATCTTGGCATGACCATGAATTTATTTTTTTTAAATCATTTGTGGGATTTGATGTCATAAAAAATCTCATGGGTAGAAAAATCCCATATTAGTCAATAAAATACCTCTTTTTTATTAGTGTCATAACAAATTAACTTCAATTAAACCAAATTTTCAAATTAATTTTGATAGGAATAAAATTATGAAACCTCATATGTAATAAAACAATCTAGTAACATCAACTGAAAAGGTCCACATATAGTTTTCAATTAAACAATACTAATGAGACATATTTTACAATTATTGTGGTGTTGTTTAATTGGGCCAATCCAAATACAATCTCACCATCTTATAATCAAGAGAGATTAATTTTAGCACTATACAAGTGATCATACTCACACTGAACATAATATATAATTATAACTCAATATAATTATAAAAAAAAGTGAATATTTGGTAATATATATATTCCATTAATTTTTTATTGTATCATTTCACAAGTTATATATAACAAACATAAACTAATGATCAAATATTTTCATTAATATACAATATATAATACATAATTCCCCAAACCAAGAAGAGTTGAATAAATTTAGGGTAGAAACACTAATAGTTACATGTGCACTTTTACATCCTAAAACAAAATGTAAGGATGATCATCTGAAACATTATGTTTTACTTTTAACTTTGAGTATATTCAATAATGGTATCACTCATTATATTTTTATAGGGTTTTAATAATGACATTGAAACTCAAAATTCAGAATAATTAATAATAAATCCCATCCCCAATATTAATGAATAATTAAATAACACAATAATATATTAATGAATAGAAATATCATTCTAAATAGGTTTATAATATTAAGATCAATCTTAATTTATCAAATCCAATCCTCCTTTAGTATCTATTAATAACACTAATGATCAATGCCATAGTGGGAACCTCTTTTTATCTATGTGATTCAAGTTACTCAAAATCCAAATGATGAAATAAGGAATAATAAATAAACTAGGGAACTTATTGGATGAATAAAAATAAAGAACTCTATCTTATTTGGAAATCTTGAAAATCCTCTCTCAGTTGAGGATAACTATATAACTATAAGTAATAACATTACTATACCTCAATGGTATGAATGGTAGACCCCTATTTCTTACTATTTATATCTAAAGTAGAATTGAATTATCTCTATGGATTTTAATCCAATATAAAACCTATTGAGGTGAAATGAATAGCCTTTAATGATCATTTGAAGCATTAAACAACATCTAAAACTCTCTTAAGTACTAAACCATCTTGGTAGGTGTATTAATAAGTCTTTAAAAGGGTTAAAAGTAACATATAAGGTTATTAAATGAAAAATTTAATAAGTATTACTTATTTTCATCATGTAATGGGCATTGTAATCCCATTAATCAAATATTATGCCCAAATATCATTTTGGTTATTCCATTTCCTCTTGTTTTATATTAATAATATAAATAACTCATAATTTATATTATAGCACCATATAAATTATTAATTAAATAATTATTAATTAATTAAATATTTCATATACACAAAACAAAAAAACTCTTATTGTTTTTAATAAACATATTTTTTTCACTTAGACTAGTTACATAAGTCTAAAAATCCCAATTAGTATTATATTATGTGTGACCCTATTCGACCCTTGCAAAGTTGGTAATGACTATGAATCTCATTCACTGACATACAATTAGATTGTTATTTATAAATATATCATGGATACCTAAATTAAAAATGGTTTTGTTGTGATCCAATCCACCACATGTCTTGAGGCACCCCAAACCTGCACTTATAGACCAGGTACTAAAAATATATACTCTAGTTTATGGATTTGATAAAAAGTGAGATAACTCAATAAAAACATATATATATTTACATAATATAAAAATTTCATCTCTTAAATGATCAAAATATCGAAGAACCTAATGGTTTAGAATATTTTTATATTAGATATATTAAAAAAAATAGTTTGTAAATTTATTGATAATCATACCATGCTATATACCCTTATCAACATCAGATGATAAAAAATGAACCATGGATCATAAAATAAGAATATAATGATGCAATATTGAATAATAAATCATAAGAAATATAGAAATTGTGATAAAGGATATCAATAATTATTTCCTTGAACAATCTTGCAAACAAAACTACTTGAAATCATATCCACACAACAAACTTTTGAACAAATATATTTGCAATCATTTCCACCCAAAAAAATATTATGAAAAAAGATAGCTATAAGATTTTCCACAAAAAAACATGTGCATAAAGGTATTTTCAAATTTTTATACACAAAAACATTGTGGAAACTTCTATCTTAAATAATGTCCATACAATAAAATTGTGAAAAAAGGTATCCAAAATCATGTCTATACAATAATCTTGTGAACAAGGATATCTAAAATCATATCCTAAAAACAAAATCATTATATCAAGATATATAAAACATTCATAATTATTTTTAGGGTGATATTAGACCCCTCTTATTACAAAATTAGAATACTTAAACATTCTTGTTATAAAAAATAAATCATAAATCATATCATGAGAAACCCATGGAATGGAAATGGGTTTCGTAACATTACTAAGTGGTATCATGTAAAATGACCTCAAAAGATAGTTTAGTTGATTCCAATAATTCAATCACAAAAATGGTACTTCTTAATAGAATTTATGGGGTGATTCCACAAAAATATTACTCTATTAGATATACTTCCCTTGAATATAGAGATGTAAATGGAGGTAAACTCATAAAAAGAGATTTAATATAACATTTTTAACCTTGTTATACATAGATAAAGTTAAGAGTGACTTTTAATAAAAATTTTCAAGAAGGTAAATAGAAGAATATATTTAAAACTTAATTTATAAATAATCCAAAATAAGGGATTCTTGAAAAAAAATTAAAGGTTATGAAGAGTAAATGTGGAGTATAAGATAAATAAGTGTTGATTTTTTTCATGTCTTAATGAATGAAAAATTATGTGATAAAAACCCTTACATATGTAATTATATTTATATTAAAAAAACTTTTTAAATTTATTTAAGGGAAATAATTTCAAAACCATATGAAATAAATATGAAATAAGTTTTTTATTTAAAAGGATAAAATAAATCAAAATATAAGAATGGTTTTTAAGAAGAAACATTATACATCTAAGAAAAAAATTTGAGTTTTGAATAACAAAAATAAATTTGGTATCTTTTGAATCGAAAGACCACGAAATATAGAAATTGGGATGAATTTTCATATTTTTATAATTTAATGAATAGTAAAATAAAAAAATCAATAGTTTAGTATACACACAACACAAAATAATATAGGTTTTGAATATGGTATATGTATCCAAGAAATAAAATTTGAAAAATAACCCTTACCATGGATTTCTACTTGGTCAGACACACTCTTAAATCCTGTATAATAAAAATTAATATCTAAATCAACTATTTTAAACAATTATTAATATTAATTATTTTTTTATAAACTTTATTTATAATCATTATCTATACATATATTTGTTGGTTATAGTTTGGTTTTATCATTAGATGTTAATAATTATTCTCTTTTCAAACATGCTTCATAATGGTGATTTGGTTCTTAATAATTGAAAGAACCTTTATCATTACCAGATTATATATGTTAACTGAATATGAGTTTAATAATTTTTTATTTAGATCAATGTTTGTTACATTAAATTTTTCGGTATGGTTCATAAATTTGAAACTTATAACAATCTTGCATTTGAAATATTTAACGAATAAATGGTGGAATATTAAAAATAAGTTAAATATTAATATTAAAATTCTAGAAAAACATTATTTAATTATTAACATCATATATTATCTATAATTAATCCCTTATAACCATCCATGATATAAATGTAGAGCATCATTAAAGTGATTTTATAAGAACACCTAAACCAAACATGATATAATCAATGGACGAGTATGATTATTAAGTTATTATGATATAATAATTTATAAATTAAAAAATATATTTAAATAATTTTATCTCAATTATTTATTCACCCCCTTGTTCAATTTATTTAAATTATGGGCCTGGTTCATGAGAATGAGTTTCATGATGAGCATATTTTAGGAAATTTACCGATATTAATGATTACTTTATAATAATCGGAATTTTTCCTCATTTTCAAAAATATTCATGAAATATTTTAATAATTAATAAAATTTAAATTAATTTAATAAATTTTAAGACCCTCCATGTAAGGTGGGGATGAAAATAAAATATATCATTCTTTGATGTGGTAGTCTGCACATAACACAAGAGAAATTTTTATTTTCTGAATGGTTAGAAAGATTGTTTAAAAAGGGTTATTAGATCAACATAATAACATTTAAGTATACTTATTATACTTATGTAATTATTTTAGCATGGTTATAATATATTTTTAGGAATTATAATTAGAAAGAATGGAATGGAAATGAAAAAGGAGTGATTAAGAGTTTTTACCTTACTCCTTGGGATAACTGCTTAAGCCTTCCTAGAATGTTATTTTGGTGAGGGTAGAACTTATAATACATGGTAAATATTATTGGTAAGTGATTTTGGTAGATTTATGTTGAGATAATAGGCTTTTGGTGTGAGAATACGTTGGGTGGTGAAGGGAGGATTTTATAAGTGAGAGGGGTGACACTTTTGTAATTATTCATAACTTTATATTAAAGGCATGTCACTTTCAAAGGAATGTGGCTATAGAAGTGTTGTGTGTGAACAAAATATTTAGATTAATATTTTTTCAATGAGAAATTTATACCAAAATCTAAGGGTGTTACAAGCCCCTTTAAAAAATTGAAACCTTCTAATTTTAATTTCTACTCACCAATGAAAAATAATTGAGAGTATGAATCAAGATGTAATTTTTAACTCACTATCATGGGTAAAAATATAAAACTCATATTTTCTTTTAAAATTGAAAAAATTAGATTCTAAGACACTTATTACAAATATTACTCTCTTTTTTACTATATTTATTATGAGTTTCTAGATTCAAAACATTCACAACTCCATTTTCATGATCATGATTCCTACCAAACACTAAAACGAAAATGGTTATTATAATATCTATAAATATCATATTAAATGATCATATGAACATGGAAACTCAATTCTAATATTAATTTTCCAATGTCAAAATTAATTGAATTTATGTCAATTTCTATCCAATTATGATATAATTGGATCAATCGATAACTCATTAATTTAACCTATGTTATCCAACGTAATTTTCCTACTAATTTATTTAGTATAACTGTTTATATATGAAACCATAAAATTTCATTTAAATCCATATTAATGGTTCATAAATATCACATGAATAAGCTAAACCATATCACCTGAGAGTATCAAACAAGTTGTGGAGTTAGGACTAATTTTCACTCTATAAGTGAATATCGATTTAACATTCAACCAAACTATTTCATGTTTTTAATGCTACGTTCACCTCATCCACAACCTATAAAAACTTTTTAATTACCCAAATAGAAATTTCATTTATACGAAACCACACAGTCTATAAAATACAAAATTTTAATAATGTTTTCATATATTTTAGATTTTACCTTATAGTTTTCACTAATTTTCTCTAGTTCAAATCCCCAAAAAAACTAGACCCTTATCTGATACTAACCAGGGAACCCCATACATGACTAGTAGGTTTTATTACTAAAAACAAACACTTTAAAAACTAGATTTTATAACAAGTGATATGGCCCAAGATAAACATGCAATTATTATAAAATAATTCCATGATGTAAAAATTACATCTCATAAATAATTTTCATAATCCCAAAACAAAAATATTTAGTGTCTTTAAAGATTAGTTACATTATAATCTTATTTTGTATAATTTTAAAACTTTCTACATAATCTAACCATACTAGATCCCATTATAGATGTATCCTAGGTTATACTCATCTTTATAACCTATGGAATGGAAAACATATGAAATGGGGAGATAAAAATCATTGTAAGGTAAAAAATATCAAAGAGTATGAAAGGATTGTTGAAAAGTCATATGAGATAACATGAAAATCATTGAAAAATAAAATAAAAAAGGCATGGAAGAATATAAGTTGTCCACAAAACAAAATAATAGAAATTTAATCTCACATTATCAAACATATACTATAGCATAATAATTTTAAAAAATTATATGGTAAACATGATTCATGGAAGATCAATTAAGTATATAAAAAATAAATGTGTCTTAAGAATAAGCACATGAAATAGTAACATTACATTATATTCTATCATCAATTTTTTCAATGAACAATATTTAAAAAAAATTTACCCATAATCATGTATATACAAAAATATCATGACTAAAGATATCAAAAATCACATCCATGCAAAAAAAAACTTATGAATTGATCTACCCACAATCAGTTCCATGCAAAAAACTTATAAAAAAATACATACATAAACATTTATAAATAAAAAACCTGTAAACAAAGCTATCAACAATCTTAAAAAAAACTAAACTTGTAAAAAAAATCAACCCACAATCATATCCAAAAAAACAACACTTTTGAAAAAAAACAATTTGTAATCATTCATACACACAAAAATTGTGTAAAATCTATCTAAAATCATATAAAAACAAACTTGTGAAAAAATATATCTAAAATAATTTCCAGGCCAAACAAAATTATCTCAAGAGATATAAAACCTTAAGAAAGAATTAGTGGGAAATATAATACCAATCCAATCACATAATAATTATACATATACATGGATGCCATTTAAAATGAACTATATATCAGATCATGATGAACCCATATAATTGAAATGGGTTTTTTAACATTACCAAGTGATGTCATGTAAATTGAAATTTGGAGATAAATCAGTTCATACAAAAAATTCAATCACCCAAAAGGAGTATCTAAAAAGGAAATTTAGAGGGGGATCCTTAAAATATGAAGACCATAAGAGATATATCTTTTGAATATAGAGAGGTAAATGGAATAGAAGTCATAAAAAAGAATTTCACAAAACATTTTTATCCTTATTTGTAAAAATATAAATTTATGAGTCACTTAAAAAAATCGTTATCAAGATGGTTCTTGGAACTCTCTTTTTTAAACAACATAGAAAATTAATAGAAAACATAGAGTCATGGAAATGATATAAAGGTTATCTATTAGAAATATGAATTTTAAGATAAAAAATATGTGTGACACCCTGACCCAAGAAGCCCCGAGTCGGTACATTATTACGTATCATTGGCATGATCACAAAAGATCATGTATCCAAAGACAGTTTGGTTTAGTAGCCTTGGAAGTACTGGATACATTCATAAGGTTTACATTACATCATAAAATGGAAAACTAAAACAACATTTTTTCCATAGACTACACTGATATCCCATAGACTATCCCTACAGGTCAGTCATAATATACTTTTTTGCATCCTAGGAAAAATAAAACATAGAAAGGGGTGAGCTGAGATGCTAATTAAGGATAGCAATATTGCTGAAAATTTCATAAATAAGAATAAACATTTAAGGCAATGTATAGAACTAAAAAAATCCTTTTCAACATGAACTTCATCATAATATGAAAAATATAATTCAAAATAATGCCATTTACTTTCACAAATAGATATTCTACTAGTCAAATAATCACATGCAATATCAATAACCACTTTCATAATGATGGAATGCATAATTACAGACATTCAAAAGAACAGAGTCAAGGCCTTGTGCCAAGAATACAAATAAGATTTTATCAAGGCCTTATGAAAAGACACTATTTTTTCTCATGAGACTTACTGATGCATCGCGGAGCTATAGCAGGCTCCACCCATCACTTATGAAGTCCAATGCATTCTTCATATGAAAATGTTTAAAAATAACAAAAAAACTCGTATTAAAAATAACATAAAAAATGTCAATAATTTATCCATAAACCATGAATGGAATAAAAATAACACATCCATAGTCAAATATATCACAAAACCTTCAAAATAATATGGAAGATTTGTATCATAATAAACCAACTTCAAAAAAGATTAAAATCCATCAATGGATATTGAAATAGATGAAAATTATTTGTAAAACTATTTGAGAGAAATTTCCCTTTTTCATGAAAACATTTAAAAGTCACAAAATTTAGAAAGGAAGAAATTTAAATTTATTTTTGAATCAAAGTGTCCCATACCACTTTGAAACTTTTCAAATAAATTTACATTTTAAAAAAATTCATGTCCATAGAAACAAATCCTTAAAACCCATTTTGAAAACATGGACATTAATGATAATGATTTAGAAGAATAAATATTTAAAACATTTAAAATGGGGTTTTAGTAAAAAATAACCTTAAAATAATCCATTTTAAAACTATTTTATTAGACATGGACAAGGATAATAAGTATGTACCAGTAGATACTTACGTAAAAAAAACCTCGGATAATAGAGATTGTGGAATTAACCCTTACCTTGAACTTTTCCTTGTTAGAGGGTAGATTAACCTCATTTATAATGGTCAAATAAATATTATTTAATTATACAATAATCATATGCATTAATATGATATCATATCTGAATTTTTAACATTGCTTTGTTAATAATATCTTAGTATTATCGTCATTTGGGGTGTTAACTGATTGGTTTAACTTTATATGCTTTGTTACATAAGTAATGTTTGTTACAGATAGGATGTATCTTATTCAAATTCATAATGATATTATGTATTTATACATTATTTTTAATCATATGATGAAAATTATTCTTGAATGGATATGATAGGGAATGAATCTCATTGCGTTCACAGAGACGGCAATCGGTACATACGCACAAGCGACAATAACATTTTTAACATTAGAATAATATATAATTGGTTGTTATATCATATATAAACAATAATCATCATGTTATATTTATTATTTACATCAATTACACATCATTATTATACCCATACAAATAATAATGTATTGAACAACAATTACACCACGACGTGGAGACAGTAAGCCGTACGAACACACGTATGGTGACATGTCATTCAAAGGATGGATAGAATAATGAATATCGTTGTACCATATTTATAATAACATCATATTATATATAAGATATTTTATTTATTATTTTATAATATAAACAACAAAGAAATAGGAAGTGAAAGAATAAAGGAACCTAAAAGAGGTAATGAAATATTTACCTCTTCTTTGAGTTCGTCCTTTTGATTTGTTCAAAAGGGAACCTTAGGTTGTCATTATGACTAAAGGAAAGACTCTATGATGAAGGTAGGATAGGTGATATGATATTTGGTCAGGTTTTGGATGATCCTAATGGCTTTGAAGGTGTGAATTAGATATAAGGGGGAGTGCCCTTTTATAAGAGGGGTGAGAGGCATCTTAGTAAAAGCAAGAAATATTATTTAATAATAAAATAATTTTCAGTTTCTAAAGGCTCCAAAATTAATTATTTAAAGAATAAGGTGGGTATCGGTTGAAAATTACTCAACAAAAATGTTTTAAAAATATATGGGCCAGTATATTAACTTTATCTTTTAGATTTAACTTTTAGTTAAAAAGTTTGACATTTACCATGTCTCTTTGTATTTTTTTATTATATGCTTAATAAAATTATTATAACCATCCAAGAGAACTCCAAGTGGTTAATTAATGATACAACTATATTTATATAAGTCTTTTGGAAAAACCTTAGATTTTTAGGAATAGAATATCAATTAATAATATAATATTTTTTTGGAAAACTCTTTTATGTCAATTTAGACACAATTTGGTCTTTTGATTTTTTATAAATTTATAACATCATTATTACTTCGAAAAAAATTCATCTAACCAACCCTACCATGTAATAGTAACCTAGAAAATTTGTTTAATTCATAAAATGTCTCAAATTACATTTATTTGTTTATTTATAATATTAATTATTTTAAAATTTCATTAATTAGGTAATTAATGCATCTTCATTGTGTCATAAATAAATTAAATTATATAATGTCAAAACAATATAAATAAAATACCATTATGTTTAAAAAATTATTTAGATTTCTAATTAATATTTATAGTTGAATTTATCCTTTGTGTAACCTAGTATTAGAAACTGTTTAGTTATAAAACATTGAATTTAAAACTTTTAACTCTTCTTTAAATTAAATAATAATAAATGTCCTAATCTAATCCAAGTGGAACTAAAGGATCATATTTTATTCCAAAAGTTGTTTTTGGTCGAATTATAGTTATCCAATAGAATTAGGACATGTGTTAGGGTAACAATAATATCATTTAACCCTTAATTACCTTATTTACTTTTAACCGCGATAAATAAAAGTAAAAAGTTACTATTCACCAAAAATTATTTTCATCTTATTGAACCAGATTTACTTACTGATATCAAACGCATCTCTCAGATTTTAGAAATTCAACTCATTGAAGTGGTAAAAATATGTTTTATTTAAATTTGAAAATGCTTCTAAGAGGTGGGTCAAAGACGGTAAAAAGTTCAATAAAATTTTTATATATCTAAAATTTTTATAAACTGACTTCATTGAATTAAATTGAACTTATATAGGTATAATGTATCTATTTTGACCTAAAATAAATTTAAATAAAATAAATAATTATTTAAATAAAAAGTCGGTTTTAAACAATAACTCAGTGTTTTTTACTATTCATCAAAAATTGAAAGTTTTCAAAAAAATATCAAAACTTCAACTAAGCTAATTTTGATATCATGAAATCAAAAATTAATTTTATTTTACCAATTAAAAAACATATAAGTTGAATTACTTAATTTAAAATTAACTCACCTTGTCAAAACCAAGAAGCGTATTTTTAAGAAATAATAACTATCAAAATATTGACACTTGTTTGTGTCTAATTTCAATGTGAAATCACATACAATGACTATAATTAGATTAAATGGTAATTATATAATATAATTATAATTCCAAACCATTAAAATTTATAATTCAACACGATAAATTATTTTGATTAAAAATGCTTTTTTCAGTTAAAATATAGTATTTTTCACTATTCACCCAAATATGAAAGTTGTCAGAAAAACACAAAAAATTTATTGAAACTAAATTCATATGTCTAGATTCTAAAAAAGAAGTTTATTTTTTCAAATTGAATATATATAAGTTTAAAACATTTGATTTAGAAAGGGTTTTCTATTAAAAGGCGTTAAAAAGAAATTTTTTGAAAAATAATTATTTTTTCCGAAAAAAATGAATTTGTTCTTACATTATGCCTAAGAAACTCATAATATGGATTCGAAAATTATAAGGATTATATAAAATTCAAAATATAGTTAATAATATTCATAAACACTTTTGAACGGCTTGTTTGGTAAGTTTTGGTGTGCTTGAACTCAGTGTTCTGTGTAGTGCAAGTTATTAAATTTATTTGAAGAAATAACATACTATGAAATCTTGGGGTGTTACATTCTTCCCTACTTCAATAAATTGCATCCTCACTATTTGAAATTGTTATTCAAAAATAAAAGTTTTAAAATTGAAAATACCTTTGTGGGAAAACCCACATCCGAAATTGTGTTAATAAAATTTAGTCTTAATAATAGGAAAAGAGGAATGAAAAAGTCACAACCAAATTATAATATCGATTAAGAGAATATTAGTGGAAATTTGAGGCACAAAATTGGAGGAAAAATGTAAATATTTATAGGGAGTGATTTAGGTCATCAATCACAAGCAATTGTAGAATTGAGGGCCTCAAAGCCATCAATCTATGATGATTTAAAATATCATCGGTTCAAAAAAACATAAGGTATTAGGATAACACATTTTTAGTTTGAACATACCTTACCAAAAGATTTAGAATTAATTTCTTCATATAATAAGAGAAGAAAAAAATATATAATTGAAAATTATAGTTCTATCCTTTAACTAATTTCTACCACAAACTCATCTTTTACTCTAAAAGATAATAGAACTTAAAGAAATATTCTAATTATCCTATTCGTATAGGCTTAAAAAAATGAATTTATAATTTATCTACGAGACATTTTAAAAAAACTACATTATTCAATCTAGGAAATCATGTGGGCCAGTGGTAGGTGATACGCCCTTGTCACTCTTTGGTTGCAGGTTCAAGTCTCGCGGCCTTGCCAGACTCGACGGGTTGCCGCCCAACCTCTGGGTTGTAATTTTTGTGGAAATCCAAAAATAATCTCAAACTAGAATTATCCAATATAATTCTGTCCAAACTCACAGTCCAAAATTTATAAAGATGTTAAACTCAATGAAGATCCTTTTTTCCACGTAATAACATGTGAACAAATTTATCATGTATTCTTTTAAAACACTTCAACATCCTGAATTACTATAAAACCTTATTGATAACATTAATGATTTCTTTATTCCTTATAGAATACAGAATATACTCCTTCTATCCAAATATGTTGTAAAATGCATGAATTATGGAATATACAAATAATTAATCAGTTTCAAGGTAGTCAAGAATATACAATATAATTTATCTAAATCAATCATGTATTATTCCAAAATCACTACCTCGGTATCAGAACCATATTACGGTTTATCTTTCTCTCAACCATATATTTTCCAAAAATTTAACCTGCTATTGAGTCACTTTTCTTGGTTCCACATAATCTCAAGTCCTTAATGAAATAGTACTATAGTACAATCCTTATATACTATATAATTCTTATAACATGTACATCATTAATAAAATACTCAAATAACACAATAATTTAATTAAAACGTAAGAAATATAATCATTAATCTTCATTTTTGGTAGTATCATAACTTTATTATTATACAATTGCAGCATTTGGGGTATACTCTGATGATTTCGACATTGATTCATGTAGTGTCCCAACTCCTTGAAGATGAAGCATTGTACATTTGAATCATTTTTCTTACCCTTGAAATCACTTACTTAGTGTCCTTTTTATCCACACATATAACAAACTCCCATTCTATTCAATCATTTACCAAGATGATTCTTTCCATGGTTATCACATATGAGAAAATCTATCTTTTCCCTCTGCCCTTTATCCATATTTCTCTCTTCCATCTTTTTCTTCTCTTGCTTCCCTTCAAATCCATAGGACCCAAAGAATTATTTACTTATCTTATTAACACATGATACTATTTCATCATATGTTGAGAATATATTGGATACTATTTCGCTTCTAAATGTTGGCTTAATACCGTGAATGATATGATCATTCTTAATCTCTGGATCATACGTATTACTGGAGTTCACATTCCTTCTACTGGGCGTTATTTATATACAATGGAATACACTAGTTCAGTTTATGAATTACAATGAAAAAGTACAAACTTGTAAAAAACCTAATGTAAATTGAACAGTTTATGGATATAATTTATAATCATAAAAATATTTTCTTTAAGACGGTATATACTCGTAAATCCTTCATAATTATTTGTAATGAAAATGAGAATTATACTAAGCATATCCCCCATGAGTGTCGTAACCAATAGTGTAGAAAAACCCATTGTCGTGCACCAGTTCCCGTTCATGTCTAGCTCAAAGTGGTGTTTTCGGATTATACCCCTAGGTACATCTGTTCCAGAGCCTCCTCTACCTGCTCATATCTAGAAAAGGATTTATTTTCTTGGAAAACTCAAAAAATATATACATTATCAAAATTATAGGAAGTTATTATATTCTAATCCTCAAAGTCTATCTTAAGGCTATGTGCACTAATTAGAGTTTATCTAAATCTAGATTCCAAGGTTTGTACTAAACTTCCTCTGATGCCAACTGTAATGCCCCAACCTCAAAATCCTAGAGTCGGTGCATTGTTATGTATCATTAGCATGATCACAAAAGATAAAGTCTCGAAAGACAGATTAGTTTTGTAGACTTGGAAGTACTAGATACATTAATAAGGTTTACATTACATCATAAAATGGAAAACTACACCAACATTGTTTCCATAGAAAACACTAAGATCCCATAGACTATCCTTGATGGTCAGTCATAATATACTTCTTCACATCCTGGGAAAAAGAAAACATAGAAAGGGGTGAGCTCAGATGCTCAGTAAGGATAACAATATAGCGGAAATTTTTATAAATAAGAATAAACATTTAAGGCAATTTATAGAGGTAAAAAAAGCCTTTTCAACATAAACATCATCATGATATAACAAATATAAATAAAATTAATTCCATTTACTAACTCACAAAGATATTCTACTAGTTGAATAATCACATGAAATATCAGTAGCCACTTTATAATGATGGAATGTATAATGCTCGACTTTCATAACCATATAGTGAAGGCCTTGTTCCAAGACTGCAAATAAGATTTTGTCAAGGCCTTGTGCCAAGAAACTAGTTTGTCTCATGAGACCTACTGATGCATCGAGGAGCTATAGTGGGCTTTACCCATCACTTACTAAGTGCAATGCATTCCTCATATGAAAATGTTTAAACATAACATAAACACTCATATTAAAACTATCATATGAAATGTCAATACTTTATCCATAAACCATGAATGTAATAAAAATAACACATCCACAGTCAAATATATCACAAAACATTCAATACAATATGTAAGATTTGTATTATAATAAATCAACTTCAAACATGATTAAAATCCATCAAAGGATGTTGACATAGATAAAAATGATTTGTAAAACTCTTTGAGAGAAATAACCCTTTTTCATGAAAAAATTTAAAAGTCTCACAATTTAGAAAGAATAAATTTCAAGATATTTTTTAATCAATGTGTCCCACACCACATTGATGCTTTTGGAAAAATTAACATTTTAAAAACATTCATGTCCATATAAATAAATCCTTAAAAACCATTTTTAAAACATGGAGAATAATGAGAATGATTTAGAAGAATAAATATTTAAAACATTTAAAATGATGTTTTAGTAAAAAAATTACCTTAAAATAATCCATTTGAAAAATCTTTTATGAAACATGGACATGGATAAAAAAATATGTCCTAGTAGATACTTACGTAAAAACAACCTCAGATAATAGAGATTGTGAAATTAACCATTACCTTGTACTTTTCCTTGGTCGAGGATAGGTCAACCTCCTGTATATTGGTGAAATAATTGTTATTAAATTATGAAATAATTATATACATTAATATGATATCATATATGTTCTTTTAACATTTCTTTGTTAACAATATCTTAGTATTATCGTCGTTCCCAATGTTAACTGATTCGATTTCCTCTATATGATTTGTTACGTAGGTAATGTTTTTTATGGATAGGATGTATCTTATTCATATTGAGAGTTATATTTTGTCTTTAAACATTATTTTTAATCATCTAATGAATATTAGTCTTGAATGAATACGATGGGGAGTGAATCTCATAGCGTTCGTGGATACGGTAGTCCGTACGTACGCATGAGCGACAATATCATTCTTTTGATATTAGAATAATATATAATTAGATGGTATATAATATATATAGAATCATTATCATGTCATATTTATTATTTACATCAATTACTCATCATTATTATACCCATACAAATAATAAAGTATTGAATAACAATTACACCACGACGTGGAGACGGTAAGCCGTACATACCAACGTATGGTGACATGTCCTTAAAAGGATGGATAGAATAATTAATATGGTTGTTACATATTTATAATAACATAACAATATATATTAGATACTATAGTTATTATTTTATAACGGAAACAACAAAGAAAGAGGAAGTGGAAGAAGAAATGAACTTGAAAGAGGTGATGAAATATTTTCCACTTCTTCGGGTTCTTCCTTTTGATTTGATCGAAAGGGGTACATATGTTGGCTTTATGACTAAAGTAATACCTCTAGGATAAATTTAGAACAGTTGAGAGGGTATTTGGGTAGGATTTGGCCGAGCCAAATGGATTTGAAGGTGTGAATTATAGAAAATGGAGGGTGCCCTTTTATGAGAGGGGTGAGGGTCACCTTAGGAAAAGCTAGAAATATTAGTTTATAATAAAATAATTTTCGGTTTCTAATGGCTCCAAAATGAATTATTTAAATGATAAGGTGGGTATGGGCCGACAAATACTGAATAAATTGGTTTTAGACTGGTTTTTTTCACTATATTAACTTTATCTATTAGATTTTACTCTTAGTTAAATAGTTTGACATTTACCATGACTCTTTGTATTTTTATATTATATGGTTAATAAACTTAATATAAACATATAATACAACCCCAAGTGGTTCATTAATGATATTTTTATTATTATATAAGTCTTTTTGCCTATCCTTAGATTTTTTATGAATAGAATATCAATTATTAATATAATAGTTTTTTAAAAACTCTTTTATGTCAATTTTGACACTATTTGGTATTTTGTTTTTTTCTAATTACATAACAACATTATTACTTTGAAAAAAATTCATATAACCAGCTCTAACATGTCATATTAACCTATAAAATTAGTTTAATTCATAAAATGTCTCAAATTACATTTATTTGGATATTATTAATATTAATTATTTTAATACTTTATTAATTAGGTAATTACTACATCATCATTGTGTCATAAATAAATTAAATTATTTGAAGTCTAAAAAATATAAATAAAATAATAATATGTAGGAAATAATTTTATCGTTCTAATTAAAATTTATAGTAGAATTTATCTTATGTGTAACCTTATATTAAAAATGGTTTATTTAATAAACATTGAATTTAACACTTTTAACTCTTCTTTGAATTAAATAATTATAAATGTCCTAATCTAATCCAAGTGAACCTAAAAGATATTATTTTATTCATAAGGTTGTTTTTGGTCGAATTATACTTATCCAATAGAATAATACATGTGTTAGGGTAATAATAATATCATTTTTACCCTTAATTACCCTATTTACTATTAACCATGGTAAATAAAAGAAAAAAGTTACTATTCACCATAAATTATTTTCAACATATTGAACCACATTTTACTTACTGATATCAATCATTTCTCTTGGATTTTTTAAATCCAACTCACAGAAGCGGTAAAATTATTTTTTATGTAAATTTTCAAATGCTCCTAGGAAGTGGGTAGAAGACGGTAAAAAGTTTAATAAATTTTTTTAAATATCTAATATTATTATAAACTGACTCCAATGAATTAAATTGATTTTATATTTGAATTATGTATCTTTTTTGTCTTAAAATTAATTTAAATAAAATAAATTATTATTTAAATAAAAAGTCTATTTTAATCAATAACTCTGTGTTTTTCACTATTCATCAAAAATTGAATGTTTTCAGAAAAATACCAAAAATTCACCCTAAGCTAATTTTATATTCTGAATTCCAAAATTAAATCTATTT
Source organism: Viscum album (assembly GCA_963277665.1). NCBI lineage: Eukaryota > Viridiplantae > Streptophyta > Magnoliopsida > Santalales > Viscaceae > Viscum > Viscum album. The sequence continues at coordinate 409,397,566 of OY728142.1, forward strand.
TACCAATTTAAAAAAAATATAATTTTCATTAATTAATTTAAAATTAATTCAAATTGTCAAAACCAAAAAGCGTATTTTTAAGAAATAATAACTATCAATAGATTGACACTTGTTTATATCCAATTTCAAAGTGAAATTACTTACAATGACCATAATTAGATTAAATGGTAAAAATATAATCTAATTATAATTACAAACCATTAAAATTTATAATTAAACACTATAAATTACTTTGATTAAAAAAGTTGTTTTCAGTTAAAATATAATATTTTTCACAATTCACCCTAATATGAAAGTTATTAGAAAAACAACAAAAATTTATTGAAACTAATTTCTTATATCCCGATTCTAAAGAAAAAGTTTATTTTTTCAAATAAAATATATAAAAGTTTCAAATATTGGATTCAGAAAGGGTTCTCCATTAAAAGGGCGTAAAATAGCATTTTTTGAAAAATACTTCTTTTATCTGAAAAAAATGAATTTTTTCTTACATTATGCCTAAGAAAATCATAATATGGATTCTAAAATTATAAGGATTATATAAATTTCAAAATTCAGTTAATAATATTCATAACCACTTTTGAACGGCTAATTTTGTAAGTCGTGGAGCGCTTCAACTCAGTGTTGTGTGTAGTGAAAGTTATTGAATTACTTTGAAGAAATAACATAATATGAAATCTTGGGGTGTTACAATACTAACATGAAAGGAAAAAGATTTTTAATATTTTAAAAAACGTTAATTTTAACCAACATCAAAAAATAATAATTAAACTCTCTTTTAAAAAGTGTTAAGTAGAGATATGAAGATCACATGAGATAATACATATTTTGGTTTCAAAAGTGGAGAAGAATATATTTTTACAAATATATAATAAATTCATTGAGGAAAAATATTCATTAAATAGGATTGGTATTATTCATAACAATACTGCACTTTTATGAGGAAATAAGTCCATTAAAGAAGAATAATTGATGCCACCATCCTTCAAAAATGAAACAATTATATGGTAATATACAATTAAAAACATGAGATTAAGTAAAATATAATTTAGTCATAATGAAGAATGCACCCAACTTATAAGAATAGAGTTCTTAAAGAATGATCATAAATATTTTTATGGAGGAAAAGTTCAAAACCCCTTATGAATTTGGTAACTTTTAAATCAAATGAATTTTGAAGGAAAAAATACATTGAATCTTCTAATACATTTAATTTTAAGAGAATAATTATATAAATACATACATGGGAAGTATATATACCACACAGAATAAAATAAGAGGGGAATATAGAATATTTCTCAATGAAGGAAACAAAATGTTTTATAATTAATTACAATTAAATAGAAAATATATTATATGTAAAATTTATTAAAATCATAGGATAAAATAAAATAAATAAAATAATGGGATATAATACAAAATGTTATAACTTAAGGAAATGAAATTTGTGTTTTAAAAAACCTTAAAACTTTGGTATCTTTTGAAACAAAATCCAAAGAAAGATATATATTGAGATAGATTTTTTAAATATATTTAATTGAATTAAGTTTATGATAAAATTTATATAGGCTAGTGTACAAACCACAAAAAATAAAACATGTTTTGAATATGGTATATGTATCAAACTGAGATAATTAAGGGTATAACCCCTAACCATGGATTCATGCTTGGTCCAACACATTATAACATCCTATGTAATAAAAATAAATATCTTAATCCCTTATTTAATAACCATATTAATATCTATTAACTTCTCTAGACAAAATTTATGATCATTAATGACACATATATTAGATAAAGTTTATTTTCTTCATTAGATGTTAATAATATCATTTGTTTCATACAAGTTACATAACAATAATGTTAATTTTTATTGATAAAAATTTAATCATTATGAGAATAATAAAGGTACTATAATAGGTGTTTCATAATGTATTCTGATGTTCAAAGTTCTTTACCTGGTAGTTTTAGTTTCGTTACATAAATTCAAAACCAATAAACTATTTTCTAGAAATATTTATTGAATAAATGTTTGTATATTAATAATTAGTTAAATGTTAATATTAAAATTCTAAAACCAAATCTATATTTATTTATTTATATCATATATTACAAGTAATTAAGATTCTATATCCATATTATAATATATTTTATTATAGAATGTTCAATGAGCTCTAACAGATCTCTCCTCATTGATTCTTATGGAATTTTTGAATTTTAGTGTTTGATGTCCATCATTTATCTTCTTGATGTGACTAACCTTTCCTCAAAGATGGATGACATCAATAATACTTCATTTAGAAATATTCTTTTCTTCTAATATTCAAATCTGAGTGTTTCGATGATGAAAGATGACAATGATGGTAATATTTCACCGGAATAGAAATTTTTTTTGCTAACAAGATTCTTTCAGTAGAGGGTATTCATACCACGGTTCATAAATATTTGAAGCAGGATCTGGGTTCTTCTTCCATATGTTTTTATGTTATGCATTTTGGTTCATCTATATCTAGTAGAATCATAAATAATGGGTCATTGGATTTTGTTGATGAAAAGAACTCAATTATTTTACAATGAATTTCATAGTGTAAGCACCAAATTATAGCTTGGTTGGTTACACAAAAAGGGACAAACTCATGGAAATTTGAGGATCTCTAAAATAATTTTATTCATTTTTGGGGATTTAGTGACATGACGATTGTATCTCTTGGAAAGGGGTTCATTTACATCATCTTTCTTTTTTTTGATCTAAAGGTGATATCTTGGGGTATGGTTGTTCTTATCAAACCTGGTTTATTATTAATCTAAGACTCAGATCCTAGTTTAAATATTGTTTCTTCATAAAATTTGAATACTCAGGTATGGATTCAATTATATGACCTTTGTTGGTATCTTTAGTATCCTAAAATCTTTTGGGACGTTGCATCTACTATTACAGTCCCTATAAAATTTTATAATTATAATGAATGGAAATTATTTTGATGATTTGATCATATTATTGTTGAGATTCGAATGTTCTCAACTCTTATTGAAATAATAGTTTTGGTAGATGCTTATGTCTGGTTTCAATTGCATACTGATGTTGAAACATTACCTGGTTTTTTCCATAAGTTTTGTAATGTTGGAAATTATTTTGGTAAATTCCCTGAGGGATTAAGATATAATAATTGTAAAATGTTCAGACATGTGATTTTTGTATGTTCAAATTTCCATTTTTAGGAACCATTAATGATTGATACAAAGTTCACAATGCAAGAGGGTACTTTGGTGAGAAGGAAGATGGGATTTATACTAACAATGGTCCTCTTAAATATACTAATCTCATTGATGTACAGAATAAAAATTAGAATACACAGAATTTACAATGTCCAATGGTAGGTGTTTATGCCTACAAATATGGAAATCCTAAGTATGTTAACTTTGGTGGTCTGGAAACTTTAGTTAATTTGGAATAAATTACAACAGATTTCGTTAAACATGGTATTGTTATAGATGTTAAAAAATATAAGGATGATGATGTGATTTATTTAGAGAAAGGTTCACTTAATTTGGATAAATAATAGGATCATATTTTGGGTGCCTCTAAGGTATATGATCCTACTCATTAGATATTTTGGGTGAACAACATGATGCTTTTTTGGATGCTTCTATACAATATTTGGATGTGATGTATTTGGAGAAATTTTCAAATTATGTAGATAATAATCATGTTTCTATTATGGTTACATCTATTATGGATGTTTCTACTGATGTGAACATTCATGTTGCTTCTAAAGTGGTGTTTTGGGTGTATAAAAGGAAGTTGTTAAGGATGAAACTAAACAACAGGCTGATGTAGTAAACTTAGAAGGTGGGTCACCTGTTGATATTGTTGAATGTATTCTAACTTATTGTGAAAATAAGTACATATTCTTGTTTAATGGGAAATAAATTGAATTCATTCAATTTTATAGGAGCCTCTGGTTTTAGTTCTCAAGGAGCTGACAATGACCATACTACTACTCTTGGAGACGTTGTTGCTTTGAATTACTCTGCAGAGGCATTGATCTCTTAGATAAAGTTCATCAATAATGGATGAGAGAGAATCATTGGAAAATAGGTTGACATTCTTATGGAATGTACCCATATGGTAAGGGAAGGCAAGGTTCTAATCTATCACATGCGGCTTATTTTCTTGATTTATAATTCATTTTAAGTTGTTTTTTTGGAGTCATATGATTCTTTTGGGTCTTCATGTGTGATAGTTTTTATGTTTTTAATTGTTCATTTTTTCCATTTTAATAAATCAGAATGGTCTTTTTTTAATATATTTTCTTTTAAAAAAAGTTTCAATGACAATAAATGATAAAAATTTATAGCATCATTCATATAGGTAGTAAAACTAAACTAAATAAGAACATGATATAATCAATGGATCAGTATGATTATGAAGTGATTGTAATATCATCATCGAAAAATTATAAATGATATTTAAAATATAATTTTTAAATTAGTTATTCATCCCACCTTTTTATTTAATTTTAACTATGGGAATGGTTCATGACTATTAAACTCATGACAAGTTTGTTTCTTGTAATTTTTTAATATCAACATATTACTTAATAATGATCATTAATTTTTGTGAAATAATTTACGAAATATATTAATGATATATAATAGTTATTAATATAATTTATATTCCTAAAATATAATTTCAAATAATCCATATAAGGTGGAAGTAAAAAATGAAATATTTTATTCATAGAGACGGTATCCCACACGTAACATGAGCAACATTTTTATTTTTTTGAAGGGTTGGGTGAAAAGTAAAGAATGGTTATTAAATAAACATAATTCAATTTTATAATAATTATGATACTTATGAAATTAATATTTCATGGTTATAATAAATTTTAAGTAGTTAAAATAATAAATAAAGGAACATAAATGAAAAATGTGTGATTATGATTTCTGATGTGAGACGTATCAGGTGGCCCAATCTTTACGGTGTAGGGAGGAGAATGAAGGATGTGGTTCGATGCTAAGTGGAAGATGATGGGTATGTATAGAAGATGAATGTATTGAATCATCTCTATAAGGAGTGTAACCTACTACTTAGACAACACACTCATGGGGGGATGTGGTAGCCAATCTAAACAATAACACACTTTGGATGAGGCACAAAATTTGGCGATTTTGTGATCTTGGATCACCAATATAACTTATATATTGATAAGTAACGAATGCATAGGTTCAAGGGGGAAAACATAACAATTATCACACAAATGGGAGAATCAAATAATATGCTTTTGATTAAATTATTTAATGAAAATACAGTGCTATGGTGTGGCTATTTATAGCCTAGGGGTGATATAATAATCAAGGGTTTAATAACCTAAATTCATAAAGTATTAACCTAACATTTACCCTTAAAGTCAAAAAGATAAATTATAATAAAGTATTTAAGGAAAATTATCAAATTTCGTTCCAACCATAGCCCACTAGATTTGACTTTGAGTACCTAGCCCACAGAATTTGACATTAATGTACAAAGATGTCATTCTAGAATTCTCCACATGGGATAGACTTCTAATTTTTTTAACCATTTGGTATATAATTTAAACATCATATTTGGGCTTGGATAAGTGAGATAATAAGACTATTTTATCCTTCCATGCAATGAAAGATCTATTGGGCCTTTAGAGGAGCAATATAGGAAACCATTTGTTTCATTTAACCACGTTAATCTCCTACACATCATCAGGCCTTTCAACTCCAACTCCTCCTCCCACGCAATCGAATCAGTGTATTTAACATTGTTCTCATCATACTCCCTTATTGAAAATTAGTTGTCCTTAACTATTCATCAAATACACCCAAAAATAAGAAAGATTATAAATATTGAAAGTGGCACTTACACCAAACTCACATGGAAAAGCTATCTTGTAAGCATTACTGTTAATCTTCTCAAGCACATGGAATGGTATGTCATCTCATGGCATGAGTTTTGAGTTACACTTTTTTAGAAATCTTTCCTTTCTCATATAAACCTAGACTAAGACACTAGAGTCAAACAAAATTTCTTTGCGACCATTGTTTCCATGATAAGTGTATTTTTGTGTCATTTACTTTATATTTATTCTTTCCTTTTCATGGATTTTCATGATGAATTATGTAAACCCTTTCACATCCATATTTGTTTCTTCCATAAAAGGAAATGTAACTAGATCAATAAGTCTGAGGGGGTTAAAACTGTATACAATTTCAAATAGAGAATATTGATTAGTGGATTGCATGGCCCTGTTATTTTCAAATTTCATATGTAGAAAACACTCCACCCAATTATTGAGATTCTTCTTGAAAATTTTTAGAAGGGATGATAGTGTACGATTCACAACCTCTGTTTGCCTAATGGTTTGTGAGTGGAAAATAGTGGGAAATAGTAACTTCATACCCAGTTTTTAGAATAAGTTCTGTCAAAAGTAACTGAGGAATTTTTTTCTTAATCTGACAAAATCAACCTTATCATTTAGTGGAGTTTGACTACTTCCTGAAACCAAAGTGTTGCAAGGTCAGTAGAATCATCTATTTTGTGATAATAAATAAAATGTTCCATTTTTTGAAAACCAATCCACCACTACAAAAATGTAATCACTCCCCCTTTTGGTCCATGATAACCCCATAATAAAGTCCATTGATATGTCTTCCCAAGGGGTCTTGGAGATTGGAGGAGTAAGATATAGTCTATGTGGGTTTAGTTTTGATTTGGATTTATGGTAGACAAAACCCTTTACTGAAAAGTTTTCAATAACTCTAGACATCATAGTCTAATAAAAATTATCACTACGAATGAATAATGTTTTTGAAAAAAAAATTGTCCCATTAACCAACCAGAATGTGATGCGTTTAGTGAAAGTAAACAAATAGAGTAATTGGGAAATAAAATCTTATCAATATGAAATAAGAATCCATTATGTAAATAGAACTTTTCCCAACTAACTCTAGGTTTTAAATGTTAATAATGTTCAATAAAATCACTATCAGTGGCATATAAAACATTAATGCATTCAAAACCAACATGTTTTGAATCTAACAAGGAAAAAACAGAATATCTATATGAAATTGAATAATAAAAAATATTTAATTACCCTTTTAACGATTAATAACACAAGGAAATGATTATATTAATTCCATCCATCAAGAATGTATTGTATTTAGTTTATGTTGGATCCTAAGGTATTTAAGAGACTCATGATTAGAATGGATCACAAATTCTTTAGTCCAAAGATAATGTTTGCATGCTTCTATAACTCCAAAAAATGCATACAAGTCTGTATCATATGTATCCTAGTTTAGGGTTGGGCCATTTAACTTCTCTCTAAATTAAGCAATAGGAATACCTTATTGCATGAGTAATCCACCTATGGAAATTCCTCTTGATTCATATTCAATTTAAACGGTCTTAATGAAGTCCATAATTACAAGTAGAGGGTCATGGCTCAGTCTCTCCGTAAAGGCATGGAAGGACTTCTATTGAGTTGTCCCCCATTTGAAAGGAACATTATTCTTTTTTAACTCATTAAAATGTGGAAATAGTGTGCTGAATTACTTCAAAAATATCTTGTAAAAACTACCATGCCTATGAAAAATTCTTACGTAACTAATAGAGGTGGGATTTAGCCCATATTGTATCGGTTTTATCTTCTGAGTCTTGACTTCAACTCCATTACTACTAAAAATAATCCAAGGAACAAAATCTTATCAAGGGAAAATTAAAATATTATTTATGTTTCCAAACATTTTTTCATTACACAATAGCTCTAGGACATTTCTTATGTGATCTACATGTTCATGAAAAGTCTTCCTATATAAAAAAATTTCATCAAAGTAAACTACCTATTCTTTTTACAATATATGAACATAAGACCTTGATTCATTAACCTCATTAATGTTCTAGGTGAATTGGTGAGACTAAAGGGAATGAATAACAATTTTTAATGTCCAATTTTTGTCTCAAATGAGTTTTCCCACTCATATCCTAATTTCATCCTAACATGATGGTACCCATTTCGTAAAATCAAATTTTGAGAAAATTGTCAAACCATTTAATTTATCTAGCATATCATCTAACCTTGGGATAAGATAAAGATACCCAACCATGATGTTATTGATGGACCTATAGTCAATGAACATTCTCCTTGTTCCAACCTTCTTTGGTACTATAACCTCTAGTAAAAAAAAAGGACCAAGGATCTCCCTAGCATATCCCACTTCTAACTTATCTTGAATTTGCCTCTGAATTTATTTTTTCTCTTTTAGGTTAGAATGATATTTAGGGATATTTGGTAGTTATTCTCATAGTATGAGTTCAATTTTGTGCTCAATACCTCTAATGGGTGGAAAACCCAGTGGAACCTCTTATGGTAAGACATCATCATACACCAGTAAATAAGACTATATAATATTTGGAAAAGGGTTTAATTAATTAGTATTTAGAAACACCTCTTTGTATATGAGTACTATGATGTTTTTCTATGAAAAAAATCTACATTAAAATCACTCTTTTTTACCAACATCACACATTTATCTTATTTAAAATTATTTTTCCTCTTTATTTTTATTTTCTCTCCATTTCATTTCTTCTCTAATTTTCTCTCTTTCCCCTATTCTATCCTTTTTTATTTTCACTCTTTCTTTCATCTTCACTAATTTTTTATTCTATCTGAAAATTTAATCATCCAAATTTTTTTGGGGGGACATGGGGTTGAGTGTTATAAGTTCCCCTCAAAGTACAAAATATTATCAATTCAAGAAATCATCATGAGTAACCCACTGATCATACTGTCACGGTCATCCCGACAATAAATGGAAATCCTATATAGTAAAAACATCTCAAAAATCATCATATTTATAATTATAGATGGTAAAAAATACATTCACTTTCATGGTGACATTTGGCTCAACAAAATCATTCAACCACTGAAGCCGGTACAGATTTTTGGGCCTTATAGTTGGTAGTCCCAACTTCTCCACAAACACAGTGCTCGCCACATTGCGAAAACTTACACCCTTAATAATAACACTAAATACCTTCCCATTGATCTTATATCATGTACGGAAAAGGTTCTCTCGCTTCCCCTTATCCCAAATGGTCATTTGTGACTTAAAAGTCTCATAGAGATAGGAATCTGACCATCTTCATAAAATTATCCAATATCAATTTCTAGAGATTCTTCCTCCTCAACTTATGAGCTCTCTCCATTGCTCTTCCATTCTCTTTACTAGTATATGGTCATGGTGCACTGGTTTGGGAATTAAATAGTATTGTGAACCCTTCCTTGACATTTATAACAACCACTTTTCCAATTCATGGTTTTGTTTCCTCAAAAGAAGTTTTATTAGGAGGAATAATTACCTTATCACTTTTGTAATCAACCAACTATTTTTTACATTCATGGTTCTCCAATATCCATTATTGAATATCTCCATGGAGTGAAATGGGTAGTGGGTTCTCTCATGTTGATCTTACTTTTGATTTGTTCCTCGATCATTGCAGCTTGGTGTATCATGTCTTTTACTTCCTCATGGTGGCGCATATCTACTTGATCAACAATCTCCCATTTAATCCCATGCAAGAAGCACACCATAGTTTGTTCTAGATCTTATTCAATGTTCAGTCGTATAATAGAAATCTGCATCTCTTTATAGTAATCTTCAACACTCTTACTCCCTTTAATGAGGCATTGATGTCTGTTATAGAGATCAATATAGTAGTGTGAGGTAATAAATTGCTTCATTATGGATAACTTCATGTATTACCAAGTATTAATAGGACATATTATATAATGGTCTCTCTCCTTTTGAAATTTATCCCACCATTTTAATGCATTATCAATGAATTCAAGGGATTCATGTTTTTTCCATATTCTCCTAAGAATATGTATGATATGAAAACACCTACTTGATCCACATCTCCCACTCCAAGTATTCTTTTGGATCTATTTTCCCTTGAAAATAAGGGACCATCACCGTGATGCCTCTAACGATGTCATCATTATGTGGTCTCTATTGGCCACATCTAGGTTGTTGGAAAAAACATCCTCCTTTTTGGGACATCCTAAAAATATTCATCAATGTTATCCATTTCCTCTTCCATGATGTGGGGGTGATGTGGTGATGAAGTGCATCATAGGTTACCATGGATCATCCTTAGTCTTGGTTGATTCTCCATGTTGAAAATCCTCTCATGTAGCTCCTCCATCTTCCTATCAAGAAGCTTCTCGAAATGGCTCGCTAAAGATTGAACATGGAGTTGTGAAGATTCCAGTGACGGAGAATACTTCGGATTACATTATCACTACCATGATAAATTTTTTTCCTATGGTATTTTTCCATGATATATTACACAAACACACATGTGGAGGAACACACACAATGATACAGACACTGACACATGCAAGGATACACACACAGGTAAAGACACACACACACACACACAATATGTACACATACCCATGCGAGATGTACACACTCACACTAACACACACAATATATAAAAACATGCACTCGAGATGTACATACTCGCACATGCACACACACACAATATGTACAAACTCACACAATGTTATACACACTCAAGAATGTTTTTTAAAATTTTCATGCTACTATCACACTAAATTTAAATACTAACCTCTTATAACTTGTTTAGGGATATGATGGTCCACCAATCCTTACCAAACCAAGATTTTGTTGGGGGATGGTTTAACACAACTTGTATAATTGGTAATAGGTAAAGGTTGAAAAGGAGAGTAGAAAATGGATAAATAGTGAAAAAGAGGTAGAAAGTTGGAATTTGGATTTTTACCAAATGTGTAAAGTGAATAATATTATTATCCAAATATAATATGAGAATGAATTAAAATTAAGGAGAAAGTGATGCATAGAAATATAAATTTCTAATAATGTAAAGCATAAAGAAGTAATTGTATCCACATTATTTTGTTTTTTTTCTTTTTTTGGTAAAATATTACCAAAAAGTTATTTGTTTGGAGTTTTAAAGAACAAGATGATTGACCAGAGAGTAATTTTTTATTGAAATAACTCAAATAAAGGATGTGCATACTTTTGAAAAGTAGAAAATGATTATTTATGAGAATTTTATTTTTTTTGATTTTTTTTGGACACAAATCACATATAGCGAATTAAATGAGAAAAGAAAGAGTATGAATACTTTGATCAATTTATAAATATTTCAATCTTACATAACATAGGAAAAATATGGAGGTTTTAAAAGAAAAGGGTTTTTTGTTTTTTTAATGGGTGGGTAATAACAAAGGATAATATGGGTAATATATATATGGGAAAAAGAGGGTGATAGATGTCTACCATGTCAACCAGAGATCTAAGAACAACTATTGAGAGATGCATGGGGTGGCCCGATATTCATGTAATATGTCATTGAATGAAGGATTTGGTTTGGTGCTGAGTGTCAGATGATGGGTATGGAGAGTGGATAATAGTTGTCAATCAACCATATAAGGAGAATTACCTACTACTTAGACAACACACTCATGAGAGCGATGTGATAGCCAATCCACACAAAAATGAACTTGGGTTAAGGTATATAATTGGGGGACTTCATGATCTTGGATCACTAATATAACTTATAGATTAACAAGGTAATAATTCGAAGGAGCTAGAGGAAAAAAGAAAAATTATCACACAAAGGAGAGAAACAAATCATAAGATCTCAATTAAAATTATGAGTGAAATAGAATTCCTTGGGGTGTGTATTTATAGCAAAGGGGTTATATAATATTCAAGGGAATAATCCCCTAAATTAAAAGAGGATAGTCCTACCTTTTTCACCTTAAATTAAAAAAGATAAAGTCAAACAAAGACTTTTGGGAAAAGTAACACATATCTTTCCACCCATGGCTCACCAGATTTGACATTGAGTACCTAGTCTACCAAATTTGAATTTGGTATCCAAATATTCTATTCTAGAATTATATACGTGGGAAAGGCTTCTAAAATTCGTGAAACCATGTGGGACAAGCATTAAACATCATATTTGGGCTTGGATAAGTGAGATAATAGTCCCATTTTCACTATCCATGCAAGGAAAGATTCATTGGGCCTTCAATGAAGCGATATGGGTGCCCATTATTACATTCAACCTCTTTAATCTCCCACGCATTATCAGGATTTGAAAATATAACTCCTCCTTCCGTGAAATCGACCCAGTTCGTTCAAAATGGTTCTCATAAATTTTTTACCTTACACCTCTGCTGAACTCCCTGATCCTTCATAAAATGATCTTTTGTGAATACAAGAACATCTAAGAAATAACAAAGAGTATTGGGGTGTTATTTTTGTATATCATAGCTATGCTTAAATGATTATTATGTGATGAGAAGTGGGGTGGTTAAGAGCTTTTTTATATGTAATAGGGGTGACACATTTAGAAATATTCATAACATTATTTTAAAGGAATGCCACTTTCAATGGAAAGTTGTTCCAAAAGAGAAAAATAATAGTGAAAATAAGTTTATTGGTTGATACCCTTATCATCCATGAAAATAAGATATAAAATTTTAAATACATTTAGGTTCTTTATACATAATTTAACTTTTTTACAATACTTTACATTTGTTGTGGTAACTTATGTTTTCCTCGTAACTTCTTTTTATGCTTAAAAATAAAGTTTAAATTATTTTATAATTTATATATTATGATTCCAAACATGATTTTTTTAAAATATTAAATTTATAAAAGTAATAAAAATTAATTTTAAAATAATAACTATATAATGAAAAAAAACAATTTTAGAGAAGAACATAACTTTTCTTCCAAAATGTCAAATATAGATCCAAAATTAAAATTTATATTTCAAAATTTATAATTTAACTTAATAAATACATATTTTTTTCAAGAAAAAGGTTTTAAATTTTTTTTATTCACATTTAATTTATGATGATGTCATAAAACTTATGGTCTTTGAAAAAACTATATTTATACAATTCACTTAAACAAAAATCTTCCTACAAAAATACCAAAATTTAATTCTAATCAAATATTTCCTTCCAAAATAAAAAAATGCATTTTATTTTTTAAAATTTAAATTCTAACATTTATGAATTTAAATTTTAAGTGGGAATAAACATTATATTTTAAAACTATTTTATAGGAAAACGACTTTTAAGAATATTAATTGTTATTATTCTTATTTCTTATCAATTAAAAAATATATTAGTTATAATATATTATTCTTATTTAAAATATAATTTATATTAAAATAAATATTTATTCATATAATGAATTTACATTTATTTCTTTACTATTAGTAAGTATTATATGGATATTAATTTATTTTCATATAAACATTATCACTAAATTTGATTAAAATAATTATTTATTGGAAATTAATTAAATGTACACAACACTTATAAAAATTTCTTTCTGTAATAATATTTTCCAAATAAAATAAAATAAAATTATGTAGATTCTAAAATTTTAGTTTTACTAGTCCATGGATATTAATATAATCCTTTAAATCATATAATAATAATATATGGTGTATAAAAAAATATATTTTTTTGTAATAAAATATCTCAATTAAATATTATATTTTTAGTTTATTATTATATTCTCATAATGTATTTATATTTATCTTTAATTTTAATATTTTATCTTAATAAAATGTGTTTCCTTTTTTTGAGTTCTGTGGTGTCTGTGAAACAAGATATTCAAAATAATATTAATTTAAATGGAAATTAATACTAAAATATTGAGGTGTAACATTTATATTAGAAAAGTTCATTTTTTCATGACATGATGGTTAAGAATGAATGAAAGATAATTTAAATCCCTTAAAACCTATCTAGTTTTCTCAATTACTAGTTTTACAATTTATTATATAATTATATGACAAGAAATTATCTTTTCATGATCATACACTTAGATAGAACTCAGTTGAGGTCCATGATTTATTAACCTATCATATGAGATCTGTCAATAAATTGCTTCGCTTGATTAGTGTCATACCTAATTACCTTATATTAAGAAAAACTCTCAAAAATAATAATATACGTATTAATGTATAAAACCTTACATACTAGAAAATGGTTTGATAATCTCAATTGGTAGGATCCATAGCTAGTGTTCACTTAAATAATGACAATGTCAAATATGTGAAAATATACGTGCTTTACATTAAGTGGATTGATTTGAATACATTTAAAAAAATATCACATGAGTGATCAATTATATCCCTATCATACTAATCTTAACAAGCCATTGTAACTGAATATGATGATCATTAATCAGGAATAACGTGGTAATGAATATATTCTAGTGGTTGTTATCAAATAATTTCTAATATTATACAAAATTAAAAGAAATTGATGATAATTTATTACCATTAATATACATTAAATGATTTATAATATCTATATACCAATAACACATGATATAATTTTGTGAAAAACACTAAAAATATCCTTTATTCAGTAAATACAGTCACTCATGTATCTCACACCCAAATAACAAGTGTGAATTTCATTTTTTTATATATGGGGATTTTTATGGTATCCCCAATATTATCCTATATAGGAACATGATACAAATTAATATTTCTCATGTTAATAACATATTTTATTGGATGAAATTGATAAAGAATATCATTAGTTCCCTCGTGAGATTTTGTATCCTTAACATATGAAAATGATCTATTATATTTCACTATACAGTTCAATCAAATGAATAATGATCTAAACCATACCAAGTTACGTGATAAACTTCTTCATCCAAATAAATTATTTATATGCACTAGCTACCATGAAATATTAAAATTTTATTAAATAATTTACAGCCAACAGTTTCATAGAACATTTCTAGCTTACAGATCTGCTATTTAGGGAAAACAAAAATCTAGACTAAAAGCTAATGTAATTTTTTTTCAATTTAGAAATAAATATTAGTTTAAACCTTTACAATGACCTCTAACTCACAAAAAAAGTTAGAAAATACATCTTTAGTCAATGTAAATTATTTTTATAAATTCTTCACCACTAGTCATACATAATGCATAATATACATCAATATGTGAATAAAATATTGAATATTTATTGATGTAATAATAAAAACATATATAATCTTACTAATGTGTTCTTGTTATTAAACTATTTAAGTAAACTATTTCTTTGAAATACTCTTTCTAATAAATATTTTTAAATAAACCTTTTTAGTGTTCTACATGAAATTTTTTTAGTACTTTATACTAGTGTATGTATTTTGACCAAGACTAATAGTTAATTTAATTCAATATCAATAGACAATCATATATAGTATTTACATTTCTTCATGAAGATATTTTATTGATAATATATATTTCATCAATTTTTTTACTGATTATAACACTAAAATTTCATTTTCTATTAGAAGTATATCATTAACATTAAACATCATATATACAATTAGGTTCCTAAAAATGGTATATATAAAAAACTATCATTATGTTTTAACATTAAAAATATTTGATACCATTATCAAAATGAATATTTCAACATCAAAAATATTTTTTTCACTCATAAATATATCATTCAAGCATACAGATCTTTAAAACATTTCTTGTATTTTTAAACCCTTTGGATTTTAACATATAAACATCCTTGAATAAATTAATATTAAGTAATGTGTAATTTATATCTAGTTGATATATATCATAATCATAGTATGGTACAACTGAAAAAGAATATGAAATTATTTTACCATAGACACTTGAGAAAAGGTTTCTTTATAGTCAATACAAAGAATTTGTTTAAAACCATTAGTTACTAAGGGATATTTAGAGATTGATAATCTACCTTTATTGTATATATAATTAGAAAATTCCCACTTACACCAAAGGTACATTATCCCTTTATATGGATTTACAAGGTTTTAACCTCGATTTGTTTAGATGGATTCAATTTAATGTTATATTTCATTTAAACTCTTATTGGAGTTAGAACTAATGATGACCTCTTGGTAAGATGTTAGATCATATTCTCTAACTATTACATCACCTTAATTAGAAATTAAAAATAAATATCTTTAATATTCTTAATAAAATATACCAAAACATCATATTTATTTTATACACTAAGACGATTCATCTTTCACAACCACTTTTGTTCCAAACTCACCAATCATGAGAATAAAATTCCCTTACTGGTCTTGAATTCATCAAGTTCAAATTTAATCCCACCAATTCTTTTAGAAATATATTTCATTTATAAAAAAACAGTATATAAATCTAAAAAAATATGTGATGTATTATATTATTTAAATAATAAACCACTATTTCATTAGGATAATAAAAAATATAAATTTTTCAAATTTTGGTTCAAGTTTACATGGGTTAATCATCTCACATATGCCTTCAAACACTAAATATTCCTGAAATAAAATTTTGAATGCTTCATGAGAAACATCTCTTATTATTTATTTTAAATATAATTTTATTAAACATAATAAAATATAAATGAAATATTTTATAGATAATAACTTCAAAAGAAAATGGATAGTATACATGACTTATCAATGATCGAACAATGTATATCCAAGTTTCGTATTGTAATTTCAGAAACACCATTTAACTCTATAATACTAGGTGGAGTGGGTTTTGATACTCTATAAAACATTTTAAGTCACTAAGGATGTTATTGACTTAAATATTATTCACATTGACTAGATAAAAGTGTTTTAATGATTATTTCATTTTTATTTTATAATTTACTTTTGAAAACGTTGAACATTTCAAAAGATTCATACTTCTCTTTCACAAGATACATATAAACATACCCATACCTATTTTAGTCATTAGTGAAGGTAATAAAATATGAAAAATCACCTTAATCTTATTTATGTATAATAAAGCATACATTAGTAGGTATAATTTCAAATAAATAATTATCTAATTACCTGTTAACCTTAAAGGATGAAATACCCCAAAAAGATTGTTCAGTTACACTGGGGGAGAATAAGTGTAAGAAAATTTTACAAAATTATTTTCTTCTTTTATTTCCACTGTTAATATTTAAAATATTATTTCATTTATTATGTATAGATTTTTTTGTTAACACCCTACACGCCACACCACATGAAAAACAGTAAATAACCATGAAATGTGACACACAATATTTTTACAAGGTTCGATCTGAATATGGGTGTTTACTCTTCACTATCTTCTAGTCTATTTTTAGACACATATTATATCACTAATCAATTGAGGTGATTACAAAGGGTTAGAAGGTATAATACTTAACTCAACACTTACCAGGGGTGGGAAGGTATCATCATTCACCTACGGGAATGTATCATCCTTTACCCAATGCTATAGTTTGATAGTACAATTATCCAAAAAACTATATACTATTCCATGGAAAAGATTTTAATAGTTTCCCATAATATTAATTACTCTAATATAATTATTTACTAAACAATATATTCAAATACAGAAGGATTCCACTACATCAAAAAATGAAACATCTTTTTCTTCATCAATAAGTCTTTAACTAATAATCTATATTCTAATACAATAATATATAGTGATATATTGTTATATAAGGTTTCATAACATTTTATCCTTATTAAAGGTTTGAATTGTTAGACTCACTCAGTGAATCATCTATTTATTCTTTAATTACCTCAATATATAGAACATATATATGGAACCAATAGTTATGACCTTTGTCAACACTTTTAATCATCTTATAATTCCCTATCTTTTACCTTTGATGATAATTAGGTATTTAATATTATTACCTCACTAACCTCCTTGTAACACCACATTATTTTACAATATATTTCTCTTTAATAAATTTTAAATTTTAAATATCTTTCATTACATGAAACACTAATTTTAAATGTTATGTGATATACTTTTAATATATTATTATTTTATGTAATAGTTTTCACCTAAATAGTAGATGTAAGGGTATAAATAATATCAAATAAATAGTGAGTCATTATTTCTTAAATATTTATATAATTTAAAAATTGGTTATAAATTTATTATAATTGAAAATAAAATCAATTTGAAGGTAAAAATATTTGATTTTCTAAAAAACTTTTTTTAGGAAAACAATGTTTATCTTGATAAATTAAATAAATCACATTTTATGAAATATTTTAATTTAATTTTTAGTAAATATAGTCAATAAAATAGTTTAACATTCATATAATCATTTTTATATGGCTTGGAATGAAGTTAAACTCAATTTTATGCATAAAATGTATTTTTCAAAAAATGGTTTTGTGGAATTTTGAACACTTATTTTTAAAATGGGTTTATGACACTTATATAAAATTAATATTTTAAAATGGATTCCATATCTATAATAATCTAAAATAATATTATGTATTTTGTTAAACTTATATTTTAGTCATAATCAATAGTTAAAATAGAAATATTTATTTTCCATAGTTAGGTTTCAAGTTGATTTACCGGGGGGCGTGGTTAACCTAAGAGATAATGTGATTCCCTCACCACAAAAGCCCAAATTTGTTTCCAAAAACATGGTGTGTAATTTTTTTATAAAAATATTCTGAAAAAATTACACATCACATCTCATCATAGAGGATCTTCTCGGTCTATGTTACGGAAAACCAGATATAATTGAAACTTTTGTTTAGAATAATAAGATATGATTCATATTGATTCCACCACATAGAAGAAATAAAAGGTGACTAATATACTATGTAACACCCTAATATTCCATGGTACGTATCCCTTTGAATAATGCAATGGCATGCATTGTACGCAACTTTGAGATTCTAACACACCACAACCAATGAAACTATCGGTAATGAATAGTAATACCTACTTTTTGAAATTTTATATATTCTATCACTCAAAATGAACTTCATTTTTGGATTCGTAATATCGAAATTATCCTAGGGTGAAATTTTGGTACTTTTCGAATAACTTTCATATTTTAATGAATAGTGAAAATTACTAAATTTTAATTAAAAAAAACTTATTTAATTGAAATAATTAATATTGATAAATAATTAATTTCAGTGGTTTTAAAGTATATTTAGAATATATTTTTGCCATTTAATTAAATTTATGTCATTGGACATAATTTCACAATTAAACCAGACATACACAAGTGCCAATCTTTTGATAGTTAATATCTCTTAAAAACACGCTTTTTGTTTTGACAGCGGGAATTAATTTTAAACTAATTTCTGCCACTTATGTGTTTGGAATTTGGAAAAATGTATTCCATATTTGGAATGAGGATGTTAAAATTGTGTAAATAGGTAACTTTTTTTTAGACATTTTGAATAATTACTTCGGTAAATATTTTATTTACCAAGGTTAAAGGGTAAATCTGGTAAATAAGGGTTAAAAATAATATTTTAATACTAGGAAATTACCCAAAAACGTGTCCTAACCTTATTGGTTGATACATGTCTGACCATGGTCAGCTTTGGGTCTATTTTGGGACCCCATGGTGCCACTTGTATGTGATAGGGACACTTTATTTTAATTAAGTTAAAATGTATACAAAAATGACACAAGCATATATCTTTTAGAATGTTTTTTTACATAGGGTTATATATGTTGGATTTTCAACTATAAATATTAATTATAAATAGAAAAATATTTCCTACATAATGGTATTTTATTTATAAATTTTAGACATTAAATAATTTAATTTTTTTATGACACAATGGTGATGCAGTAATTACTATAATAGTGAAAAATTAAAATGATTGATATTGTAGATACCCAAATAAATATAATTTGATACATTTTATGAATTAAACTAATTTTAAAGGTTAATATGATATTTGAGGAATAATTTAATTAACTTTTTTCGAAGTAATAATTCTGTTATAATTTTTATAAAAAAGAATTATTGAATAGTGTCAAAATTTACACAAAAGAGTTTTTAAAACAAATATTATATTATTAATTGATATTAAATTACTAAAAATCTATGGTTTTTCCAAGAAACTTATATCATTATAGTTGTATCATTAATGGACCACTTGGGGGTAACTTGGATGTATATAGTATGTTTATTAACCATATAATATAAAAATACAAAGAGACATTGTAAAAGTGAAACTAATTAACTAAGAGTTAATACTTAAAGATAAGGTTAATATAATGACCCAAACCTGTCTAAATTCTATTGGTTAAGTATTTTTCGCCATATCCCCACCTTAAACTTTAAATAATACACTTTTGATCCATTACAAACAGAATATGAATTTATTATAATATAATATTTTTAGCTTTTCCAAAGGTGCCCCTCACCCATCTTATAAAAGGGCACCCCCCCTTCTCATTACTTCACACCTTAAAAGCCTTTTGGTTCAGCCAAACCCTACCCAAATACTCTCTAAAATTCTCTCACTACAACCTAGAGGCCTTATTTTGATCCTAAAGCCAACCTAAGAATCCATTTTGATCAAATCAAAAGGAAGAACCCTAAGAAGAGGTAATGTTTTTACCACCCTTTTCCAAATTCTTTTCTTCCTCAACTTATTCTTTCTTTGTTATTACAATTAAAAAATAATGAATCCATTATATCCCATATAATGTAATATTATTATAAATATAGTACAACCATATTCAGTATTATATCCATCCATTGAATGACATGTCACCATACATGCGTACGTACAGCTTACCGTCTCCACGTCGTGGTGTAATTGTCATTCAATAAATTATTATATGGATGGGTATAATAATGATGTTTAATTAATGTAAATAATAATTATAAAATGATAATTATTCTTTCTATATGATATACCATCCAATTATACATTATTTTAACATCAAAAGAATGATATTGTTGCTCGTGCTACGTACGGACTACCGTCTCCACGAACGCGATGAGATTCATTTTCCATCGTATCCATTCAAGTACAATTATCATTTGATTATTTAAAAATAATGTTTAAGGACTTGATATCATTCTGTATATGAATAATATACAACCTATCAATGACAAACATGTCTTATGTAACAAAACATATAAAAGAAAACGAGTAAGTTAACACCCGAAACAACGATAATACTAAGATATTATTAACAAATCAATGTTAAAAGATGATATCTGATATCAAATTAATGTAAATGATTCTTTTATAATTCAATAAAAATTATTTCACCATTATACATGATGTTAAACTACCGTCGACCAAGGAAGAAGTACAAAGTAAGGGGTTTCTTATCTCACTTTTAATTCCGTGAGAATTCCATTGTTCACCACTTATTTATTACATGTGGTGTGTGTACTTCACATGTTTGTATTCATTGTTTAATATAATTTAATTCATATATATTTACATCATCATTGTATGATCCATATTTCATGGGTTTATGTGTTTTTAAGGTATCAAATCAATAAGGTAATTTTAAATTTCAATTTCCATTGATTCGTCTTTACGCATACTTCATTGATTATTTTACTCCAATATTATGTGTAGAATCACTATTCATTTGACTATGTCAAAAATTACACTCCCCTTTCTGTGGATATAATTTTTATACATATAATAACTCCATTGATAAATTCTCAAGTCATCGGTATGAACTTGATAAGTGTAATTTTAACTCAATATCCATTTGCTGAGTTAAATATCCAATTCATTGGTGTTGTTTTTACAAGAATATGTGTGAATGTCATCTGATAGATTTACACTAAATATCCAATAATATTGAGTGTATTTATATTTGTCACACAAAATTATGTCGTTCATTTATCCTTAACCTAAGGATATGGTATTTATAATAAAATTCATCTCAATTTACATTCCATTGAGAATTCATTGTTGTTATACACCAAATCACTTTTATGTGGTGTATATAATGTCATTTGACATAGTATATAATGAATCCCTTTATTCTCATGATATTAAAAAAATTTTATTACCTCAATTATTTGTATTCAAGTGTCTTTATTTTGGTTAGAAACTCTAACTAAAATACCATTTTTAAATGTTTTAAAGACTTATTCTTCTAAATATTGCTCATTAATGTCCATGTTTTAAAAATGGTTTTAATGATTTATTTATATGGACATTAATGTTTTAAAATTAAAATTACTTTTAAAAGTTTCAATGTGGTATGGGACACTTTGATTCAATAATCTATTTTTAAATGGCATCTTGACAAATATTGTGACTTTTAAATGTTTTCAAAAAAGGGGTATAATTCTCTCAAATAGTTTTGATGGTTATTTTCATCTATGTCAATATCATACATTATTATCGATTGAGGTTAATATGATACAATACAATCTTCCATATTGTATCAAATGAGTTGTGTTTGACTGTGGATGTGCTATTTTTATACCATTCATGGGTTGTGGTTAAAGTATTGACATTTCCTATGCTAGTTTTAATACTAATGTTTATGTTATGTTTAAACATGTTCATATGTGGAATGCATTGGACATAGTAAGTGACAGGTGGAGCCCGCTATAGCTCCTCGATGCATTGGTAGGTCTCATGAGACAAACTAGTGTCTTGGCACAAGTCCTTGGAAAAATCTTATTTATAGTCTTGGCACGAGGCCTTGGCTATGTGTTTATGATAGTCTGCCATTATGCATTCCATCATTATGAAAGTGGTTATTGATATTGCATGTGATTATTCGACTAGTAGAATATTCATGTGAATAAGTAAATGGCATTATTTCATTTTATCTTTTCCATATTATTCTGATGTTCATGTTCAAAAGGATTTTGTTTTAGTTATAAATTTCTTTAAGTGTTTATGCTTATCTACGAAAGCTTCTGCTATATTGTTATCCTTACTGAGCATCTGAGCTCACCCCTTTCAATGTTTTATCTTTTCCCAGGATGTGAAGAAGTAATTTATGAATGACCTGAAGGGATAATATGAGGGGATATAAAGACAATATGTTGTTGTAGTTTTTTTACCTTATGATGTAATGTAAGACTTATGAATATATCTAGTGTTTCCAAGACTACTAAACTAATCGGTCTTTCGAGACTTGATCCTTTGTGATCATGCTAATGTTATGTAATAATGCACCGAATCTGGGTATCTAGGTTCGGGGCGTTACAGTTGGTATCATAGGAAGTTTAGTACAAACCTTGGAAGCTAGATTTAGATAAACTCTGATTAGAGTACATAGACTTAAGATGAACTTTGAGGATTGTTATAGAAGAACAACCTAAACTTTTGGTATTGTAGAGATTTTTTGAGTTTTCCAAGCAATACATCCATTTCTAGATACGAGCAGGTAGAGGCGGCTCTGGCACAGTTGTACCTAGGGGTAAAACGCGAAAAAACCACATTGATCTAGACTCGAACGGGAACTGGTGCACAACAACGGGCCTTACTGCACTCTTGGTTACGACACTCCTGGGGGATATGATTAAGATAATTTACATTTTCTTTACAAACCTATTTGAAGTATTAAATATATAATATGAGAGTAAATGACCTTGGTTAATTCTAATGTGTTTCAAATTGAGAATATGGTGACATGGTAATCTCTAAATGATTTTATGACTACTGTTACTCACAAAATGCTTTCTAGTTTTAGTCAATGGCTGGATTCCAAGGAAGTCATAGTGACTTTGGGAATGATGTACAAGGTGGGAACGGTGGTGGCAATGAGCAACAAAATGGAATGTTGATAGGGGTAAAGGATATTGTCTTTATGCCAAATCAATTTTCAAAAAATATGATCAATAATATATATATTAACCAATTCCTGCACACACAAAAAAGAGAAAGGTGATGAATGATAAGAGCTCCAACAATGGAGACCATGGATAAAAGAATCCTCAATTTCCATAATGCTGGAAATATGGAAAGAGACACCCAGGAAAGTGACTCAATGGGGCAAATAAATGCTTTACGTGAAGGAAGGAAGGACATAAAGTAAATAATTACCGATGAAAAATGAAGTGTACTATGGAAGAAGATAAAAATGGTCCCAGGATTCCATTTACATTGATTTTCCGTAAATGTAGGTGACCTGGCCATTACCCGAGTGAATTCCCTATTCTATAGGATATTTTCTTGGTCAAATAAGAAGCTATGTGGAAGTAAATGGTTGGAGAAATGTTTAAAAAGTATTAGTGATCCTTGTTGATGGGTTTACTTTGGAATAATATTCTATTGTATTTTTAACCCTGCTGTTTTCCATGTGAGAATGATATTTGAGGAAGAATTATCTTTTCTCTTGCGGATATAGTTATAAATAACCATTTGGTTTTATATGATCATTGGGTTTGAGGCAATTATAAGTTATTATAATTTGGGGTGAAAATTCAAGGGATGAGATATGATTTGTGGTTAAATTATGTTATGGTTATTTTGAGGGATTTATCTCATTTTGGTAATGTTATGAAATATAGTTTTTGAAAAAGGACAACACACAGACTATGTGACAACCCGTTGCGTCAGACAAAGCTGTGGGAATCGAACCCACAACCAAAGTACGATTGGGATTTATCGCCTACCACTAGACTACATGAAGTCCCTGGTTAGTGTGACAATTATTTTTAGATAAATGATTTTATTGATCAATAATAATTTGATTTGGGATCTTGTTTCTTATCAAATGAATACCCTTAGTATAGAAAAATGATTTGGTGATTAAGTGATAAATGCTATTTTGGAAGTTGTACACTTTGTTGTGAAAACTATATGCCCACGGAAAATAGAATATTATGGGATTTCATTTGACGAGTAATGGAGGATTTTTATCTATGTTTTTATTGTGGATTTATAGTGATTTGGGTTATTTATGGAAATGATTAGGTTAATTACTTTTAAGTATGTGACTTTAAGAGTAATTAATGTCATTTGGAGGTACAATTTAACGTGGAAGACGACATTCTTATATGTTTTGGGTTTAAATATTAGTTTGGATTATATTGAAGGATTTTAAGGACAATTGATTATTGAATAGTATTTATTTAACTTTGGGGTATTGATGGTTTAATTTAAGAAATTAAGATCAATGTTTTTTTCTCTAATGGAATTTCCATTTAGGGGATCATCAGATATTATACAAACCATTTTGGTTTTGATTAATCTCTAAAGACACGGTAAATATATAGTTTATCCTACGTGGATCATGTATTTCTATAGATGTTTATTCTAGCTCTTCCATTGTGACCAAGTCTTCTTGAATACTAATTTTTCAAAAAAAAAAGAGTTAGTGGTAAAAAGTTATTAATTAATGAAACTCTACTTAAAAAGTAAGTATATCACTTTATGTTCTTAATTAATATCATAAATTAATTCCTCTTCCTTATGTAATGTAACTTAAAACAAAAAATGTTTTCCGTTTAATTTTCCTATAGGGAGACTAATGTCTGTTTTTCCCAATAGAAGATTGTGATTTTATTATTGTTAACTTTCTCCTGATCATGTTTTCTATCCCTCTCGATAAGATCTTAACACATAGTTTATCATCCATATCCATGTTTTCCTACCTGGAATCCTAGTATGGGTTATCTTGGGTGACCTTTATACCTCTCTTCCTTTCTTTTAAAGTGATAGTTTTATTGACTCTTTTTCTGATATGGGACTTTCCATTATATTCTCAAGCCCAATTTTAAAAAAATTGGGTTGAAAAAATTTATTGATGGAGGGGAGAATGTAACACCCAAATATTACAAGGTACTTTTCCATTTGAATAATGCAATGGCGTGCATTGTACGCAACTTTGAGATTCAAACCCACAACAACCAATCAAACTAGCCATTATGAATAGTAATACCTAATTTCTGAAATTTCATAAATTTTTTCTCCCAAAATGGACTTCATTTGTTGATTTGGAATATCAAAATTAGCCTAGGGTGAAATTTTGGAACTTTTCGGATAACTTTCATATTTTGATGAATAGTGAAAATTACTAAATTTTAATTGAAAACAACTTTTTTAATCAAAATAATTAATATTGATAAATTATGAATTTGAGTGGTCTTAAAGTATATTTAGAATATATTTTTACCATTTAATTCAATTTTTTTTCATTGGACATAATTTCACAATTAAACCAGACATAAACAAGTACCAATCTTTTGATAGTTATTATCTCTTAAAAAACGCTTTTTGTTTTGACAGTAGGAATTAATTTTAAATTAATTTATGTCACTTCTGTGTTTGGAATTTACAAAAATGGACTCCATATTTGGAATTATGATGTTCAAATTGTTTAAATAGGTAACTTTTATTTTTAGACATTTTGAATAATTATTTCGGTAAATATTTTATTTACCATGGTTAAAGGGTAAATCTGGTAAATAAGGGTTAAAAAATAATATTATAATAATAAAAAATTACCTAAAAACGTTTCCCAACCTTATTGGTTGATACATGTCCGACAATGGTCATCTTTGGGTCGATTTTGGGACCCCATGGTGCCACTTGTATGTGATAGGGACACTTTATTTTAATTAAGTTAAAATGAATATAAAAATGACACAAGAATATATCTTTTAGAAAACCAATTTTTACATAAGGTTATATATGTTGGATTTTCGACTATAAATATTCATTAGAAATAGAAAACGATTTCCTACATAATGGTATTTTATTTATAAATTTTAGACATTAAATAATTCAATTTATTTATGACAGAATGGTGATACAGTAATTACCATAATAGTAAAAAATTATAATGATTGATATTGTAGATACACAAATAAATATAACTTGAGACGTTTTATGAATTAAACAAATTTTATAGGTTAATATGAAATGTTAGGAATTATTTAATTAGCTTTTTTATAAGTAATAATTTTGTTATGATTTTTACAAAAATCAATTATTGAATAGTGTCAAAATTGACATAAAAGAGTTTTTTAAAACAATATTATATTATTAATTGATATTAAATTCCTAAAAATCTAAGGTTCGGTCAAGAGACATTTATCATGATAGTTGTATCATTAATGGACCACTTGGGGGTCTTTTGATGTATATAGTAAGTTTATTAACCATATAATATAAAAATACAAAGAGACATTGTAAAAGTGAAACTAATTAACTAAGAGTTAATACTTAAAGATAAGGTTAATATAATGACCCAATCCTATCTAAATTCTATTGTTTGAGTGGTTGTCGACCTATCAACACCTTAACCTTTAAATAATACACTTTTGATCCATTAGAAACCGAATATGAATTTATTATAAAATAAAATTTTTAGCTTTTCCAAAGGTGCCCCTCACCCCTCTTATAAAAGGGCACTCCCCTTATCATTACTTCACAACATAAAAGACTTTTGGTTCGGCTAAGACCTATCCAAATACTCTCTCAACTTCCCCCACTAAAACCTAGAGGCCTTATTTTGATCAAATCAAAAGGAAGAACCCTTAAAGAGGTAATGTTTTTACCACCCTTTCTAAAATTATTTTCATCTTAAACTTCTTCTTTCTTTGTTATTACAATTCTAAATTAATGAATCTAGTATCTATTATAAACTGTAATATTATTATAAATATAGTACAACCATATTCAGTATTCTATCCATCCCTTGAATGACATGTCACCATACGTGCGTATGTACGGCTTACCGTCTCCACGTCGTGGTGTAATTTTCATTCAATAAATTATTATTTGGATGGGTATAATAGTGATGTGTAATTCATGTAAATAATAAATATAAAATTATAATTATTCTTTCTATATGATATACCATCCAATTATATATTATTTTAACATCAAAATAATGATATTTTCACTCGTGCGTACATACGGAATACCGTCTCCACGAACGCGATGAGATTCATTCTCCATCGTATCCATTCAAGTATAATTATAATTTTATTATTTAAAAATAATTTTTAAGGACTTGATATAATTCTGGATATGAATAAGATACAACCTATCAATGAAAAACATGGCTTACGTAACAAAACATATAAAAGAAAATGAGTAAGTTAACACCCGAAACAACGATAATACTAAGATATTATTAACAAATAAATGTTAAAAGATCATATATGATATCATATTAATGTAAATGATTCTTTTATAATTAAATAACAATTATTTCACCATTATACAGGAGGTTAACCTACCGTCTACCAAGGAAAAAGTACAAAGTAAGGGGTTTCTTATCTCACTTTTAATTCCGTTATAATTCCATGGTTCACCACATATTTATTACATGTGGTGTGTGTACTACCCATGTTTGTATTCATTGTGTAATATACTTTAATTCATGTATATTTACATCATCATTGTATGATCCTTATTTCATGGGTTTTTGTGTTTTTAGGTTACCAAATCAATAAGGGAATTTGAAATTTCAATTTCCACTCATTCGTCTTTACGCATACTTCATTGATTATTTTACTCCAAGATTATGTGTAGAATAACTATTCATTTGATTATGTCAAAAATTACACCATTTATGTGGATATAATTTTTATACACATAATCACTCCATTGAAAAATTCTCTAGTAATCGTTATGAACTTGATAAGAGTAATTTTAACTCAATCTCCATTTGTTGAGTTAAATATCCAATTCATTGGTGTTGTTTTCACAAGAATATGTGTGAATGTCATCAGATTGATTTACACTAAATATCCAATCATATTGAGTGTATTTATATTTGTCACACATAATTATGTCATTCATTTATTCTTAACCAAAAGATATGGTCTTTATAAGAGAATTCATCTCAATTTACATTCCCTCGAGACTTCTTTGTTGTTACACACCAAATAACTTTTATGTGGTGTATATAATGTACTTGGACATTGTATATCATGAATCCCATTATTCTCGAGATATTAAAAAAAATTTATTAACTCAATTATTTGTATTCAGGTGTCTCTCTTTTGGTTAGAAACTCTAACTAAAATACCATTTTTAAATGTTTTGAAGACTTTTTCTTCTAAATCTTGCTCATTAATGTCCATGTTTTAAAAATGGTTTTAAGGATTTATTTATATGGACATTAAAGTTTTGAAATTAAAATTACTTTTAAAAGTTTCAAATTGGTATGGGACACTTTGATTCAAAAATCTATTTTTAAACGGCTTCTTGATAAATAGTGTGACTTTTAAATGTTTTCAAAAAAAGGGGTATAATTCTCTCAAATAGTTTTGATGGTTACTTTCATCTATGTAAATATCATTCATTATAATCGATTGAGGTTAATATGATACAATGCAATCATCCATATTGTATCTAATGAGTTATGTTTGACTGTGGATGTGCTATTTTTATACCATTCATGGTTTGTGGTTAAATTATTGACATTTCGTATGCTAGTTTTAATATGAATGTTTATGTTATGTTTAAACCTGTTCATATGAGGAATGCATTGGACAT
The DNA here is from genome assembly GCA_963277665.1 of Viscum album. Classification (NCBI taxonomy): domain Eukaryota; kingdom Viridiplantae; phylum Streptophyta; class Magnoliopsida; order Santalales; family Viscaceae; genus Viscum; species Viscum album. The sequence continues at coordinate 409,426,894 of OY728142.1, forward strand.
AGTAAGTGACAGGTGGAGCCCTCTATATCTCCTCGATGCATTAATTGGTCTCTTGAGACAAACTAGTGTCTTGGCACAAGGCCTTGGAAAAATCTTATTTGTAGTCTTAGCACGAGGCCTTGGCTATGTGGTTATGATAGTATGGAATTATGCATTCCATCATTATGAAAGTGGTTATTGAAATTTCATGTGATTGTTCAAAAACTATAATATCCATGTGATTAAGTAAATAGTATTATTTCATTTTATCTTTACCATATTATAGAGAAGTTCAAGTTCAAAAGGATTTTGTTTTAGTTATAAATTACTTTAAGTGTTTATTCTTATCTACGAAAGCTTCTGCTATATTATTATCCTTACTGAGCAACTAAGCTCACCCCTTTCAATGATTTATCTTTTCCCAGAATGTGAAGAAGTAATTTATGAATGACCTACAGGTATTGTATGAGGGGATATGAAGACAAGATATTGTTGTAGTTTTTTTACCTTATGATGTAATTTAAGACTTATGAATATATCTAGTGTTTCCAAGACTACTAAACTAATTGGTCTCTCGAGACTAGATCATTTGTGATCATGCCAATTTTATGTAATAATGCACTGACTCTGGGTATCTAGGGTCGTGGCGTTACAGTTGGTATTAGAGGAAGTTTAGTACAAACCTTGGAAGCTAGATTTAGATAAACTTTGATTAGAGCACGTAGACCTAAGATGAACATTGAGGATTAGTATAGAATAACTTCCTAAAATTTTGGTATTGTAGTGATTTTGTGAGTTTTTCGAGCAATACATCCCTTTCGGGATACGAGCAGGTAGAGGCAGCTCTGGCACAGATGTACCTAGGGGTAAAACCCGAAAACACCACTTTGAGCTAGACTCGAACGGGAACTGGTGCATGACAATGGGCCTTGCTGCACTCTTGGTTATGACACTCCCGAGGGATATGCTAAGGATAATTTACATTTTCTTTACAAACCGATTTGAAGTATTAAATATATAATATGCGAGTAAATGACATTGGTTAATCCTAATGTTTTTTAAATTGAGAATATGGTGACATGTTAATCTCTAAATGATTTTATGACTACTATTACTCACACAATGCTTTCTGGTTTTAGTCAATGGCTGGATTCCAAGGAAGTCATAGTGACGTTGATAGTGATGTACAAGGTGGGAACGATGGTGGCAATGAGCAACAAAATGGAATGTTGATAGGCGTAAAGGATATCATCTTTATGACAAATCAATTTTCAAAAAATATGATCAACAATATATATTAACTAATTCCTGGACTCAAAAAAAGGAGAAAGGTGATGAATGAAAAGAGCTCCAGTAGTGGAGACCATGGAGAAATGAATCCTCAGTTTCCATCATGCAGGAAATGTGGAATGAGACACCCAGGAAAGTGTCTCAATGGGACAAAGAAATGATTTACGTGCGGAAAGGAAGGACATAAAGTGAAGAATTGCCGAAAAAAATGAAGAGTACTATGGAAGAAGATAAAAATGGTCCCAAGAATCCATTTATAGTCATTTGCTGTAAATGTAGGGGACCTGGCCATTACTTGAGTGAATGCCCTATTCTATAGGATATTTTCTTGGTCACAGAAGAAGATATGTGGAAATAAATGGTTGGAGAAATGTTTAAAAAGTATTAGTGCTCCTTGTTGATGGGTTTACTTTGGAATAACTTTCTCTTGTATTTTTAACCCTACAGTTTTCCATGTGAGAATGATATTTGAGGAAGAATTATCTTTTCTCTTGCGGATATAGTTATAAATAACCATTTGGTTTTATATGATCGTTGGGTTTGAGGCAATTATATGTTATTATAATTTGGTATGAAAAAGAAAGGTATGAGATAAGATTTGTGGTTAAATTATGTTATGGTTGTTTTGAGGAATTTATCTCATTTTGGTAATGTTAAAAAATATAGTTTTTTAAAAAGGACAACACGCAGACCGTGTGACAACCCGTTGCGTTGGACAAAGCTGTGGGAATCGAACCCACAACCAAAGTGCGATTGAGATTTATTGCCTACCACTGGACTATGTGAAGTCCCTGGTTAGTGTGACTATTATTTTTAGTTAAATGATTTTATTGATCAATAATAATTTTATTTGGGATCTTGTGTCTTATCAAATGAATACCCTTAGTATAAGAAAATGATTTGGTGATTAAGTGATAAATGCTATTTTGGAAGTTGTTCTCTTTGTTGTGAACACTATATGCCCATGAAAAATATAATATTATGGGATTTCATTTGAGGAGTAATGGTGGATTTTTCTCTATGTTTTTATTGTGGATTTATAGTGATTTGGGTTATTTATGGAAATGATTAGGTTAATTACATTTAAGTATGTGACTTTAAGAGTAATTAATGTCATTTGGAGATACAATTTAATGCAGAAAACTAAATTCTTATAAGTGTTGGGTTTCAATATTAGTTTGGATTATATTGAAGTATTTTAAGTACAATTGATTATTGAATGGTATTTATTTAACTTTGGGGTATTTATGGTTTAATTTTAGAAATTAATATTAGTGTTTTTTTCTCTAATGTAATATCCATTTGGGGGATCATCAGATATTATACTAACCATTTTGGTTTTGATTAATCTCTACAGAAAAGGTAAATATATAGTTTATCCTACGTGGATCATGTATTTCTATAGATGTTTATTCTAGCTCTTCCATTTTGACCAAGACTTCTTGAATACTCATTTTTAAAAAAAATGAGTTAGTGGTAAAAAGTTATTAAAGAATTAAAACCTACTTAAAAGTAAGTATATCTATTTATTTTCTTAGTTAATATCATAAATTAATTCCTCGTCCTTATGTAATGTAAATTAAAACAAAAAATGTTTTCTGTTTCCTTTTCCTACTGGGAGACTGATGACCATTTTTCCCAACACAAGTTTGTGATTTTCTTATTGTTAACTTTTTTCTAATCATGTTTTCTATCCCTCTCCATCAGAACATAACACATATTTTATCATCCATATCCATGTTTTACTACCTGGAATCCTAGTATGGGTTATCTTGGGTGACCTTTATACCTCTCTTCCTTTCTTTTAAAGTGATAGTTTTATTGACTCTTTTTCCGATGTGGGACTTTCCATTATATTCTCATGCCCAATTTTAAAAAAATTGCGAGGACACAATTTATTGATTGAGGGGAGAGTGTAACACCCCAAGATTTCACATTACGTTTCCATCTGAATAATGCAATGGCGTGCATTGTACGCAACTTTGAGATTCTAACACACCACAACTAATCAAACTAGCTTTTATGAATAGTAATAACTACTTTTTTGAAATTTTATAAATTCTATATTTCAAAATGGACTTCATTTTTGGATTTTTAATATTGAAATTATCCTGTGGTGAAATTTTGGTACTCTTCGGATAAATTTCATATTTTTATGAATAGTGAAAATTACTAAATTTTAATTAAAAACAACTTTTTTAATCAAAATAATTAATATTGATAAATTATGAATTTAAGTGGTTCAAAAGTATATTTAGATTATATTTTCACCATTTAATTCAATTTTTGTGATTGGACATAATTTCACAATTAAACCAGACATAAACAAGTTCCAATCTTTTGATAATTATTATCTCTTAAAAACACACTTTTTGTTTTGACAGCGGGAATTATTTTTAAATTAATTTCATCCACTTTTGTGTTTGGAATTTGGAAAAATGGATTCCATATTTGGAATCAGGATGTTAAAATTGTGTTAATAGGTAACTTTTATTTTTAGACATTTTGAATAATTACTTCGGTAAATATTTTATTTACCATGGTTAAAGGGTAAATCCGGTAAATAAGGGTTAAAAAATAATATTATAATAATAAAAAATTACCCAAAAACATGTCCTAACCTTATTGTTTGATACATTTCCGACCATGGGAATCTTTGGGTCGATTTTGGGACCCCATGGTGCCACATGTATGTTATAGGGACACTTTATTTTAATTATGTTAAAATGAATACAAAAATGACATAAGCATACATCTTTTAAAAAAACAAATTTTACTTAGGGTTATATATGTTGTATTTTTTACTATAAATATTCATTAGAAACTGAAAACGATTTCCTACATAATTTTATTTTATTTATAAATTTTAGACATTAAATAATTTAATTTATTTATGACACAATGGTGATTCATTAATTACCATAATAGTGAAAAATTAAAATGATTGATATTGTAGATACCCAAATAAATATCATTTGAGACTTTTTATGAATTAAACTAATTTTATAGGTCAATATGAAATGTCAGGAATGTTTTAATTAACTTTTTTCGAAGTAATAATTCTGTTATGATTTTTACAAAAATCAATTATTGAATAGTGTCAAAATTGACATAAAAGAGATTTTAAAACAAATATTATATTATTAATTGATATTAAATTACTAAAAATCTATGGTTCTGCCAAGAGACATTTATCATGATAGGTGTATCATTAATTGACCACTTGTGGGTCTCTTGGATGTATATAGTAAGTTTATTAACCATATAATATAAAAATACAAAGAGACATTATAAAACTGAAACTAATTAACTAAGAGTTAATACTTAAAGATAGGGTTAATATAATGACCCAAACCTGTCTAAATTCTATTGGATGAGTGGTTTTCGACCTATCACCACCTTAACCTTTAAATAATCCAATTTTTATCCATTATAAACCGAATATGAATTTATTATAAAATAATATTTTTTGCTTTTCCAAAGGTACCCCTCACCCCTCATATAAAAGGGAACTCCCCTTTCTCATTACTTCATACATTCAAAGCCTTTTGGTTCGGTAAAAACCTTACCAAATACTCTATCAACTTCCCTGACTACAACCTAGAGGCCTTAGTTTGATCATAAAGCCAACCTATGGATCCCTTTTGATCAACTCAAAGGGAAGAACCCGTAGAAGAGGTAATGTTTTTACCACCCTTTTTCAAATTCTTTTTTTCTTAAACTACTTCTTTATTTGTTATTAACATTGTAAATTAATGAATCCAGTATCTCCTATATACTGTAATATTATTATAAATATAGTACAACCATATTCAGTATTCTATCGATCCTTTGAATGACATGTCTCCATACGTGCGTACGTACGACTTACCGTCTCCACGTCGTGGTGTAATTGTCATTCAATAAATTATTATTTTGATGGGTATAATAATGATGTGTAATTCATTTAAATAATGAATATAACATGATAATTATTCTGTCTATATGATATACCATATAATTATATATTCTTTTGACATCAAAAGATGATATTGTCGCTCGTGCGTACGTACGGACAACCGTCTCCACGAACACGAAGACATTCATTCTCCATCGTATCCATTCAAGTATAATTATAATTTTATTAGTTAAAAATAATGTTTAAGGACTGGATATAACTTTGTATATGACTAAGATACTACCTATCAATGAAAAACATGGCTTACATAACAAAACATATAAAAGAAAACGAGTATGTTAACACCCGAAACAACGATAATACTAAGATATTATTAACAAATCACTGTTAAAAGATCATATATGATATCATATTAATGTAAATGATTCGTGTATAATTAAATAAAAATTATTTCCCCATTATACAGGAGTTTAACCTACCATCGACCAAGGAAAAATTACAAAGTAAGGTGTTTCTTATCTCACTTTTAATTCCGTGAGAATTCCATTGTTCACCACTTATTTATTACATGTGGTGTGTGTAATACCCATGTTTGTATTCATTGTGTAATATAATTTAATTCACATATATTTACATCATCATTGTATGATCCTTCTTTCATGGGTTTATGTGTTTTTAAGTTACTAAATCAATAAAGGAATTTGAAATTTCAATTCCCACTCATTCGGCTTTATGCATACTTCATTGATTATTTTATTCCAAGATTATGTGTATAATCACTATTCATTTGATTATGTCAAAAATTCCACTCCCCTTTCTGTGGATATAATTTCTATACACATAATCAATCCATTGATAAATTCTCAAGTCATCCGTATGAACTTGATAAGAGTAATTTTAACTCAATCTCCATTTGTTGAGTTAAATATCCAATTCGTTGGTGTTTTTTTTACAAGAATATGTGTGAATGTCATATTATTGATTTATACTAAATATCCAATCATATTGAGTGTATTTGTATTTGTCACACATAATTATTTCGTTCATTTATCCTTAACCGAAGGATATGGTCTTTATAAGAGAATTCATCTCAACTTACATTCCTTTGAGACTTATTTGTTGTTATACACCAAATCACTTTTATGTGGTGTATATAATGTACTTTGACATAGTATATCATGAATCCCTTTATTCTCATGATATTAATTTTTTTTATTACCTCAATTTTTTTATTCAAGTGCCAATTTTTTGGTTAGAAACTCTAACTAGAATACCATTTTTAAATGTTTTAAACATTATTCTTCTAAATCATTCTCATTAATGTCCGTGTTTTAAAAATAGTTTTATGGATTTATTTATATGGACATTAAATTTTAAAATTAAAAATACTTTTAAATGATTGAAAGTGGTATGGGACACTTTGATTCAAAAATCTATTTTTAAACGGCTTCTTAACAAATATTGTGACTTTTAAATGTTTTCAAAAAAGGGGGATAATTCTCTCAAATAGTTTTGATGGTTATTTTCATCTATGTCAATACCATTCATTATTATCGATTGAGGTTAATATGATACAATGAAATCTTCCATATTGTATCTAAAGAGTTATGTTTGACTGTGGATGTGCTATTTTTATACCATTCATGGTTTGTGGTTAAAGTATTGACATTTCGTATGATAGTTTTAATATGAATGTTTATGTTATGTTTATACCTGTTCATATGAGGAATGAATTGGACTTAGTAAGTGACGGGTGGAGCCTGATATAGCTCCTCGGTGTATCGATAGGTCTCATGAGACAAACTTGTGTCTTGGCACAAGGCCTTGGAAAAATCTTATTTGTAGTCTTGGCACGAAGCCTTGGCTATGTGGTTATGATAGTCTGGAATTATGCATTCCATCATTATGAAAGTGGTTATTGATATTTCATGTGATTGTTTGACTAGTAGAATGCCCATGTGAATAAGTAAATAGAATTATTTAATTTTATCTTTTCCATATTATTCTTAAGTTGATGTTCAAAAGGCTTTTGTTTTAGTTATAAATTGATTTAAGTGTTTATGCTTATCTACGAAAGCTTTTACTATATTGTTATACTTACTGAGCATCTGAGCTCACCCCTTTCAATGTTTTATCTTTTCCCAGGATGTGAAGAAGTAATTTATGAATGACATGTAGGGATAGTATGAAGGGATATGAATACAATATGTTGTTTTAGTTTTTTTACCTTATGATGTAATGTAAGACTTATGAATATATCTTGTGTTTCCATGACTACTAAACTAATCGGTCTTTCGAGACTTGATCCTTTGTGATCATGCCAATGTTATGTAATAATGAACCGACTCTGGGTATCTAGGGTCAGTGCATTACATACTAATCCTGTAAAAATAAAATTAAAATGTAGGATGAGAAATTAAAATACCCATTAGGGGGTTTTAAAAAAATTAATGATATTCCATTTTTAAAAAGACCCCTTTTGAGATAATTAGAATACATTTTCGTAAAAGGAAATGAAATTTCTTGTAGCACGTCATCATCATTTTTCAAAGGTCATTGGAAATCATTTTTACGGAAATATATTACATAATAATTTATTTTTTACTTAAAATCTATAGATAAAACACATTTCAGAGTACACATACTTGTACAAAAATGCCTGAAATGAAGCATATAAGTCAGGATTTGATCAAACTAATTTAACGGTGAAATGAAAGGGTGAAGGTACAAATTATCACATGAAATAATACTTTCTTAAAATCGTAAAGGTAACAATATCACAATTCACTTAACATATAAAATTTAATTCATGAAATGATAGATGTAATACTAAATTATATATCAATTTTCTAAAAATAGATTCAACACTTTATTTATAAATGACTTTCTAAGTACATTCATCACTATGCCATGTGCATTTATTAATAGTATCATAAGTAAAATATTCTTAGCCAAGGACATTCTACTATTCGTATAATCAGATGTTTGGTTAAATAATACTCACATAATGAGGGAATGAATAATACAAGACAATCATAACATTCTATCAAGGCCTCGTTCCAAGACCGTACATAATCATTTTATCATGACATTGTGCCATGTCTTAGTTTCTCTCATGAGACCTTCTCATGCATAGATAGGCTATATCAGGCCTCAACCATCACTTAATAAGTCATATACATTCCTCATATGTATAATAAGTCTTTAAATCAAAGTGTCCCATAAGAATTTGTTTTATTAAATTGTGCCTTTTATTCAAAGTGTCCCATACCACTTTGAATAATTAAATAATTTCTCTTATTCATAGAGTCCCATGACACAATTAATAATTAAATTAATAATCCATAATTTATTATAAGAGATACATTTCATTTTGAAAATAATTTCTATATTCAAAAATAAAGTAAATAATGAATTAACTATAAACCTTAATCTAAAGACTCCATGGTTTTTCAGTTATACTTTAGGATATGACTATAACAAATTTATCAATGACATAAAGGGATGTATAGACATACATTTCTACATGTGATGATAAATGGTGCACATAAAATAATAGTCTGATTGGGTTTATCACATAAAATAATAACTCTTAAATTCAAATCCCATGTTCCATCAAAGTAAACATTTAAAATGCTAAAAATACTTGTTTTTGAATTTAAGATAGTTATCATTCATGGTTAAACCATGCACTAATTAATGGAAGCGTCAAACAGATTAAATCTTAATCTTCAATAACCAATAGGGTTTGTTATTGAAAATTCACCATGAATTAAAATAAAATATTTATAAATTCAATACAATCATTTCATGGGGATATTAAAACATAATAAAATATTTATAATCACTTAACTAACATGATAATCTAACATTATGTACCCTCCATTTATAAGGCCTGATAATATTTTATGTTATTTATACATGTATTTATGTGTTTATGCATGTACATGAATATATTAAACAAAATATAATTCTAATCTTTTATCCTAAAATTATTAATTAATATACATGTATGTAATGTTAATTTAATAACAAGGTGATTACTTCTCAAAATTTTTAGGCACACAACAACAAAACAATGTTTTGTTACTGTTTCCCAGTGTCAAATTTTATTTGGGATCATTTTATCAATTATGAGATGTATATATGTAATCATGGAACTCATATATATACATTTGGGTTTCGAAATTAGAATTTAAAGAATTAATTATAAATAGAGGGATCACCTTTATGAATAATTGCTTAAGAAATGAAACTTAATCTGATTAGGAATAAAAACCATATATATATATACGTATAAGTTTAGTAACTCAAAAAACACTCTTAGTAAACTCTTTACATGTGTTAAATGGATCAAAACATCAATTAATTACTGATAATCATCCCATAAAAACCCAAAACAAATTAGGACTTGAAATTATATAAAACAATATATACATAGAGCGTATACATAGGATTTACATAACCAAAAACAAGGTTTTAAAAATCCTTACAAGTGTCATACACTTCAAAAACTTCATTTAATCACTAATATAGATTACATGAAAACCTAAACTAGATTATAATTAATATATATATATATATACATATATCTATATTTACACAAAGTGTATATATGGGTTTTTACATACCAAAAATGATTCTAGATTAACCCTTACATGAATTGTATAAATAAATAACATCATTTAAACAAAAAAATTTATCATTTTAATACATAAAATAGAATATGGTTGGTATTCGTTTTTAAATGTATATACACATAGAAGTATATACAGGTTAATCACACACAAAACTAAATAAACCCTTACATGACTCAAAGGTGAGGTTGAAATGAGAACAAGTGGAAGAAGTATTGGGGGGAAGAAAAACCATAGGGTTGAGTGTTCAAAATGGGTTTATATAAATGGTTTATATAAAATATATATATATATTTTTTATATATTATGGTTCAACACAAAAATATAAATAAAGAGGCCTAAATAAAATTGAATCTTACTATTTGGAGAAAAAACATTGATCAGTGTAAACCATGAATAAATCCATCATTGAATATATATATACATTGTTGAAAACATATAGGATAAACCAAAGGGGCTTGCATTAAATTAATGAAAACATGGTGGACTGGTGAAAAAAAAGAAAATGCTGGGTTCGAGGAGAGTGATTGGAGGACTCATGGGATGAGGTAGAAACAGTGGAGGAAGGAGGTGGAGACGTCAAATGGCGCGACATGAGAAAGGAGAAGAGGAAGAGGGTGGATGGGGGGAAGAAAATAGATATCTATGATTGCCCCAAAAAGATCTAATGGCTATGGTGGATTCTATAGTTTTAAAAAAGGACGAATGGATGAGATTATATCATAGATTTGATCGGATGGTCATGGGGAAACCGTGAGATTTAAAAGGGATGTACGATCAAGATTAAATGAGTTTAGATCTGATAGTTGATGAAAATCATGACAAAGAAGGAGTGATGGTGGAGTTTGAAGGCCATACTAGATAAGATGGTTGAGATCTCGCTCAGTGAGATCGGAAATCCTAGATTAGATCCCACTTAAAAATCTTCATCCCACATCGAAACGAGATAAGTTTCGAGGCAACCTTATATAACTCAAGGCCACTTCCATCACTCTGATGACAAAAACACACACACACCATGGGGTCCTTACACACCGGATCCCTACTCACGAGCCTTGTACCACCCCACCCTCATCAGTGCATGACCTGCCTCTCCCTCTGCCCGAGTGTAACACCCCAAGAATTCATAGTGTGTTATTTCTTCAAAATAATTCAATAACATGCACTACACGCAACACCGAGTTCAATTACACCATGACTTACCAAACAAGCCGTTCAAAAGAGGTTATGTATAGTATTAACTAAATTTTAAACTATATATAATCCTTATAATTTTAGAATCCATATTATGAGTTTCTTAGACATAATTTAAGAACAAATTCTTTTTCAGTATTGCACTTTTACCAACTTTTAATGGTGAAACCTTTTTAAATAAAAATTTTAAACTTTTTGACTAAATGGGGACATCAAAAAAAAATTGAAACATCCCAGGCTTCCACGGTACGCTTTCCTTTGAATAATACAGTAGCGTGTGTTGTACGCAACTTCGAGTCCTAACACACACCACAACCAATCAAACTAGCCGTTATGAATAGTAATACCTACTTTTTGAAATTATATATATTTTATATTTCAAAATGGACTTCATTTTTGGATTCGGAATATCAAATTTAGCCTAAGGTGAAATTTTGGTACTTTTCGGATAACTTTAATATTTTGATGAATAGTGATAATAACTAAATTTTAATTAAAAACAACTTTTTTAATCAAAATAATTAATAGTGATAAATTATGAATTTGAGTGGTTTTAAAGTATATTTAGAATATATTTTTACCATTTGATATAATTTTGGTCATTGGACATAATTTTACAATTAAACCGAACATAAACAAGTGTCAATCTTTTGATAGTTATTATCTCTTGAAAACACGCTTTTTGTTTTGACTGCGGGAATTAATTTTAAATTAATTTCTGCCACTTCTGTGTTTTGAATTTAGAAAAATGGATTCCATATTTGGAATCAGGATGTTCAAATTGTGTAAATAGGTAACTTTTATTTTTAGACATTTTGAATAATTACTGCGGTAAATATTTTATTTACCATGGTTAAAGGTAAATCCGGTAAATAAGGGTTAACAAATAATATTATAATAATACTAAATTACCCTAAAACGTGTCCTAGCCTTATTGGTTGATACATATTCGGACATAGTCATATTTGGGTCGATTTTGGGACCCCATGGTGCCACTTGTAGGTGATAGGGACACATTATTTTAATTATGTTAAAATGAATACAAAAATGACACAAGCATATATCTTTTAGAAAAACAATTTTTACATAGGGTTATATATGTTGGATTTTAGATTATAAATATTCATTAGAAAGATAAAACGATTTAATACAAAATGATATTTTATTTATAATTTTTAGACATTAAATAATTTAATTTATTTATGACACAATGATGATGTAGTAATTACTATAATAGTGAAAAATCCAAATAATTGATATTATAAATACCCAAATAAATATAATATGATACCTTTAATGAATTACACTAATTTTATAGGATAATATGACATATTAGGATTGATTAAATTAACTTTTTTCGACGTAACCATCATGTTATGAGTTTCAAAAAAATCAACTATTGAATAGTGTCAAAATTGACATAAAAGAGTTTTTAAAACAAATATTATATTATTAATTGATATTAAATTCCTAAAAATCTAAGGTTCGGCCAAGAGACTTATATCATGATAGGTGTATCATTAATGGACCACTTGGGGGTCTCTTGGATATATATAGTAAGTTTATTAACCATATTATTTAAAATACAAAGAGACATTGTAAAAGTGAGACCAATTAACTTAGAGTTAATACTTAAAGATAAGGTTAATATAAGTACCCAAACCTGTCTAAATTCTATTGGTTGAGTTTTTTTCGACCCATCCCCACCTTGAAATTTAAATAATCAACTTTGGAGCCATTATAAACCGAATATGAAGTTATTATAAACTAATATTTCTAGCTTTTCCAAAGGTGCCCCTCACCCCTCTTATAAAAGGGCACTCCTCCTTCTCATTTCTTCACACCTTCAAAACCATTTGGATCGGAAAAACTCTGCCCAAATACTCTCCCAACTTCCCTCACTACAACCTAGAGGCCATATTTTGATCATAAAGCCAACCTAAGGACCCCTTTTGATCAAATCAAATGGAAGAACCCGAAAAAGAGGTAATGATTTCACCACCCTTTTCCAAGTTCCTTTCTTCTTCCACTTCTTCTTCCTTTGTTATTACCATTATAAAATAATAACTCCAGTATAATATATATACTGTGATGTTATTATAAATATGGTACAACCATATTCAGTATTCTATCCACCCTTTGAATAACATGTCACCATACGTGCGTACGTACGGCTTACCATCTCCATGTTGTGGTGTAATTGTTATTCAATATATTATTATTTGGATGGGTATAATAATGATATTTAACTCATGTAAATAATAAATATAACATGTTAATGATTCTGTATATATGATATAACAACCATTTATATATTATTTCAAAAGAATGATATTGTCGCTCGTGCGTACGTACGGACTACCGTCTCCACAAACGCAATGAGATTCATTCTCCATCGTATCCATTCAAGTATAATTATCATTTGATGTTTTAAAAATGATGTTTATGGACTTGATATCATTCTGGATATGAATAATATACAACCTATCCATTACAAACATGGCTTACGTAACAAAACATATAAAATAAAACATGTAAGTTAACACCCGAAAGAACGATAATACTAAGATATTATTATCAAATCAATATTAAAAGATCATATTTGATATCATATTAATTTATATGATTCTTGTATAATTTAATAACAATTATTTCACCATTATATAGGAGGTTAATCTTCCCAAACCAAGGAAAAGTACAAGGTAATGGGTTTTCATCTCACTCCTTATTCCCGTGAGATTCATGCCATATTGCCACCATCACCTTTTGTGTGGTGTATGTACTTCCCATAATTATATTCATTGTGTAATACATTCTAATTTATGTATATTTACATATTAATTGTATGATACCTCTTTCATGGGTTGTATGTTTCATAAGTTACCAAATTGGTAAGGTTTATTTAACAATCTCTTCATTATCCGAGGTTGTTTATACGTAATAATCTACTGGGATCTATTTATCATCCACATCCATGTTTCTTAAAAATTAATTCCAAAACATTCTTACTATTTACTAGAATATGGGTTAAAGTAATTTATACCCTTGTTTGAATTTTAATAAGAGGTTTATAAATGAATCTTTCTATCGTTTTCCAAATAAGGTGCTTTTTAACCGTTTCGACAAAATTAATGTAAGAATGTTTTTTTAACTTATACGGCGGGTGTGGCTATTTTCCGCCATTATAAAATCGTCGAAGCTTCCTTTACAAGCTTATAAGAATATTTTCAAATTGAATGTATTATTTTATAATTATGTTACTTTTAAAATGATTTAAAAGAAAGAGAAATGTTTCTAAAATAGTCTTTATTTCATCTATGTCAACATCCTTTGATGGATTTTATGCTTATTTGAAGTTGATTTATTATGATACAAAACATCCATATTTTATTGAAGTTTTTTAGATATTTTTGACTGTGGATAAGTTATTCTTATGTCACTCATGTTTTTTGTTTAGAGTATTGACATTTCATAAGTTATTTGTAATCTGAATGTTTATGTTATATTTTAACCTTTCATTCAGATGAATGTGTTAGACAAGTATGTTCAGGGTTGGGGACCGGTAAAAGTAAGCCCTCCGGTTTGGTCTCCAGTTATTAGAGGAACTCCGGTTTGGTCTCCGTTTATTAGAGGAAATCCGATTTGGTCTCTGGTTATTAGAGGAACTCCGGGTTGGTGTCCGGTTATTAGAGGCACTCCGGGTTGGTGTCCGGTTATTAGAGGCACTCCTGGTTGGGTTCCCGTTACAGCTAGCCCCTAGGTCTTGGGACGAGGCCTTGAAAAAGAAATTAAAGTTTAGCATTATGCATTCCGACATTATGAAAGTGGTTATTGATTTTACATGTGATTATTCATTAGTAGAATATCCATGTGAATAAGTAAATGGCATTATTTCATTTTATTTATGCCATACTATGTTGGAAGTTAAAGTTTGAAAGGTTTTTGTTTTAGTTATACATTTCCTTAAATGTTTATTATTATTAATGAATGTTTCCTCTATATTGTTATCCTTACTGGGCATTTAAGCTCACCCCTTTTCTATGTTTTATTTTTCCCAGGAAGTGAAGATGTAAATTATTAATGACCTGCAAGGATATTATGTGGGGATATGAGTGTGGATTATGGAGACAATATGTTGATGTAGTAGTTTTTCATTTTATGATGTAATGTAAGACTTATGAATATATCTAGTGTTTCCAAGGCTACTAAACCAATTGGTCTTTCGAGATTTGATCTTTCTTGTGATCATGCCAATGCTATGTAATAATGCACCGACTCTGGGTAAATAGGGTCGAGGCGTTACAGTTGGTATCAGAGGAAGTTTAGTACAAACCTTGGAAGCTAGATTTAGATAAACTCTGATTAGAGCACATAGATATAAGATGAATTTTGAGGATTAGTATAGTAGAACTTCCTAGAGTTTTGGTATTGTAGAGATTTTGTGAGTTTTCCGAGCAATAAATCTCTGTCTGGATACGAGCAGGTAGAGGCGGCTCTGGCACAAATGTACCTAGGGGTAAAACCCGAAAACACCGCTTTGAGATAGACTCGAACGGGAACTGGTGCACGACAACGGGCCTTGCTGCACTCTTGGTTATGACACTCCCGGGGGATATGCTTAGGATAACTCTCATTTTCTTTACAAATCATTATGAAGGGTTTATGAGTATATACATCCTCAAAGGAGACATTTTTATGATTATGGATTATATCCATAAACTATTTAATTTATGTTATGTGTTTTACAAGTTTAGGATTAGGCATTGTTATTCATAAACTAATCTAATGTATGCCATTGTTTAGAAATGGCGCCCAGTAGAAGGAATGAGAAATCTAGCAATGCACATGATACAAAGAGAAAGAAGGATCATATATTTTATGGTGTTAAGCCAGAATTACAAGAGAAATAGTCTCGCATGTATTATCATCATATAAAGAAATGATATCATGTGTTGATAAGATAAGTAAAGAGTTTACTGAGTCCTATGGATTTGAAGGGAAGCACGAGAAGAAAAGGATGGAAGAGAGAAAGATGGATAAAGGGAAGAGGGAAAAGAAGAATTTTTCCATATGTGATAACTGTGGAAAGAAACACCCTGGAACTTGCCTGAAAGGAATGTGAGTTTGTTATAAGTGTGGAGGAAAAGGGCACAAAGTACGTGACTATAAGGGTAAGAAAATGGTTTCAAATGTACAATGATTCATTTGCAAGGAGTTTGGACACTATGCTAACCTATGTCCCAGTCATCAGACTATGCCGAAAATGATGCTATTGGATAATAATCAAGTTATGATACTACCACAGATGAAGAGGAATGATTAGAGTTCTTATGTTGATTATGTCAATTGAGTGTTGTATCAACAACGTACTTGTTATAATAATTATGGAGTATATAAGGATTGTACTGCAGTACTATTTCATTAAGGACTTGATATTGTGTGGAACAAAGAAAAGTGACTCAATAGCAGGATAAATTTTTGGAAAATATATGGTTGAGAGATTGATAAACCATAATATAGTTCTGATACCAATGTAGTTATTTTGGAATAATACATGATTGTTTTGGATAAATTATATTGGATATTCTTGACTACCTTGGAACTGATTAATGATTTGTATATTCCATCATTGTTGGGGTTTAAAACATTTTTGGATTGATGAAGTATATCCAGCATTCTATATGGAATAAGGGAGCATGAATGTAATCAAGGAATATGGTAATTCATGATGTTTCAGTGTATTAAAAGAATACATGATGGAGGTATTCATATGCTATTATGGGGTAAAAAGGATCTACATTATGTTTACCTTCCTTATAAATTTTGGACTGTGAGTTTGGACAGAAATATTTTGGATAGTTCTAGTTTGGATTATTTTGGATTTCCATAAAAGTACAACCCAGAGGTCGGGCGGCAACCCGTCGCGTCCGGCAAGGCTGCGAGACTTGAACTCGCAACCGAAGGGCAACAAGGATGTATCACCTACCACTGGCCCACGAGATGTCCTGGATTAAATAATGTAGTTTTTATTAAAAGATCTTGTAGATGAATTATAAATTCGTTTATTTTGGAACCCTATACGAATAGTGTAAATAGAATTTTTTACGTTCTATTATCTTTTAGAGTGAAAGATGAGTTTGTGGTAGAAATTTATTAATAGATAAAACTCTAATTATAAAGTAAGTATATCTCCTTATGATCTTAGAAAATCTCATAATTAAGAAAAGGAACTTAGAACAAAAATGTTGTCCTAGATGGTACCTTAAGTCATCACTAATTTATGGCTTTGGGATTGTTGGTTTTTTCATATCCATGTTCTCTACCACTCTACATCAGATAATTGATGGTTAGATTTTTCTTCCATATCCATATTTTCCTACATGGAACCCTAGTATGTGTTATTTTCGGTAATCTTAATACTTTCCACTCTTTATTTTAAATAGAGGCCTCATTAATTCATTTTTCGATGTGGGATTTCAACTAAGATATTTTGAAACGTCAAAAAAATGTTATCCTAATACCCTATGTTTTGTTCAACCGATGGTATTTCAAATCAACATAGATTGATGAATTTAAGGACCTCAATTTTACACTTGTTTTTGATTGATGACCTCAATCACTACCTATAAATATTTACATTTTTCCTCCAATTATATGTCTCTAATTGCCACCAATGTTCTCCTAATCGAGATCATAATTTGGTGGTGAGCCTTGGATTTCTCTTTTCCTCATATTAAGACTAAATTTTAGTAAACCAATTTCCGATGTGGGTTTTCCCAGAAATATATTTTCTATTTTCAACCTTTTATTTTCGAAGAACAATTTCAAATTGCGAGGATGCAATTTATTGAAGGAGGGGAGAATGTAACACCCCAAGAATTCATAGTGTGTTATTTCTTCAAAATAATACAATAACTTGCACTACATGCAACACCGAGTTCAATTACACCATGGCTTACCAAACAAGCCGTTCAAAAGAGGTTATGAATTGTATTAACTAAATTTTAAACTATATATAGTCCTTATAATTTTAGAATCCATATTATGGGTTTTTTAGACATAATTTAAGAACGAATTCATTTTCAGTATTGCACTTTTACCAACTTTTAATGGTGAACCCTTTTTAAATAAAAATTTTAAACTTTTTGACTAAATGTGGACATCAATTTTTTTTGAAACATCCCAGGATTCCACGGTACGCTTTCCTTTGAATAATACAGTAGCGTGTGTTGTACGCAACTTCGAGTTCTAACACACACCACAACCAATCAAACTAGCCGTTATGAATAGTAATACCTACTTTTTGAAATTATATATATTTTATATTTCAAAATGGACTTTATTTTTGGATTCAGAATATCGAATTTAGCCTAAGGTGAAATTTTGGTACTTTTCGGATAACTTTAATATTTTGATGAATAGTGAAAATTACTAAATTTTAATTAAAAACATCTTTTTTAATCAAAATAATTAATAGTGATAAATTATGAATTTGAATGGTTTTAAAGTATATTTAGAATATATTTTTACCATTTGATATAATGTTGGTCATTGGATATAATTTTACAATTAAACCGAACATAAACAAGTGTCAGTCTTTTGATAGTTAGTATCTCTTAAAAACACGCTTTTTGTTTTGACAGCGGAAATTAATTTTAAATTAATTTCTGCCACTTCTGTGTTTTGAATTTAGAAAAATGGATTCCATATTTTGAATCAGGACGTTCAAATTGTGTAAATAGGTAACTTTAATTTTTAGACATTTTGAATAATTACTGCGGTAAATATTTTATTTACCATGGTTAAGGGTAAATCTGTTAAATAAGGGTTAAAAAATAATATTATAATAATACTAAATTACCCTAAAACGTGTCCTAGCCTTATTGGTTGATACATGTTCGGACATAGGCATATTGGGGTCGATTTTAGGACCCCATGGTGCCACTTGTAGGTGATAGGGACACTTTAATTTAATTAAGTTAAAATGAATACAAAAATGACACAAGCATATATCTTTTAGAAATTTTTTTTTTACATAGGGTGATATATGTTGGATTTCAGATTATAAATATTAATTAGAAAGATAAAACGATTTCCTACATAATGATATTTTATTTATAATTTTTAGACATTAAATAATTTAATTTACTTATGACACAATGATGATGCATTAATTACTATAATAGTGAAAAATCAAAATAATTGATATTATAAATACCCAAATAAAAATAATATGAAACCTTTAATAAATTACACTAATTTTCTAGGATAATATGACATATTAGGATTGATTTCATTAACTTTTTTCGAAGTAATCATCCTGTTATGAGTTTCACAAAAAAATCAACTATTGAATAGTGTCAAAATTGACATAAAAGAGTTTTTAAAACAAATATTATATTATAAATTGATATTAAATTCCTAAAAATCTAAGGTTCGGCCAAGAGACTTATATCATGATAGGTGTATCATTAATGGACCACTTGGGGGTCTCTTGGATATATACAGTAAGTTTATTAACCATATTATTTAAAATACAAAGAGACATTGTAAAAGTGAGACCAATTAACTTAGAGTTAATACTTAAAGATAAGGTTAATATAAGTACCCAAACCTGTCTAAATTCTATTGGTTGAGTTTTTTTCGACCCATCCCCACCTTGAAATTTAAATAATCAACTTTGGAGCCATTATAAACCGAATATGAAGTTATTATAAACTAATATTTCTAGCTTTTCCAAAGGTGCCCCTCACCCCTCTTATAAAAGGGTACTCCTCCTTCTCATTTCTTCACACCTTCAAAACCATTTGGTTCGGAAAAACTCTGCCCAAATACTCTACCAACTTCCCTCACTACAACCTAGAGGCCATATTTTGATCATAAAGCCAACCTAAGGATCCCTTTTGATAAAATCAAATGGAAGAACCCGAAGAAGAGGTAATGATTTCACCACCCTTTTCCAAGTTCCTTTCTTCTTCCACTTCTTCTTCCTTTGTTATTACCATTATAAAATAATAACTCCAGTATAATATATATACTGTGATGTTATTATAAATATGGTACAACCATATTCAGTATTCTATCCACCCTTTGAATAACATGTCACCATACGTGCGTACGTACGGCTTACCATCTCCACGTTGTGGTGTAATTGTTATTCAATATATTATTATTTGGATGGGTATAATAATGATATGTAACTCATGTAAATAATAAATATAACATGTTAATGATTCTGTATATATGATATAACAACCATTTATATATTATTTCAAAAGAATGATATTGTCGCTCGTGCGTACGTACGGACTACCGTCTCCACAAACACAATGAGATTCATTCTCCATCGTATCCATTCAAGTATAATTATCATTTGATGTTTTAAAAATGATGTTTAAGGACTTGATATCATTCTGGATATGAATAATATACAACCTATCCATTACAAACATGGCTTACGTAACAAAACATATAAAAGAAAACATGTAAGTTAACACCCGAAAGAACGATAATACTAAGATATTATTATCAAATCAATATTAAAAGATCATATTTGATATCATATTAATTGATATGATTCTTGTATAATTTAATAACAATTATTTCACAATTATATAGGAGGTTAATCTTCCCAAACCAAGGAAAAGTACAAGGTAATGGGTTTTCATCTCACTCCTTATTCCCGTGAGATTCATGCCATATTGCCACCATCACCTTTTGTGTGGTATATGTACTGCCCATAATTATATTCATTGTGTAATACACTCTAATTTATGTGTATTTACATATTCATTGTATGATACCTCTTTCATGGGTTGTATGTTTCATAAGTTACCAAATTGGTATGGGTTATTTCACAATCTCTTCATTATCCGAGGTTGTTTTTACGTAATAATCTACTGGGATCTCTTTATCATCCACATCCATGTTTCTTAAAAATGAATTCCAAAACATTTTTACTATTTACTAGAATATGGGTTAAAGTTATTTATAACCTTGTTTGAATTTTTATAAGAGGTTTATAAAGGAATCTTTCTGTCGTTTTCCAAATAAGGTGCTTTTTAACCTTTTCGACAAAAATAATGTAAGAATGTTTTTTTTAACTTATACAGCGGGTGTGGCTATTTTCTACCGTTATAAAATCGTCGAAGCATCCCTTACAAGGTTATAAGAATATTTTCAAATTGAATGTATTATTTTATAATTATGTTACTTTTAAAATGATTTACAATAAAGAGATATTTTTCTAAAATAGTCTTTATTTCATCTATGTCAACCTCCTTTGATGGATTTTAAGCTTATTTGAAGTTGATTTATTATGATACAAAACATCCATATTTTATTGAAGGTTTTGCGATATTTTTGACTGTGGATAAGTTATTTTTATGTCACTCATGGTTTTTGTTTAGAGTATTGACATTTAATAAGTTATTTGTGATCTGAATGTTTATGTTATATTTCAACCTTTCATTCAGGTGAATGTGTTGACAAGTATGTTCCGGGTTGGGGACCGGTAAAAGTAATCCCTCCGGTTTGGTCTCCGGTTATTATAGGAACTCCGGTTTGGTCTCCGGTTATTAGAGGAACTCCGGTTTGGACTCCGGTTATTAGAGGAACTCCAGGTTGGTGTCCGGTTATTAGAGGCACTCCAGGTTGGTTTCCGGTTATTAGAGGCACTCCGGGTTGGGTTCCGGTTACAGTTAGCCCCTAGGTCTTGGGACGAGGCCTTGACAAAGATATTAAAGTTCATCAATATGCATTCCGACATTATGAAAGTGGTTATTGATTTTTCATGTGATTATTCGATTAGTAGAATATCCATTTGAATAAATAAATTGCATTATTTCATTTTATTTATTCCAACCTATGTTGAATGTTCAAGTTTGAAAGGTTTTTGTTTTAGTTATACATTGCCTTAAATGTTTATTCTTAATTATAAAAGTTTCCTCTATATTGTTATCCTTACTGGGCATTTGAGCTCACCCCTTTTCTATGTTTTATTTTTCCCAGGAAGTGAAGAAGTAAATTATTAATGACCTGCAGGAATATTATGTGGGGATATGAGTGTGGATTATGGAGACAATATGTTGTTGTAGTAGTTTTTCATTTTATGATGTAATGTAAGACTTATGAATATATCTAGTGTTTCCAAGGCTACTAAACCAATCGGTCTTTTGAGATTTGATCTTTCTTGTGATCATGCCAATGCTATGTAATAATACACTGACTCTGGGTAACTAGGGTCGGGGCGTTACACCGAGCATGACCATGCCCTACACACAGGCCCATGCATGACTCAACATTTTCTATGCATTTGCTGCACCAAGGGTTCTCTAACCCTACTTATCTATGTTAGATTCCCAATCAGACCTTGAGGGATTGGCCTTCAGGGCTGCCCTAAGTTGGGTGGGTACTCACCAAATTTATTGAAAAAATTTATTAAACACAGTTAATAGAATAGAATACTCATATTAATTTCCTTATATATATATAAAAATATTATTTCTCACTTATGCCGTTATTTCATTTTCTTATATTCACTATGAGTTTTAAATTTTAAAATAAAACTTCTTTTAAAAAATTTCATTACTTTTATTAACTTATATACATTTTAGAAGAAACATCGCAGTTATTATATATTTTTTTAAAATCCATATATAAAATATATCTTTAATTAAAACTATGTGATCATTTTACCAACGATATACCTTTAAATTATTTAATTAATTTTAAAACATTTGAAATACTTAAAATACTTATATTCCTAGAATACTTAAAATAGTCAAAATACATAATGTTTATAAAATTTTGGGACTGTTACGAAAACCAACTGTCACCTAAAGACACTAATGGATAAAAATGGTCATATTTATCTTCAAGGACTTATCAATAAATGTTTAGGGTGTTTTAACATTCAAAAATCATTTTGGATTATATGATTGGTGATCTATATCACCTTGATTCTGAGAACGACATACAAAGTAATTTTTGTAATGTTTTTCATTATGATAGACAAAAAGGATATTGACTACTTTCTTGGTCTTTTTTTGTGTTTGGTGGTCTCCCATTGATCTTAATAGTCCTTCTAGTAGGTATTCTAGGTTAGTTATGGTCTTTTGGCCTTATTCCAATGTAATGTTTCAGTGTTTCTATTGAAGAAAATATGACTTATTTTTATTTAGAAAGCATTTATTTTGGATGGAACCAAAATAAAGCAAAACTAAACAATACTAATAATAAAAACTAACTACATATTGTTTTTACAAATATAAATATGTCCAGGGCGTCACATTATCAACCCATTAATGGAATTGTTCCCTCCCAATTCTATTGTACTCCTAGAACTCCACAACACTAAATTATGTCATTAACCTCGATGTACCTAAAATATGGGTTTGAATTTTAATTGATAAACAAAATTTGATTGAAAGATATTTAATTTATACATTTACCAGGTCCTCCACCATTGGAGGATTTCCTGGTAAGTTCATCTAGTTTTGTTGATCCCCAAAACATTTTTAAACTCTTTAAATTCATTTTCCTAGATGATCCTCAAGCAGCTAGATTCAAACTCATGTGGACAATAGTAAGTCCTCAAGAGAGTGGCATGAGAGGTGTATAGTTCAGAGATATTAGAATGTACATGTTTCTGATAGACCATTTGGAAAACTTAGTTTTATGATAACCTCATATTGTAAATTATTATGTACCTGCTAAAGCTCAAAACATGAAATAGATAGGCTGCATGGGGGTCACCCACCATTTCCACTTCTGGGAACTTTTATGGGGCCATATAACTCTTATATAGGGCTAAAAATAGGAAGAGGCCTTTTTAGTACCTTCCATTATGCTAATAATATGAAATTTGAGCTTATGGAATGTGGTAGTATACATGACTCGATCCTTGGTGAATTTGAAGGACATTTGTGTTGTTTGACCCCTGATAGAGTGGTTTACATATCCAACGCATAGTTGAGAAAGGTTTTTTTGCTTATGAACATGAAATGAAACTTATGTTCTCAACTAATTTGTTAGGGAGAGAAAAGATTTTTTTTGGTGAACTCTCATGTTCCTTCTGAAATTTTTGAGAAAATGTTCTACTCATCAAAGCATAACTTGGTATTTTATTTTAATTTCACATTATTGTCTAGACCATTATTCTAATAAAAACTGTGACGCCGCCGCCCCATAATCCCATAGTCAGTTCCTAAAACATAGTGTGTATATTTTTTTATAAAAAGATGATAACAAAATCTCACATCACATCTCATCACTGAGGATCTTCTTTGTCTAAGTTCTAGAAAATGAGATACAAATCATACTTTTCTTCAGAACTATAAGATAAGATTCATATTACTTCCACCACATAAAATAACTCAATGCAAAAAAAGCAACTTATCCTATAAAAATAAATTGAAAACATAGGGTGAGAATTTAAAATTTTCCATAAGGGGTTTGAAAAACAATTAATGAAATTCCTTTTTTTAAAAACATCCATTTTGAGATAATTATAAAACATTTTCTAAAAATCAAACTATATTTCTTGTATCACGTCATCATCATTTATCAAAGGTAACTTTAAATCATTTTTCGGGAAATATATTACACAATAACTTATATATTTACATAAAATCTATAGATAAAACACAATTCAAAGTATGTATACTTGTATATAAATGCATGTAATGTTGCATATAAGTAAGGAGTTGATCAAAAAAATTGATGGGTGACATGAAAAGGTGTAGGTACAAATTAAAACATGAAATAATAATTTCTTAGAATTGGAAAATTAAAAATATCACAATTCACAGAACACATAAAATGAAATTCATTAAACGATATATGTAATACTAACTTGTGTATCAAAGTTCTGAAAATAGATGCTACACTTTCTTAATAAATGACCTACTAAGTACATTCACCATTATTAAATGTGCATTTATTACCATTATCATAAGTATAAGATTCATATCCAAGGATATTCAAATAGTTGAATAATCACATGGTTGGTTAAATAATACTAACATAAAGAGGTAATGCATAATACAGGACAATCATAACATTCTATCGAGGCCTCATGCCAATACCATCCAAAATCATTCCGTCAAGACCTCATGCCCTGACCTAGTTTATCTCAGTAGACATTCTAATGCATTGGTAGGAAATAGATGTCCTCACCCATCACATAATAAGCCCTATACATTCCTCATATGTCTTATAAGTATTTAAATCAAAGTGCCCCATTACACTTTGATTTATTAAAATATGTTTTCTATTCAAAGTGTTCTATACCACTTCAAATAATTAAATTATGTATTTTATTAAAAGTGTACCATTACACATTGAAAAATTAAATTCGTAATATATAAGTTATTATAGGAGATAAATTTCATTTTTCAATTGATTTTTATATTCACAAATAAAATTAATCATGCATTAACTATAAACATTAATCTAAAGACTCCATGGTTTTTTAGTTGTACATTACTCTATAGCTATATCAAATTTATTAATGACTTACATGGATGAATTGACATACATTTGTTCATGTGATGATAACTAGTGAACATAAAATAATAGGTTGATTGGTTTTGTCACATAAAATAATAAATGTTAAATTCAAATCCCATGTTTCATGAAAGTAAACATTTAATATACTAAAAATACATGTTTTTCAATTTAATATTATTATCATTCATGTATAAACCATACCCAGATGAATGGCAGTGTCGAATAGATTAAATCATTAACTTTAATAACAAATAGTGTTCATTATAGAAAATTCATCATTAATTAAAATATAATACTAATAAATGTAATACATTCGTTTCATGTGGGATATTAAAACATAAGAAAATATTTAAAATCACTTTACTAACATTATGATATAACATTATATGCCCTCCATTTATAAGCTCTGATAATACTTTATGTTATTTATACATATATTTCGGTGATTATGCATTTACATGTATATATTAAACAAAATATAATTATAATTTTTTTCCTAAAATTATTCATCGATAGGGAATCATGTAATGTTAATTGTAATAATAATGTGATGACTTCTTAAAATTTTTAGGCACTCAATAAAAAAACAATGTTTTGTTATTTTTTTCCAATGTCAAATTGAATTAGTGATCATTTAATCAATTGAGACATGCATATATGTTATTGTGGTACTTATATATATATATATACATGTGGGTTTCAAAATATGAATTTTGTGAATAAGTATAAGGGAAGAGATCACCTTTAAGAATAATTTCTTAAGAAATGAAATTTAATCAGATTAGGATTAAAACCTATATGAATATATATATATATATAATATATATATACATATTCATAAGTTTAGAAACTCAAAAATCACCTTTAGTAAACCCTTTACCTATGTCACATGAATCAAAACATCAGTTAATTACAGATAATCATCACATGAAAACCCAAAATAGACTATGATTTGAAATTATATAAAACTGTATATACACAAAGTGTATACATGGGATTTTCATAACCCAAAACAAGGTTTGATAACTCCATATAAGTTTCAAACACATTAAAAAATTCAGATAATCACTAATATTGATTACATGAAAATGTAAACCAGATTAGAATTAATATATATATATATATATATATATATTTATACATATATACATATATAAAAAATGTGTATATACTGTTTTCAATATAAGAAATGATGCTACATTAAGCCTTACATGAATTTTATGTATACAAAACATCATTTAGAAACAAAAATTCATCATTTGAAAAACATAAAGTCGAATAGGTTTGGTATTTATTTTTAAACGTATATACACATATATGTATATATGGATTAATCATACACAATACTAAATAAACCCTTACATGACTCAATTGTGATGTTGAAACAAGAAAAAGTCAAAGAAGATTTGGGAGGATGAAATCCCGTATGGTTAAGTGCGAAAAATGGGTTTATATAAGTGGATTATATAAACTATTTTTATATATTTTTTATATATTACGGTTAAATAAAAAAATATAAACAAAGAGGCCTAATGAAAAAAACTGACTATTTAGAGAAAAATAAAAACTATGATCATTGTAAACCTTGAATAAATCAGTTGTTTGTAATATATATATATATATATATATAAATATTGTGGAGAACATACATGATACACTATAAGGGTTTGGATAAAACTAATGAACCCTTAGTGGACTTGTGAAAAAAATTGATGGGTCTGAGGAGAGTGATGGGAGAACTCACAGGTTGAGGGAGAAACAATTGAGTAAGGATGTGGTGACGTCAAATGGTGTGGTGTGATTAAGAAGAAGAAGAAATGGAGAAGAGAATGAAAATCGATGGCTGTGATCACCCCAAAATATCGAACGGTTGGGGTGACATCAATGGTTTAAAAAAAGGATAAATAGATGGATCATATCCAATATTTGATTGAATGGACTCAAGGAAACAACAGTTTTTTTGGGATGTGTGGTCGAGATTAAATGTATCCAGATTGGACTGTTGATGAAAATCATGGAAACAAACAGCAGTGGAGGATTTCAAAGGACAAACTAGAACATACGGTTTAGATCTCACATGGTGAGATCAGATGACTTAGATTAGATCCCCTATAAAACTTGTCATCCCACATCAAAATGAGATTGGTTTCGAGACCTCCTTATACGACTTGATGCCACTACCTTCACTCCAATGACATAAACACACACACACCAATGATTCCTTGCACACGAGAACCCCACCCATAATCCCTGGCCCTCCCTCACCCTTGCCAATCTGTGACCTATCTCACCCCCCACACACACCTGACCGGGATCTACACACAAGACCGTGCATGACTCATCATACGTTATGTGTGCACTACTCCAAGGGTTCTATGACCTCAGTTGTCTATGTGAGATACCCAATCAGACTTTGCTATATTGGCCTCTAAGGATTCCCTCGGTTGGGTGGGTACTCACCAAATTTTTTTACCAAATTTATTAAAAATAGTTAAGAGAATAGAATAATCATATTAATTACTTTATATATATAAAACCATTCTTTTCCATATATGCCATTATTTCATTTTTTTATATTCACTTTGAGTTTTAAATTTGAAAATAAAAATTATTTTAATACATTTCATTAATTTTATAAATTTATATTCATTTTAAATGAAACTTCACAATTATTATATTTATTTCAAAATCCAAATATAAAATATCTCTTTAATTATAAAAATTCGTTATTTAACCAATGATATAATGTTAAAATGTATAAATAATTTTAAAAGCATTTTAAGTAATTACAATACTTATATACATAGAATACTTTAAATATTAAAAATACTTAACGGTTAAAAGTTTTTATAACCATTACCAAAACCAATAGTCACTTAATGACCAAAATGGATAATAATGGTCATATATATCTTCAAGGCCTTATAAATACTTGTTTAGGGTGTTCCAATATTCAAAAACCATTTCGTCTTATAAGAATGGTGCTATAAATACCGTTGATGCTTAGTACAGTTTCCAAAGTACTTTCTCTAATTTTTTTTCATTGGGACAGACCCGAATGATATTCACTACATTATTGGTCTTTTAGTTGCATTTGATGGTCTCTTGATGATCCTGATAAGCCTTCTAATATGTATTATAGTTTAGTTAGGTTATTTTGGAATTCTTGCAATCTAATGTTTCAGTGATACTATTGAATAAAATAAGGATTATTTTTATTCTTAATGAATTTATTTTGGATGACACCAATAGTAAACAAAAAAATAATACTAATACTAATAACGAAAAATATTATTATTACAAGTATAAATATTTATGGGGAATCATAGATAAGGATTAAAATATCAAAAAAAAGTATTTAATTTTAATCATTTATTTTAATTCTAAATTATCCTTACTATATTTAAATATTATGTATTTTGGATCCACCTGAGTTGATTATGAAATTAATATATTTTAATATTTTTAAAAATTCTATATGTGTCCACTCCCATCATTTGAAAGGATACCAATTCCCCTCTCTAACTCATAATTCACGAGCCTTATATCTAGGATAATACCTAACCAAATAAATTCCTAACATTAATCCCCATGCCCTATAGGTATTTTTTATCATAATACCGACCTTTTGTGGATTAATGTTTAAGCCAAAGGAGGTTTCTAAATGAAGAGGTACAACTCTGAACCAAGTAGTTTCAATTTAATTTTTTATTATAACACAAATAAATCTATGTTAAACATTATAAAAAAATTAATTAATAATATTAAATATACTTAATTTTTATTATGATAGATTAACTATTTTCACATCTTTTCCCTAAAATTGGAATTTAAATTATCGCTCGTGTATATGTATGGATTGACACCTCCATATAGTGATACAATTCATTTTATATCACCATAACTGATAGTTGGTTATTATGATGGATATCATTTTTATATATTATATTTAATAAATTATTATTATTATTATATAATTATAATATCTTATCTACCTTCTTAATGCTTCATTTGTTGGAAAATGATAATGTTTCTCATCCATACATGTGGAGTACCACCTCCAGGAAGCGATATGATTTATTTTTCATTAACTCTTTACACGGTTGGTAATAAGGATATATTTAATGAATATATATGATTTTAATAATATAATAATGATTTTGTAAAGGCTAATTATAATTTATCTTTATTTTTTTCATCATTTAAAATGTGGAAACATCACTCATGCATACGTATGAACTGCTGTCTCTATGAAGTGGTGCGATTAATTTCCCATCACTAATTTATATATTTGAATATAAAATTGTATAAATTGAATAAATATTATAAATAGTTCCTGATTAAGATTTTATATATGAGTAAACCACGACCAGGGTGAAAGTTTCTCAACCAGAGAACTAAAACATGGATGGAAAATAGACTAGTTTTCACCCAAATGTTCATTTTAATGAAGATATTATAACTAAATAGAAAATTGGAAATTAAAAAGGAATGATACATAGTATGTTTTTTGTGAATATACTCCATTAATATATTTTTAATAAGTTTATATTTACTATAAAATATATTATAACATGTACAAAGCTAAACAAGACTCGAGGTAAGGGTTTTATTTTACATTATCATTTATTTTTAGGATTATCGATGCTAAATTTATATTTAAGGGAATTATATGGGAATTATATTTTAATATCCAAATATTATATATATATACATATGTTCCTATAATTTTTATTTACTAGTAATATTTTCCTCTATTTGTTACTAAAAATTTTCAAGAAAATGTTTTTAAAGAAAAGTCAACCAGATTTTTTCTTTGGCCATTGAATGATTTCTTCAATGTCCATGGTCTTACAAATTTTATTATGAAAGTTATTAAATATAATTTAATGATATAAAAAGTTCATTTTAACAAATTTTTTGTTTTATTAAAATTTTTAAATAAATCTTTCTGAAAGCTTCCAAAAACAAGTCATTTTGGACTTTTTACATAATTGTGAAAGGAATGATTTCTCTTAATGTTTATGATATGAACAAATTATTCCTCCACCATGAACATTATATTATTTGAATATTAATTTACAATTTTATGTTCTTATTTCCCAAGAAATGATTTTCTAAAAACTTTAGGATATTTTAGTCAAAATTTTATCAAAATAAAATGATATTTTCGTATGTTTTTAAGGAAATATTTGAATAATATTTTAATGGTATATTTAATCTATTTTAACATGATTTATTGTTTTTTTGATACACTATAGAAATATATTATTTTACCTTAAATTTTATTTCTCTACATGTATTATGGTGATGATGATTTAAGGATTATTCTATGAAATACGTTTTCTTCCCATGGGTTAGTTATGTTATGATGAAAATTTTATGAAAATAATTTCATTCAATGGGTAATGCTATGATGGAATAATGAAATGTTTACGAAACCTATTTACTTTACATGGGTTATGATAAGATGATATGATGAATGTTTTTTGATCTTACAATATAAATATGTATGGTTTTAATTAAGTGATGGGTAGTGCCAAAATTATATTTCTCTAAAATGAATTAAGAAATGATGACAGTATTGAGAATCTCATAAGAGATGATGGAGTTAATAAAATCTTAAGAGATATATATGGAAGTTACTCCTAAGAGAGTTTTTTAATTGATCAAGCATACATTTCCATTATATGATTTTTTATAAAATGACAATATTGGAATTGAAACTTGAATAAGAAAGTGATTTTATATACTTATATCTATTCGATAAACACATATAATATTATTATGATATAGTCTCATGGATCATATTTTATTTTTTATGATTCCAGAAACGTACAACTTATGTATTTTTTGATGAAAAAACCTTATGCTATGATTTATAACTAATGATATTTGCTTGATTGGGTATCATTATTTCAAGTTATGATCATGTTATCACAACTTTATACTTATTTTATCATCAGTTATGAGCATTTATTCAGATATATAATGTTTACCCTTATAGAGAATCTAATATCACCCTTTCTTATGTTTCATATCCATATGTTAGGAACAAAGGTTTTAATAGGATATATCTAAGATGTGTACTATGTTAGAAGATATATTTGGGTTATTTATAAGAATATTCCTTTAATAATAATATTATTTATCTTGTCTCCAATATCATTAAACCTTATAGTTATGGGGTGTGTATAATAATTATATGTTTTGAATATTTATCTCAAATGATGTAATCTATAATAATAAAATTCTTGGGTCACCACAATTGGTATCATATTAGGGGTTA
This sequence comes from Viscum album, assembly GCA_963277665.1. Taxonomy (NCBI): domain Eukaryota; kingdom Viridiplantae; phylum Streptophyta; class Magnoliopsida; order Santalales; family Viscaceae; genus Viscum; species Viscum album. The sequence continues at coordinate 409,458,692 of OY728142.1, forward strand.
GTTATTTATTTTGTGATTATGATTAGAGATCATTGTTGAAAAAACCTTGGGGATATGTATAAGTATAGGATTATATCATAATTTTATGATAAAGTGTAGATTTTGTTTTTTCCAAGAAAATAAATCCATATCAAGATATTGGAATGTGGGTGAAACTATGAAATATATGTTCCTAGGTGTAAATATTATAAATGTGTTGGATTTGATATTTACATGATCGTCACCAATTCACAATGAGTGGTCCAAAGAACACACACCAGAATAAACACTCAAGGGGGATATAATTATGTTAATTAATATTTTATTTATGAACCATTATAAAATATTTTAATAGATTATAACTATGAATGACCTATCCTAAACATAATGTGTCATATATTGAATATAAGGTGTCATTGTATGAATATGAGGTTTCATGATATAGACATCCTATGAATGATTTTTCATTGAGTACATGATTACTAACTATGATTATTGTTTATCACATTATGATTTATCATCTTATTAAATGGTTGGACTTAGAATTAATCATGTTAACATTGAATGTGATGTGAAATACAATTAATTTCCTCATGATAAACCAAATTAATTGGTATTTGGGATACAAAATCTTTTTTTTATGATCACACAACTCTCTTAAACTATGAATAGTAAAATGAATCATACTGATCTTCCAAATGACTATATTAATGGATAACTCAATAATGAGTATTTCATTTGGAAATGTACAACTTCTATTAGTGGTTCAGCTGATTTAAGAATTACTGATAAATGGATCAATACCATTAAAATGATATTTTCTGTTCTCCAATGTTCAGAACATGAAAATGTTGTCCTAGAAGTATACCATTTAGAAGGTGAAGTAGATCAACAGTGAAATATTATCAATAATATGATGAAAGTGTAGGAAAATAAATCTATGACATTAGAAGAGTTTAATAAGTTAGAATGTATTTTACAATAAATATTTTCATGAAAATATAAACATAATTCTTGGAACTAAAGTAGAATTGTGACAAACATATTAGTAACTATAAATTAAATATCACCATGCTTTCAAGGTATGATTTTGGATTTATCATTGAACTTGAAAGAAAAGTTGAAATATGGTTTAGTGTATTATGGAAAAGTCCTAAAAAGTGATTAGTTATAATAGGATTTTATATCAACGAATAAATAGATCAATGATCTCACATGAATTAAATTAAAATTTAATACTCTATGTATTCTCATGGTTTTGAGGACAAAAAAAGAAGTTGGAATTTCAAGGAAACTCTAATAATAAAATTGATAGAGAAAATAAAATTTATATTTATTTATGTCATAAGTATAGAAGGATTCCCAATAGAAACTTCTTTATAGGGTATAGTAAATTTTTTATGTGTAAAAATGAAGGATATCAAAGAAATTAATGTTAAAGTGTTGTGAAGATGCTAGTCAATGAATAAGAGAATTAAAATATCTACCAATTATTTCACCCACACTCCAATGATATAATTGAAAGAAGTATGTATCAATAACAATCAATGCATGAATCTACAAAATGATGAAGACAATTAGCATCAATACTCTATTATGATGAGAGAAAAGGGAAATCTTATACAAAAAACTATTGATTGTGGGTTAGAATAACTACGTAGTGAATGGTACACTTACCATTACTCTAAAACTATAACAATAATATATTCTAGATCTACCCACTCTTCTATATATTAAAAATATTATAAGGGTATCAGATCACCGCTTAAATTATTAGATGTTGAGTTACCAGTAAAACTTATAACAGTATTATGATCACATCACATGTATATAGCTCATATCTGATAGAAGCTTGTGATAATTTTATTTCTAAAAATATTATGATTCTCTCCCAGTTGAATTTGATGTTATTTTGGTAATGTATTTTCTCTCTATATATAGAACCCATATCAATTTCTATATAAGGTAAGTCACATTTCACATTATGAACCAATATATGACTATATGTTAATTCGATTAATATAAACTTCCAATGGAAGTTACCTCTATTATATGGGTGTTATTTCTTATTCAAGTGGGATATTTATCTAAAATAGGTTGGTAGAAACTAAATTTTTTATATATTTCTATTATTTAGGATTATTAGGATTTATTTTTTAAATAAATTCAAATTATTCCATGGAATTATGAAGTTATGTATCAAATAGAACTCATACATGTTGTTACACCTACTTCAAAGATTACATATGTAATGGTTCATATTGATTTTTAGTAGTTAAAGAAGCAACTCCAAGTGAATATATCCAAGGGATTATTATTCCATAGTACATCACCATTTTGTGAACATATTATTTTTTAAGAATAAAGATTTGTTAAATATGTCTTTGCATTGTTTATTAAGTAATTAAAAAGATCACTATTATGAAAAATTATCTTCTACCCTGTATCGATAATCTATTTGATCAACTGTGGGAGATAATTATTATTATAAGATTTAACATTGATTTGGATATCATTAATTTATGGTTAAGAAGGATGATATACTCTAAAAAATATTTCATATATGGTATATTCATTATGAATTTATAATGATACCACATGGACTTACCAATGATCCTTCTATATTTATAGATTTATTGAAAATATTATTTATATAATACATTGATCATTTTCTGGTAGTATTTATACATGATATTATTATATATTAAAATAATATCGAAGGGCTAAAAGATATTTTAATAAACTTTTAAAGACCTAAGTAAGGAGAAGCTATATTCTAAATTCAACATGTGTGAATTTTGTCAAAAAAATGTTTTCTTATTGATTCATATAAGTGTATATTAGTTAATCTATTAAATATGGATGTTATTGAAAAATTTTCCAAACCAATCACTATAACTGAGATCTATTTCTTTCTTAGGTTACTAATATACCTCTGAATCTTTTTGATAGATTTATCATGGCTATCTAATCTAATGGACAAGCTGACTTGGAAGGGATCCACGTTCCTTTGGATAAATGAATGTGAGGAAAATTTCATGGAGTTGAAATGAAGGCAATTTAGTGCACATGTACTTACACTAAACTCAAGTGGATATAGGTTTTGGAAAATTAGGGATGCATTAAAAAATATATTAGGATGTGCCCTTATGTGAAATGATAAAGTGATAACTTATAACTCATGCCATTTAAAAAATAATGAAAAAAATTTCCTGACTCATGATTTGGAGTTGGAATCAGTAATTTTTTCTCTAATAATATTTTAGAATTATATTAATGGTTAATAGTGTGATATATATACTAATAAAAAATATTGAAGTATATATTCATGCAGAAAGAGTTGAATATTAACAAAAAATATGGTTAGAGTTGATTGAAGATTATGACTGCTTAATATATTACCACACTGGTAAAGAAAACAAGGTGGATGATGAATTGAGTTAGATAGATCATGTTTTTTTCTATAATGGGAATTTAATAAGATCTAATATTTACGAATTTTATGAAAACAGATATTGAAATCATGAGTATAGAGATAAAAAAATATATTTCTTAGATGAATGATCATCCATCAATCCATGTGTGGAATAAAGGGATAAAGATGGAAGATGTGGAACTGAACAAATAGTGAGAAATTTTCCAATGTTAACCAATGACTATAATGGAATGATAAGATTTAGGATTTTATTATATTTACCATAAATAAAATATTTGAATGGGATATTAGAGGAAGGTCCTAAATTACTTTTCATTCATTGTATAAGTATGAAGATTCATATATATCTAAAAGATTCTTTATATTGGGACCAAATGAAGAGAGATATTATAGAGTATGTATCTTAGTTCTTTTTATGTCAGAAAGTTAAGGTTAAGATAAAAAATTCTTAGGATATCTTATAACCATTACCCATACCATAATATAAATTGAAAGAAATTGCTAAGTACTTCATAATAAGACTACCCAAAACAACTTAAGGGAGTAATGTTTTTTGGGTTGTATTCGACCATGTTACAAAATTTGAACATTTCATTATCATTAAATATTATTTATATATTAATCATATTTCGAGGATATATATTAAGGAAGTGGTACATTATCATGGATTACTAAATTCTACCATGTCTGATCAAGAGCTGAGGTTTACCTTGATGTTATAGGGAAGTATTCAACATGATATACATACATAATTGAGTTTTAGTACTTTATATCATCCTTGGGAAGATGGAAAATATAATAGGACAATTAGAACTCCATAATACATGTTTAGATATATCAATAAGGATTTCAAGGTGGTTGGGATTAACACCTTACTTTGGTAGAATTTTAATGCAATAATATCTTTCAATCAAGAGATCAAATGGATCCTTATGAATCCCTCTATGGAAGGAATTGAATAACTCCATTGTGTGGGGGTGAATTTGGAGAAATAAATCTATTATGACCTATTATATCTAAGGAAATGATAGAGAAGGTTAATGTTTTTGAGGAACACATCATAGATGCACAAAGTTGATGGAAAATTTATATTGATAATCATTACTGAGATATGGGGTTCTTAGTTAGTGATAAGGTATTAATATTAATATCTCTTAGTAATAAGGTTATGATATTTTTAAATAAGGTAAAATTAATCCCCCGATATATTGGTTCTATCAAAATTATTGATTATATTGTTATAGTTTCTCATCACTTTTCATGTCAAAAGGATCTCTCTAAAGATTACAATGTGCATAATGTATCTCACTTGAAGAATTAAATACCAGACCATTAACATAAACTAAACATAGATCTTGTACCATTAGAGAATTTCATCTCTTATTATGGATAACTTATAGAGATTATGGATTGTATAGATAAAGTTATTTGAAAATAACACTCACCAAGTCAATATGTTGTGGTGAAATTGAAAATTTGACAAAGATACTAAGAACATGAAGATTTTATGGGGTTCAAGTATCCAAAATTTTTTGTATTAGAGTGAATGAATTTCAAGGATAAAATTATCATAATAGAGGTATAATGTTACACCATATTATTTTATGATATATTTATCCTTAATAAATTTGAAATGTTTTATATTAGTCTTTACACATAACACTTTTTTTAAACAAACCATGATACATTATTAAAATATTATTATTTAATGTGATAGTTATCACCTAGACATTGGATTTGATGTTATAAATAGTACTAATTAAATTATATAAAATTATTTTTTACATGTTTATGAACTAAATTCATTGGTTATCAATAGTATATAAATAAAAATAAAACCATTTGAAGGTAAAAAGAGAGGGTTTTCTAAAGAAACTATTTATATGTGTATAATGTGTTTTTAACTTAATAAGTCAATTTAATCACTAATTTTTCATTATTTTAATTAAATTTTTGGGTAATATTATGATTAAATTTTTTTACATTCGTCTAATATTATATACATGTAATTTAATGAATGTAAACTGAATTTTATTATTAAAAATGATTTTTTCTAAAAATAGTTTCTATTTTCTTTTGTGCACTTATTTTTAAAATGAATTTAAAAAAATTATGGAAATTGAATATTATAAAATGGATTAAATTTTTTTAATCATCATAAATATTTTTATTTAATAAGTAAAACATGATTTTTATATAATGAAAATTAAAAACAATAAAATTTTGTTGTGATGGTTAGGGATGAAAGGTTTAACTAGGGGGTTATCCTAAGTGATATGGTTTAGAATATATTAAGATCATTATTTGATTTAATTTTTGGATTTTATTTCGACCTTATCCATATAATATAATATTATTTTAAATTTTGTAATCACTTTATTTGAGTAATAGAATAATATATATTAATTTTTTGAAAAATTACAAGTATGTCATCTCCTTATCTTATATAATGATACCACTTATATTCTCATCCCCACACTTCAACAGCCTTAAAACTCTCCCAATACCTACCCTAATCCCTTAATAACATCCCTATACACTTATTATAGGTTTTGGTTTGATTATAATACCATCCTTTGAAGGTTTAAGGTGTAATGCAAAGGTGGTTTCTAAACAAAAAATGTATAACTCTTAAACAAGTACTGTAAATTTTATTTATTATTTCAATATACTCTAAAAATATGGTATATATTGTAAAATAAAGACATAATTATCATTAATATATTAAATTGTTATTATGATGATTCATTAACCCCTTTACACCTCCTTTCAATCAAATTAGAAATAGAAGTTTCACTCATGTGTATGTGTTGACTATCGTCTCCACACAATGATTTGATTTATTTTACATCACCATAATTCATGGTTGGTTATTAGGATGTATTTAATGTTTATATATTAAATTTATTACATAATTATTATTTTTTATTTATAATATATTATCTACCTTATTACTTGTAACACCATTATATTTAAGAAAACTATGTTCGATTGCGTATACAACATGCAACATCTTGCATAAACAGATTTTGAAATAAAAATATAGTTATAAAATAGAAATTAAATTGGAAGTTATGAATAGTATTAACCTCTTTATTATATATATATATATAAATTTACAACTAAATACAAATTTATTGATTAATTCCTTGTAAATAAGCACTCAATAAAGTCATTTTATGTTTTGAAAATAATTTATCTTAAAAATTATTTCTTTCTTGTGTTTAGATAATATATATTACTTTTTCAGATTTTAGAAATTATAATTGATAAAAATTATATTATTTTTTAAATATTAATATAAATGTTATCTTAGTGTGTATTTTATTTATGTTTTTGAAAAGATTCATTTTTCGTTGAATAGTGAAAATACATTTTTTCTAAACATTCCATTTATCTTAACTATATATAGTAATTTAGAAGTGTCATTTTATATTAAAGTAACATAATTATACTTTATTTACATATAATATAATAATTTATATATGAATCATTATTATACATAATTTTAGTAAAAGTTCATTTTCTGGGTAAAAAATGCATTTGTCTAAAAACTATTTTTCATTGTGTTTTACACATTTATATTAAAATTATTTTCTATAGATTATATAAGTATATATTTAGGTATTTATATTTATTTTTTAATTGGAAATATAAATTTATCCATGGGCGAATTTTTGAAAATTTTCAGAAGAAGTTAGTTTGTTATTGAATAGTAAAAAATTAATTTTTTTGGAAAATACAATATCATTTATGATATCAACATTACATAAACATGATATAGTGTTTTCTAAACCTATGAAATTAATAATTTATGTTAATATACTACAAATATAATTCAATTATAATCCAAAAACATATAAAATACTATTTTGGATGATAAATATAAAAATTATTTTCAGTGTCGATGCAGTTCTTCTGCAACAATAGAAAAGATAAATTTTGAGAACTAAAGATGGTATTTGGGAATAAGTACAAAATTTACAGAATTAGTTAATAAACATGAATTATTATTGATGATAATTATGGATAGATATGAATTTGGGGTTATATATCAAGTGACTTATCCAAATTTTGGTGCAATGCTAGCACATGGTTAGAAAAATGAAAATAAAATAATAAATAATTTTCTATGACATAGATGTGATTAAATATAAATATTTAATGAATATAATTATTTACCATAATTGTTTTAAATTTAATTTTTTTATTTTAATTTATTTTTAAATTTAATTGATTATATAATTACTTAAAATTCTTATGTAACGTTGATACAATGTCTATTAAATTAATAGAAAAATAAAATAAAAGATTCTAAAAATATTAAAACTATTAAAATTTGGATAAATTAAAAAATCCCATGAATTTTGAATATAAATATAAAATATTAGATATTTTTTAAATTTCTATATTCAAATTCCATTTCTTTAATGTTATTTTCAAAGTAAAATTACGGGAATCATGTAAAAATGACATAATTAATATTTAATATTAAATAATATTTTATTCGATTATTTAATAATTATAAAAATATTTAAAATGGAAAATTAAGATGTAATTTTTTCTAAAGGTTCATCCATTGGACATAAATATTCCAATTGTTATAGTATAATTAAAATTATAACCATTTAATATTAAAAAATTCATTACCGTGGTTAAGATTAAAATTGTTTAACGAGGGCCTAAACCAACAGATACAGTTTAAAATGATATCTAAACCTAATTTTTTTTTATTTTGTGGTTATATTGTGACCATATACTCATTATATTACAATGATTTAAATTTTAGAACAATTTTACTTGATTTAGAAACAAATTATTTTATAATATTTCATGTATTTCCAAAATATGTCATTAATGATAATTTATAATAAAAAATTTATTAAAAAATTTAAAATTAGTTAAAAATATATATTATAAAAATTTAATATAATATGGTTTTTAATTTCAACCATGGTCCATTTATGGGTCACTATCCCTTCTACAGTAACATTATTTACCCATAACAGTTAAAACACTTGTTATTGAGGTGACTGTCAAAAGGGTTAATGGGGGTCAAACCAAATACATATAGATCAAAACATCACCTAAATTTGAATGAAAATTATTGAATGAGATCATTTTTACTTTTCCTAATAATATATTACAAATAAATCATTTGGATACATTTATCATGAAAATTAAAATATATTATTTTAATACCTTAAGAGATTCCAAGAATCTCTTTTCCTTGCCTATAAAAGGGTGTCCCTATCCTCTTCTTTGTAAACATGATGAAATATTTATTTCAACCAATTCTTAGAATAATTATTTTATAGATTCCTTCTAAACATTTTAGATCTTCTACTATTCCAAAGATTCTTTTTTAAGGATTAAGTTGTAATTCAAAAGGGATTTCTCACAAAATAGGTATAACTATTAACCATGTGTTTTCAATTTTATTTATTCTTATACCTCATATAAATCCATGGGATCCATTATAAAATAATTAATTCATTATCTTAAAAATATTTACTTTTCTTATGATGATAGAACAACCAATCTCCACCTCTTTACAATCATAAGGAAAATGAAAATATCGCATTTGTGTATGTATAATTTACTATCTCCACATAATAGTTTAATTTGTTTTTGATAACCACTTTACGTGGATAGATATAATGATGAATTTAATAAATATATATTATTTATGATTTTATTATGGTTATGTTGAGTTGAATTATTATTTACCTATATTTCATTCCATCTATCAACAAATGGAAACAACATTCATGCGTACATACGACCCACCATCACCATGAATGGTGTAATTAAATTTTCTATATATAAATTTTATGTATGATTATAAATAAATAAATATAATGAATAAATATGTTGTTTTTTTCATGTATTATGTTTTAGAGATAGTGGAACCCCGATAAAAGTATAAGGACCAGAACTATTAAACTGAAAAATTCATGTAAAAGGGAAAACTTTTTACTTGAATATCAACTACATAGAATAAATATGTAACAAACTAGGTAATTATAGGGTAATAAATTTCAAAATTTATTATTATAATGATATATATTGTTGTATTCATTATGAAAACATTGCGTATTTTTTTAAATCAAAAAATAAATAGTCTTATTAAGCTCTTTTCTTATATGTTGAATTTTTAAATAGTTGAATTTAAATATTAAAAACGTAATTCCATATTTTAATTAATCAGGTTAAAATTATATCATAATGCTTTATTTTGAATTTTTTGGAAAGATTTATTTTCAATGAATAGTGGGAAATATTGTTTTTTATTGAAAATTGCATTTTATTTTAAATTATTTAAATGAAAAATTATATTATGAAATAGTTTTAAATATTAATTAGTTTTTTCTTATTTTCAATAATCCAATTTTGTTTTTTGAATTAAATTTTATAATATAATTTAGTATAAAAAAATTTATACTTAAAATGTATATTTTAGAAAAATAAAATTTTGTCTCATTTTTACAGTTTAAATTTTTCTTACATTCTCCCACTAATATGTATTGAATCATGAAAAATGGATTCCATATTTGAAAACATTAGCTCTAAATTTGGTAAATATATCCCTTTTTTATATTTGGTTAATATGAATATTAACCTTAGTTATTTTTGATACTATGGAAAAGTGTAAACTAAGTAATTAATGTTAAAAATAAAATGAAATGGACAAAATAATGTCCTGAAAAAATATTTATTTTTATTTTATGATTATATATCGTTAATAATTATCTAAATGTTGAATATATGGATTTTCCCATTTATACATGATTTTAAACATTATAATATTTAAGTGAATATAATGAAAAAATAGTAGACTATTGCATTTAACACCTGTACTATTTTTTAAAATAGGTGTAAAAATAGTATTTTCAGTATTATAAATAGTAATTTGAAAATATAATATATTTATCATTGTAATTTTTTTTTAATTTTTACTGAAGAAAAACAATCTTTAACAATTACTAAACATTGACACAGTGTTTGTTAAAGTTGTAAAAAAAGAATAAAATGATTTTAAAGTCACTAAAAATAATATTACATAAGTACTTTTGGTGTTCTTTGATTATTTTTAGTTAAAAATGATAATTTTAGAAGGTTTTATTCATTTTATTTTAATTATATTTTTTTCTTGAAGTTTTAAAATTCAAATAAAATGAATAATTCATATATTGACATTAATGTTATTTTATAATAAATAATACTTTATTAAAAGAATTAAATTTCCTAAAAATATTCTCTTTAGCCAAGTGAATTTTATATGGATTGTTAAATAAACCATGTTCTATTTATATGACTTGTTATTAATTTTTTATTAACATTATTAATACCTTAGTATTAGAAAATATTGTTATCGTCATAATTGTCAAAAGGTTAATGAAGGGTTACAACAAAAAGATAAGGGTAAAAATTTGATCCAAATATGTCAAAATATTATTTTATTGAAGTATTTTGACTCAAAATAATATTATATTAAATATTATTAATTTGGTACCATTTTCTCATCAAATTTAATTTATATTAATTTAACATTTTAAGAAATTTGAAGAGTTCCCCTGCATTCTGTTATAAAAGGACACATCTTAATCTAATTTATTCATATATAAAAATCCATTTTATAAGAAAATAACTAAAAAATACTTTACCTACATCTCTAATTGTAACATCCCAGGTAATTAAAGAATAAATAATTTTCATATTTATTAATATTAGAGAATTAAATATGAATTTTAATTAAAAGGGGTTGCTATGTTCGATAGCGTACCCGATACGCAACGATGAGTTTCTTTGAAACTTACGTAGCACACTAGTAATATAATAATATTATGTTAGTTAACAAGTAGCCGTTGTACTGGCGGGAATGAATAGAAATAACTAAAATATGAATAGATATGTTTTTAGATGTTTTTACATTTACCCAATAAAAGATAAAGGCTTAAAATACGGAAAGAGTTCAATTTTAGGCTTTTATACTCTAATTTTCACTAAAGGTTCACTTATCACCTTTTAATGGTGAACCGTCATTAAATATAGTTTTGATCACTCTTATACATTCTTTTGGACCAAATAAAACTTTTATTAAGAATCGGGACATCAAATTTTACTTTGTGTAATTTTTGGTACCTTTCTGATAAAGTTCATTTTTTTTATGAATAGTGTAAAATGTTGCATTTTAATTCAAAACCTCTTTTTGATCTAATTTATTTATATGATTAGATTATCTTTTGAATTGGTTTTAAAGTGAAATTAGAATATATTTTTACCATTTTATCCAATGGTGGTCATTGGAATCAATTTCGATTTGAAATTAGACTTAAACTGGTGTCAATCTTTTGATACTTATTGTTTTGTAAAAACATGCTATTTGCTCTGGCAGCGGGAATTAATTATTAAATTAATTAATGTGACTTATATTATTTGAATTTTGTAAAATGGACTTCATTTTTGAATTCGGAATATCAAATATAGCTTAGGGTGAATTTTTGGTAATTTTCTGAAAAACTTCAATTTTTGATGAATAGTGAAACCACTAAGTGGTAATCAAGCAAACTGATTTTTCAGTTAAATGAAAGTTTACCACTAATGTGTATTGAATTTTGAAAATCCGACATACATGGTTGTCATTAAGAAGTAAAATGTGGTTCAATGAGATTAAAATAATTTTTTGGTGAATAGTAACTTATTAAGTTTTTAATCGCGATTAGTGGTAATTAGTGTAGTTTAAGGTATAAATAATACTTTAATAATATAAAATGACCTAGACACATGTCCCAAACTCATTGGTTGTGTCATGGCCGACCAAGACAAGCCATGTCCTAACTTGGGGACCCCATGGATCCACTTTTGTTGGGAAATGACATAAATTACTTTTTATTTAATGTTAAAGTGAAAATGACACAAACATAATATGTTTTTCGAAAACAATTTTTAATTGGGGTTATACAAGTCCAAATTTTGATTATAAATAGTCATTAGAAAGATAAAACGATTTCCTATATCATAGTAATTTTTTTATAATTTTTAGACATTATATAAATTTAATTATTTATGACATAATAATGATGCAGCGATGACATCATTATTTGACGATTTAAATAAAATAGAAAGATAATGTAAAATCTAAAACCTACACATGGCCAAAACCAATTGGATGAGTGGATTTCGAACCCTTATCACCTTATCCACGAATTCTATCAATGTGGGACCTTTTAAAACCGAATCACATTTTCAAATAAAGTAATGTTTCTTTACTTTCCAAAAGTGGCCCTCCTCTCCTCTTATAAAAGGCCCCCACCTCTACCTCATTTCACACACTCTTAAAGCCATTGGCTCGGCCAACCCCTGCCCATTTGCTCTCTCCACATCCCTGTCCTCATCCTAGAGGATTCCCTTTGGGAAGAATCCTTTCAAAGGAAGCCTTTAGGCTCAAACCAAAAGGAGTTACACTTTTTAAGGTAATTCATTCTCTCATGTTCATTTGTTTTATTTTGCTTCTCCAACCCCCTAAACTCTTTTTATATACTTCTTTTGTAACAACACCAGTATCATAAATATACTAGGATTTTGTTATAAGATTTATTTGAGCTACACTCTCACACAACTACATCAAATGGTTAAAGAACATAAGGTTTCCGTGGATGGCGAAATTCTGCCTCCCGAAACGATGATTGTTCAATACTCATTTAACACCTTCAAAGGTGGCCATTATGATGTCACTATTTTTATATATGATATATAATATGTTTATTTTTTCCTTAAGCTTCTGTTTTTTTCATTTTTGGAATACCTTTATGATTTCCATTATGGGTATACGCGATATCTTCATTTTAGGAAGTGCGGACTACCGCCCCCTAAAAGTGATTTGATTCATTAATACCATATGTGGGATGTGTAAAGGATAAAGTTAATGATATTATACATGATGTTATACTGGAATTATAATATACCTATATATATCATTATCATTTATTTCCATTAAAGTATGAGATATAAATGAAAGTAGCGTTCATGCGTACGTACGGACTACCGTCTCCATGAACGGTGCATTTCATTTCTTATCCCCAAATGTAATGTATTATTAAAAGTACATGTATATAACTGATATATATAATTAATATATAAATGATGAATATAATTCTGGAATTAAAATATACATACCTCTCATTTAGTTTTAATTCCATTAATATGACAAAGAAATGAAAGTAGCGTTCATGCGTACGTACGGCTTACCGTCTCCATGAACGGTGCATTTCATTTCTTACCTCTAAATGATTATGTAATATTTTAAATACATGTATGTACTGTATATATATGACATATATGATATCTACATCATGAATACCATTCTGGATATAATGAAACATTGACCAAATTAACAACATGTAAGTGTAAGAAGTCTATTTTTGACTTAAGAACCAAATACCGACAAAATGAACATTATTAACTTAAATGATTACATGATGTTCATAACATGGTATAAAAGGAATAATGAACTTGGAAAAGATTCATAATCAAGTAGAGATTAACTAAATTTTATTATTCAGGAGTTTAAAGAACGGTCGGGTCAAGTCAGATACGAGGTATGGGAACTTCTTAACCCAATTTCCATTCTTTGGGTTAATCTCCTACTTTAAAATTATGTCATTATATTATTATGTCGTATCTTGTATTTGTACTCTATTTATGTGTACTTAGAGTGAATACACATAATGTATCTATTTTATTTTGAAAATTATCTTTGTATGGGACTTCGTCTCAATCTCCTTTCATTGAGGCATATTTTATTTTATACACAACTTTCTTTTATACGGTGTATAAACCCCTTTGACTTTTAAATTTATTCAAAAGGAATCTTTTTTATACGAAGCGTTTACTAAACGACAAAAGGGAATGTTTTTGTCGTACGTATGCGGCGACAACGACTTCTCCGCCGTCGTAACCGTTATTTGAGTTTTGGCTTCCTCTACAAGCCATACCTTCTTTTTTAAAAGAAAAATAAATACCATGTTTTACTTTGGTATTGAAAATGGTTTTCATAATGTTTTTATATCAATGTGTTGTATTGATATCTCGTGATTGAAATGTGGAAATTTTATGTTTCCTTTATGCATGTTTTATGTGATATGATTATGTTATGGTTCTTGGGCATTATTATGAAAACGGGTGGTTCCGTGATAAACTAAGGGCGGGTGAGCCCGTTATAGCTCTCCAATGCATTGGGTAACGTGAAGGAGTGAAACGTTAAGGTTTCTCCGAAGAGATTTTAGGGAATATACTGTGATGGGTATTCCAAACGTAACCAAGAGGGTTACTCCCTACATAAGAATGTTATGAATGCCTCAAGTTACCTTTACATATTATGATTTCTATGATTTATTCATGATTTTATGAGGTATGTTAAAGTGCCTATGTTTTATGGGTAAAGTATGATTTCATTCTTATGTATATATGAACTCATGTTTCCTTTCCTTGTTTTTTTATAACCCATACTGAGTTTTTATGCTCATCCAAAGTTTTTGAAATGTTTTTCACAGGTCAAGGGAAAGGTACATGATAAGACGATAGAGTCAAGGATGTGTCAAGAAATAAACCATGTTTTATTTTAAATGTGTTTCCATTGATGGGAATGAGGAATACTATATTTATGTAACCACTTTGTTTATATGTGGAATGTAATGAAAGTTTTATGATCTAATTCTCTAAAACTCTAAACCCGAAAAGATCCTCAATGTGTAATCTTGTAATAACTCAAGATTAAGTAAGGTTTAAGGCTGGGGCCTTATAGTTGGTATCAGAGGTCGGTTTAGACAACTTTAGGAGTTAGAAAAGTGTTAAATTATAATATGATTTAAATGATATAGCATTTACAGATTACCATGTTGCTTCGCCTAAGATATTTCTGTGTTCAGAATGGTTTTCCGCAGAGGAAACAAAGCAGCTATGTTGGGACGACATCAGGAGGAAGATAACCTTCCAAATCAGCAACCTGAGATGGTCGGAATTGGAACTGAACAGTTTGTGGCAGTAATGGCACAGTTGACTCAAGCGATAAATGGCGGTGGTATCCATGCACGAGATCAGCCAGAACAACCGCAGAGGAACATGTCAGTGGTGGAACATTTCATGAGGCAACATCCCCCATCATTCAGAGGATCATCTGACCCTGTGCTAGCTGAAGGGTGGATTAAAGCACTGGAGAAGATTTTTGATTTCATGGGGTGTTCAGACAATCAAAAGGTTAGTCTTTCTATTTACCGTTTGGAGGGTGAAGCAGATCAGTGGTGGTCTATGGTTAAAAATATCAGGGACGCCGATGAGATTTATGCTCTTGACTGGGATGAATTCAAAGGTATGTTTCTTGAGAAGTATTTTCCTAAGGATGTTCGACTTAGGATGGAAAATCAATTCTTGGAATTGAGGCAAGAGGAAGACTCAGTGGCTTCCTATGAAGAAAGGTTCACTCGATTGGCAAGGTATGCTCCAAATTTTATCCGGGACCTTGATAGTAAAATCAATCGTTTTTACTCAAGATTAATGCCAAAATATCGAAGGGAATTAGCTTCTCGTGAGTTTAAAAGTTATGAAAAGCTTGTTCGATGTGCTGAGAAGGTGGAAATGGAGTTTGCCGATGACCAAGTGTTCTATAACAACCAGCAGAAGAAGAGACCGAGGTGGCAGGAGAAAGGTAAGAATTCTTCAAAAAAGTCTGATGGTAAGAAAACTAAGTTTCCAGTTTGTGATAAATGTGGAAAAAGGCATGCTGGGGAATGCCTTCTGAATTCTGGAAAGTGCTACCGATGTGGTAAGATGGGACATAAGGCTCGTGATTGCACTGAAAAGGATCAAGGTGAAGGTAAGAATAAATTTGATTTACTGTTAGTGAAATGTTATAAGTGCAATGAGATGGGTCACTATGCAAACGAGTGTCCGACAAGGAGCTTGAGTGATGGGAAGCAGTTAGACTACAAGCAGAAAGGGGTGGTGAAATCCTTTGCAACTACTTCAGCAGATGTTGGGCCATCGAATGAAGTGGTGTCAGCTCCAGGGAGCTCAGTATTTTTCGAAGATTGACTTGAGGTCGGGGTACCATCAGTTGATAGTAAAAGAAGCAGATGTTCCGAAGATTGTGTTCCGTACTAGATATGTCCATTATGAATTTGTAGTTATGCCTTTTGGGTTAACCAATGCACCTGCTGTATTCATGGACCTTATGAATAAAATTTTCCATGAGTTCTTGGATAAGTTTGTGTTTGTGTTTTGAGGTTTGTGAAGAGGTTATGTGTGCCTTGTGATTCACAGTTGAAGAGAGAGTTGTTATGTGAAGCTCATAGTTCTCTGTTTTCAGTTCATCCGGGCAGTACTAAGATGTATAGAGATCTGCGGGAGTATTACTGGTGGGATGGAATGAAAAGAGACATTGCTGATTTTACTGTGAAGTGTTTGACTTGTCAACAGGTTAAAGCAGAGCGGCAGTTACCGAAAGGGATGTTTCAGCCTTTACCAGTTCCAGAGTGGGAATGGGAGAATATATCCATGGACTTTGTTGTTGGATTACAGAAGACATCTCGAGGTAATAATGCAATCTGGGTTATTGTTGATCGCTTGACTAAATCTGCTCATTTCCTTGCTATGCGAGATACTTTCTCTCTTGATCAACTTTCCCGTTTGTATCTTAAAGAGATAGTCAGGTTACATGGAGTTATTCTCTCCATTGTATCGGATCGTGATCCCAGGTTTACTTCTAACTTTTGGAAAGGCCTTCAGAAGTCGTTGGGTACTGAATTAAATTTTAGTACAACTTTTCATCCTCAATCAGATGGACAGTCAGAACGAACAATTCAGACATTGGAGGATATGCTACGAGCTTGTTCTATGGATTATCAGGGATGTTGGGACCAACATATATCTTTGGTTGAGTTTTCATATAATAACAGTTTTCATTCCAGTATACAGATGGCACCATTTCAGGCATTATATGGGAAGCGGTGTCGAACTCCAGCTTTTTGGGATGAAGTGGGTGAAAGGAAATTGATGGGACCAGAATTGGAAGAAGAGATGGCAGAAAAAGTTCAGTTGATTCAGAAACACATGAGAACAGCTCAGAGCAGGCAGAAGAGTTATGCGGATAACCGGAGGAAGGATCTATCTTTCGAGGTAGGTGATCATGTTTTTCTCAAGGTTTCTCCTTGGAAAAGTGTGATGAGATTTGGTAAGAAAGGAAAGTTGAGTCCAAGGTTCATTGGACCATATGAAATTCTGGAAAGAGTTAGATCAGTTGCATACCGAGTGGCTTTACCTCCGAGTTTATCTCAGGTAGACAATGTTTTTTACGTTTCTATGTTGAGAAAGTATATGCCAGATCCATCTCATGTTTTGAGTCCAGAGGTAGTTCAGCTGGAAGAGAACCTATCTTATGAGGATCAACCGGTCCAGATTCTTGACCACATGGATCAAGTGTTACGGAATAAGGTGATTCACCAGGTAAAGGTTTTGTGGAAAAACCACATGATTGAAGAGGCAACATGGGAATCTGAAAATGCTATGAGGGTTAAATACCCCCACTTATTTTGATAAGTGAATAAAATTGCGAGGACACAATTCCCAAAAGGGGGGAAGGATGTAACATCCCAGGTAATTAAAGAATAAATAATTTTCATATTTATTAATATTAGAGAATTAAATATGAATTTTAATTAAAAGGGGTTGCTATGTTTGATAGCGTACCCGATACGCAACGATGAGTTTCTTTGAAACTTACGTAGCACACTAGTAATATAATAATATTATGTTAGTTAACAAGTAGCCGTTGTACTGGCGGGAATGAATAGAAATAACTAAAATATGAATAGATATGTTTTTAGATGTTTTTACATTTACCCAATAAAAGATAAAGGCTTAAAATACGGAAAGAGTTCAATTTTAGGCTTTTATACTCTAATTTTCACTAAAGGTTCACTTATCACCTTTTAATGGTGAACCGTCATTAAATATAGTTTTGATCACTCTTATACATTCTTTTGGACCAAATAAAACTTTTATTAAGAATCGGGACATCAAATTTTACTTTGTGTAATTTTTGGTACCTTTCTGATAAAGTTCATTTTTTTATGAATAGTGTAAAATGTTGCATTTTAATTCAAAACCTCTTTTTGATCTAATTTATTTATATGATTAGATTATCTTTTTAATTGGTTTTAAAGTGAAATTAGAATATATTTTTACCATTTTATCCAATGGTGGTCATTGGAATCAATTTCGATTTGAAATTAGACTTAAACTGGTGTCAATCTTTTGATACTTATTGTTTTGTAAAAACACGCTATTTGCTCTGGCAGCGGGAATTAATTATTAAATTAATTAATGTGACTTATATGATTTGAATTTTGTAAAATGGGCTTCATTTTTGAATTCGGAATATCAAATATAGCTTAGGGTGAATTTTTGGTAATTTTCTGAAAAACTTCAATTTTTGATGAATAGTGAAACCACTAAGTGGTAATCAAGCAAACTGATTTTTCAGTTAAATGAAAGTTTACCACTAATGTGTATTGAATTTTGAAAATCCGACATACATGGTTGTCATTAAGAAGTAAAATGTGGTTCAATGAGATTAAAATAATTTTTTGGTAAATAGTAACTTATTAAGTTTTTAATCGCGATTAGTGGTAATTAGTGTAGTTTAAGGTATAAATAATACTTTAATAATATAAAATGACCTAGACACATGTCCCAACCTCATTGGTTGTGTCATGGCCGACCGAGACAAGCCATCTCCTAACTTGGGGACCCCATGGATCCACTTTTGTTGGGAAATGACATAAATTACTTTTTATTTAATGTTAAAGTGAAAATGACACAAACATAATATGTTTTTCGAAAACAATTTTTAATTGGGTTTATACAAGTCCAAATTTTGATTATAAATATTCATTAGAAAGCTAAAAAGATTTCCTATATCATAGTAATTTTTTTATAATTTTTAGACATTAAATAAATTTAATTATTTATGACATAATAATGATGCAGCGATGACATCATTATTTGACGATTGAAATAAAATAGAAAGATAATGTAAAATCTAAAACCTACACATGGCCAAAACCAATTGGATGAGTGGATTTAGAACCCTTACCACCTTATCCACGAATTCTATCAATGTGGGACCTTTTAAAACCGAATCACATTTTCAAATAAAGTAATGTTTCTTTACTTTCCAAAAGTGCCCCTCCTCTCCTCTTATAAAAGGCCCCCACCTCTACCTCATTTCACACACTCTTCAAGCCATTGGCTCGGCCAACCCCTGCCCATTTCCTCTCTCCACATCCCTCTCCTCATCCTAGAGGATTCACTTTTGGAATAATCCTTTCAAAAAAAGCCTTTAGGCTCAAACCAAAAGGAGTTACACTTTTTAAGGTAATTCATTCTCTCATGTTCATTTGTTTTATTTTGCTTCTCCAACCCCATAAACTCTTTTTATATACTTCTTTTGTAACAACACCAGTATCATCAATATACTAGGATGTTGTTATAAGATTTATTTGAGCTACACTCTCACAAAACTACATCAAATGGTTAAAGAACATACGGTTTCCGTGGATGGCGAAATTCTGCCTCCCGAAACGATGATTGTTCAATACTCATTTAACACCTTCAAAGGTGGCCATTATGATGTCACTATTTTTATATATGATATATAATATGTTTACGTTTTCCTTAAGCTTCTGTTTTTTTCATTTTTGGCATACCTTTATGATTTCCATTATGGGTATATGCGATATCTTCATTTTAGGAAGTGCGGACTACCGCCCCCTAAAAGTGATTTGATTCATTAATACCATATGTGGGATGTGTAAAGGATAAAGTTAATGATATTATACATGATGTTATACTGGAATTATAATATACCTATATATATCATTATCATTTATTTCCATTAAAGTATGAGATAGAAATGAAAGTAGCGTTAATGCGTACGTACGGACTACCGTCTCCATGAACGGTGCATTTCATTTCTTATCCCCAAATGTAATGTATTATTAAAAGTACATGTATATAACGGATATATATAATTAATATATAAATGATGAATATAATTCTGGAATTAAAATATACATACCTCTCATTTAGTTTTAATTCCATTAATATGACAAAGAAATGAAAGTAGCGTTCATGCGTACGTACGGCTTACCGTCTCCATGAACGGTGCATTTCATTTCTTACCTCTAAATGATTATGTAATATTTTAAATACATGTATTTACTGTATATATATGACATATATGATATCTACATCATGAATACCATTCTGGATATAATGAAACATTGACCAAATTAACAACATGTAAGTGTAAGAAGTCTATTTTTGACTTAAGAACCAAATACCGACAAAATGAACATTATTAACTTAAATGATTACATGATGTTCATAACATGGTATAAAAGGAATAATGAACTTGGAAAAGATTCATAATCAAGTAGAGATTAACTAAATTTTATTATTCAGGAGTTTAAAGAACGGTCGGGTCAAGTCAGATACGAGGTATGGGAACTTCTTAACCCAATTTCCATTCTTTGGGTTAATCTCCTACTTTCAAATTATGTCATTATATTATTATGTCGTATCTTGTATTTGTACTTTATTTATGTGTACTTATAGTGAATACACATAATGTATCTATTTTATTTTGAAAAATATCTTTGTATGGGACTTCGTCTCAATCTCCTTTCATTGAGGCATATTTTATTTTATACACAACTTTCTTTTATACGGTGTATAAACCCCTTTGACTTTTAAATTTATTCAAAAGAAATCTTTTTTATACGAAGCGTTTACTAAACGACAAAAGGGAATGTTTTTGTCGTACGTATGCGGCGACAAAGACTTCTCCGCCGTCGTAACCGTTATTTGAGTTTTGGCTTCCTCTACAAGCCATACCTTCTTTTTTAAAAGAAAAATAAATACCATGTTTTACTTTGGTATTGAAAATTGTTTTCATAATGTTTTTATATCAATGTGTTGTATTGATATCTCGTCATTGAAATGTGGAAATTTTATGTTTCCTTTATGCATGTTTTATGTGATATGATTATGTTATGGTTCTTGGGCATTATTATGAAAACGGGTGGTTCCGTGATAAACTAAGGGCAGGTGAGCCCGTTATAGCTCTCCAATGCATTGGGTAACGTGAAGGAGTGAAACGTTAAGGTTTCTCCGAAGAGATTTTAGGGAATATACTGTGATGGGTATTCCAAACGTAACCAAGAGGGTTACTCCCTACATAAGAATGTTATGAATGCCTCAAGTTACCTTTACATATTATGATTTCTATGATTTATTCATGATTTTATGAGGTATGTTAAAGTGCCTATGTTTTATGGGTAAAGTATGATTTCATTCTTATGTATATATGAACTCATGTTTCCTTTCCATGTTTTTTTATAACCCATACTGAGTTTTTATGCTCATCCCAAGTTTTTGAAATGTTTTTCACAGGTCAAGGGAAAGGTACATGATAAGACGATAGAGTCAAGGATGTGTCAAGAAATAAACCATGTTTTATTTTAAATGTGTTTCCATTGATGGGAATGAAGAATACTATATTTATGTAACCACTTTGTTTATATGTGGAATGTAATGAAAGTTTTATGATCTAATTCTCTAAAACTCTAAACCCGAAAAGATCCTCAATGTGTAATCTTGTAATAACTCAAGATTAAGTAAGGTTTAAGGCTGGGGCCTTATACTAATAACATCCTATAAGACTTTATTTGATCATAAAACCAACCTATTATGTATTTGGGTGTAAAAATTTTGAGGTTTCTTGATGAAGACGTATAGTTATAAAATAAGTGGTTTTTATTTATTTCTTATTCTAAAAACATAAAACATTATCCAACCATGATATATTAATAAATCTAGTATATTACATATAATTCAATGTTTTTATGTTAATGGAATCACCAAAATATATATCTTCTTTCATGAAATGGGAAAATAAATAATAGTTTTTTTTGAATGGTAGACTACCACATCGCGAACCGATGGATTTTTTTTCAACATTGTCTCCCATGTTAGGTTATATTGATGGATTTAATTTATATATATTATTTTAATAAAATATTTTTCGTTATATAAAGATAATTTAACTACTATTTTATCAAATGAGGAAAAATTATAATGTTGTTCAGGCGCATGTGTGGACAACCACCTCTATGAAGTAATGTGATTCATATTCGATCAACAGATCACATGGATAAATTTTTTTTTGAAGAAATAATATATTATTTATTATATGATGATACATTTATAAATATAAAATAATAAATACCATATTTCCATAATGATCATTGAAAAATTGAAGCATTTCTCATCTGCACGTATGACCTACCATCTTTATGATTGTAATGTAGATCATTTTTATAATTATATTTCATTATTTGGCATAAAAGTATATTTTATGTATAAAAGTGATAATTATGACATTATTAGAAAACTATATATGTTGTAATAATGACCACTTGGATCATAGTCAACCTACCAAAGTCATTTTTGATATATGAACCTAATATTATAAAATCATTTGATGTGAACATAATTTTTTATAAGATGGAAAAAAAGAATAATAAACCTAAAAAGGTAATTAATAATGTAAATAGTTAACATAATTTTATTACCTAGGAAGATAAATGGACTACTTGGTGAGTTGGAATTGAGGTATGGTATTTTCATTTAAAAATATTTTTTTAAAGTCCCCCTCCCAACTCGTTTCCTTATACATCTATATTCTTGAAATTATTTTATGGATGTATTTACATATACAGAAAAAGTTATAAATTAAATTTTATATTTATTCACAATTTTTTAATGTTTTTTTAAAAGTAATATTTTTAGAGAAATTTTTGGATTTCTTTAAAAAAAACAAAAGGAATCATATATTTTAACATATACAAAAAAAAATACATTTCCTACCACCGTAACCATTATTTTATTTTTGGATTACTCTACTTGAGTTCATATTTTCATCAAAGAAAACCCTATTTCCATTTTCTAGTTATTTGTGTTTTGGAAATTTGGTTTTAAAAGATAATATTACTTTGGTATCCAAAATAATTTTTATATAGGTTTAAATTTTATTAAAGTTTTTATGATGGAAAGGTGAAAGTATAAAATGTTTTATTCATGATACGGTACTTGTGTATTATATATGTGAAACATGTGAGCTTGATAAAACTCATATGATGGGTTTATCCCCATTATATCTCTTGAATAATGGGTGAGCTCAATAAAGCTTTTATGACACATTGAGCCCCATTATAGCTCACGATGAATGGGTGATCCTGATATATATTATATAAAGTGTGAGACTCATTATAGATCTTCAATAAATTATGTAATGTTTTTTGTCTTAATATATATATATAATTAAGTTATAAGAGTGTTTCTCTTATATATTAAATGGGCCCCATGTAATTTCAAACATAGGTGATTAATATAATTTCTCTAATTTTCTTAAAACGGTTTTAATTTTATTAATATCAGTTTTAAAGTTTTTCTGGGAGAAACATTTGTATATTATTCATGTGGGCATGATTTATTCACTTAATTAACATTGATACAATGATAAAAAACTATTTAGTTTCATTTTTTTTTTCAAATTACTGATAATTAACTTCTTTTTTATGTCCCTTACAGAGATATTTTTACTCATACAATATTTTTAAAATGTTTTTCATTGATTTTAAGGATGGGTAATTGAGATGAAGAAGTCAAGTTAAAAGGAACAAATATTTTTTCATTAAAAGAAATCATTTTTTAATTTAAAAGTTTTATATTTTAGAAAAAATTAATACTAAGTATAAGTGTCCACTATGCAATATAGGGTATTTTTATATAAGAGTAATGAACTAATTCTATAAAACTATAGAAATAAAAGATATTTTTGAATAAATTAATATGAATTATAGTATAAATATAATAATTTTTTTTTTAATTTTTAATGAGGGTTTATTAAAGTTGGTATTAGGGAAAAGGTTTCAATAATTTTCGATTTTCGGATAATGTCAATAGAATAACCTTAAAATATTTTACCTTATAGTTATGTTTAAATGAAATATAATTTAAATATTACCATGTTACATCATCTAATATATATGTATTCTAAATGGTTTTCTATAGGGTAAATGGGGAATCTTTGGTAGGAAGGCATAAAGAGGATAATATCCTTCCAAATTAGAAACGTGAAATGGTTTGAAT
Source organism: Viscum album (assembly GCA_963277665.1). Classification (NCBI taxonomy): domain Eukaryota; kingdom Viridiplantae; phylum Streptophyta; class Magnoliopsida; order Santalales; family Viscaceae; genus Viscum; species Viscum album. The sequence goes on from OY728142.1 coordinate 409,483,380, forward strand.
TAGAACTGAGGAATTTGTTACCATGATGGATCATTTGACACATGCTATTGATGGTGGTGGTATACATGCTAGAGGGAAAAATTATTTAATAAAAAGGAACATTTATATATATTATCACTTCATGAAACAATACCCTTTATCTTTCTGGGGAACCTTAGATCTAGTGTTAGCCGAAGAATGGATCAGTTCATTGGAAAAGATATTAGGAGTCATTGGATGTTCACAATGTCAGAAGGAAACTCTTATCATTTATCATTTTATATTTGAAGCTAAATGTTGGTGGTATTTGGTTACGAATACTATAGACATATATGAGTTTTATTCCATGGAATGGGGCACATTTAATAAACTTTTTCTTGAGAAATATTTACCTAAAATTGTTCGGCTTGGGTTGGAGTAACAAATATTGGAATTTTGGAAAAAAGATGAATATTTGGAATCTTTATATGAAGAAAAAATTACAATATTGGCCCATTATATACCATATTTTATTTAGAAAATTTATTATATAATTATAAGATTTTAATAAATAATTAAACCATGTTTAAGAAGATATTTGGTTGCACAATAATTTAAAATTTATGAGAAAGTATTTTGTTGTGATAATAAATTTGAGATGGATTTTGATAACAGTTATGTGCCTTGGGATGGAAAGAGTAAGAAATGGTCAAGGTAGTAGGAAATAGAGATAAAACCGGTCTAGAAGTATAGAGGTAATCCCCTAATAGATTCTAAGTGTGGTAAAATAAATTTAATGGAATGTTTTTACAATTCTAAAATGTGATATTAGTTGAGTATGATTTGTCCCAAGGATTACGACTCTAAAGAAACGAGTCTTGAATAATCCAAGAATTTGGTAAGAAATATCCATCCTACAGTGATATTTTTTCTTACAATGTTTTGGGTCATTATGATACCTTGTGCCCAAATTTTTTTACATAGGGTGGAAATTGTCAAGATCAATAACCAAAAGGTGTGTCAATGTGATTATATACCATTGAAATTGATGTGGGAAAATATAATGATGTAGTGACAAGTATGTTACTTATTTATTTAAATTATTCCAATTCCGTTTTTGACTATATATTTTCCCATTCATTAATTTATGAGAAACTTGAAACTAAAATTACAATGTTACCACCTGAAAAAAAGATATATTTTTTTGGTAAAACAAAAGGTGGAAATATTATACCAACCAAGAATTATAATAATCATAATATTAATATTGGTGGGTTGGTTTTTTTAGAAAATATTATTGAGCAGGCCAGTGTAGATGTTGATATTTTTTTGTGCATTAATTGGCTATCATTTTATCATGTCAATATAGAATATATAGATAATAAAGTATTATTTAATGATTTTATACATTGATAACATACCAATAATATGATAAATTGATTTGATATTTCATTGAATGTTTCTTAGCTCATTTATTGAAAAGAAATATACTATTCAAATTAGTGATGTTCTAGTAGTGAATGAATATATGGATGTTTTTCTAGATGATTATCTAGGTTTATTTAATTATTGAGAGGTGGAATTTTTTTTGGCATAGTGCCTAATTCCAAAAATTCATCAAAACCCCCTTATCGAAGGACTTAAGTAGAACATGCGAAATTGAAATAGTAGTTGGAAGAGTTTCTAGATGAATCATCTAAGAAGTTCACCTCAGGGTGATTTTGTTTTATTTTCGTTAAAAATAAATATATTTCAATGAGAATTTTCATTGATAACATAGTATTTAATATCAATATTGTTAAGAATTAGTATCATTTTCCATAGACCAAGGACAGTTTTGATCAGCTTTAAGAAAAAAAATATTTTTTTAAGATTGATATCTAGTTAGGGTAGATCAATTTGAAGTTAAAGGATACATATATTATAAAGACTGAATTTTGGATTAGTTATGGGAATAATGATTTTCAATTTATTCCCTTTGGGTCGTCTAAAGCAGCATTTGTATTCATGGATATTATTAATAGAATCTTCCATGAGTATTTAGATAAGTTTTTGGTTGCGTTTATAAATGATATATAGGTATATTCTAAAATTCATGGGGTTCATGAAATAAACATATGAATTGTTTTATAAACTGTAAAATAAATGAAACTATATGGAAAATTTATTAATTATGAATTTTGGATTCTAAAAATTTCTTTCCTTGGGCATATTGTTTCTAAATATTGCATAACAATTGATCGTTCAAAGACAAAATTTATTAAAAAAATTTATAATACTTACAAGTATCATAGATATTCACAGTATTATTTATTCATTAGGTTACAACTGGTGTTTTTTTGAAATCTTTGGTCAAATTTCTATCCCATTGACAAATTTAAATAAAAAAGAGTTAAACTCATCTAGAAAGAAGAATTTGATGATAGTTTTCATGAAACAAAAATAATAGTGGTTGTCACACCCAGAACACCATTTTATTTTATTTTTTATATATTTTTTGGTGTTTGATAATTTTCATTGAGGCTCAGGTTGTGTTCATTGTGAGAATTTTAGAGTTTTAGAGGTTTCTGGTTTTTTGGCACTATGAACAGTTTTGGTGCATTGTTTGGGGATAAAACATTTAGATGGTGGAGGTAGATGGAGTTTCCAATTAATTTCTTTCCTGGACAGTTTTTCTATAATGGTATGTGTAGGGTTTGGCCCAAACCATGTTATACAAATAGGTAACCATGCACCCTATTGGTTTTGTTTGAGATAAGGCACTCGACTTGTGCATTCTTAGTAAAAACCTTATAACAAGTACGCAAGAGGTTATCTCATTTTATGAGTGTTGATTTGCATGAATGGTTCCTTGTTTCCCAAATCGTGCAGCCAGCTTGCATTGGTTCCGCTTATTTCTAGTAGGGTGACAACACTTAGTGTATGGTTTGGAAAACAGTGTGGCCATACAATAAAATTTACCTAGATTCATAAAATCGTGAAATTCTATGTTTTCTCTTTTTATTTATAACCCATTTTCAGGTTTCCACTCCCTCACTCGACCTAGGTGCACCATGGGGTTCCCAAACCACTCAACCATTGGCTCTCCATTAATCCATAGTGTTTTTTCTCCAATATAAGTGGGTTTAATTTTTTTGGTCATTTTTCTTCTCTTATCCATTTCCTCTCTTGTTATTCATGTTTTTTAATTCCTTGGTTCCTTCTTGGACAGACTCTAGGGTGAGGGTTGTTTTAAGTGAGGTGATTTATTTTATTTTAGGTTGTGTGATTTACTTTATCGACTTTTTTCATCCAACTATGGGAGTTATATTATTTTTTCTCACCATTGAGGTAGGTTTTGTAGGTTCTGGGTGCAATAGAAGTACGTTGGTGGGGGTACACAACTTTAATTTTTCTATTAACAACATTCAATCCGAGATCCATCACAATAATAAAAAATTGAATATTTAGAATAGAACAAAGAATGAAATAAGGGATGAGAGTCTCAAAAATATAGAACGGATCATCATATGTTTGTTATAATTTATTAAATTAGAAGACAAGAATTACCATGCTAGAATTCTCCCTCCATTGATGTCCCTGATCATGATCCGATGTAATCTGTCATTGAATCATAGAATCTAAGTATAGGATTCCTCTAGTGGTGATCGACACATGCTCCATGTATCTCTTGACGTCACCGAAGGGATCTCTAGGTGCTAGCATGGAAGAGTATTCACTTGTGATGTCCTCCTTTGATTGCCTTGAGAGCTGCTTGAAAAGCACTCTACTTGATCCGGTGGAGGAGGATCTCTCTCGTAGCTTGAGAGCGTTATTGGAAGAAAAGAATTATCTCTAGACTTGAGAGATTTTCTCTGGATCCATTGTGCATAACCAAAAAATGGCTTGGATAATGAGAATTATATAATTGGTATTTTAATTACCTAGATTAATAAAATGAATTAATTACCTGAAATCATTTTTTCATTTCATTTAATTCATAGTAAGAACCCATGTCTAATAATAATAGTTTATTATTATTACTTGACATTCACCCAGATAATTACACATAATATTATTTAATTAAATAAATTATAATATTTCTCACAAATTCCAAAAAAATACACTTTGTGTATATTAATATACACATCGTGTTCTTTTTTTTCATTCTCTTTATTTCCTCCACCATATTTATTAGACCATAAATAATGGATATTTATTTCTAAAATAAATATCACTCTATTACTTGCTAGTAAATATATTTCTTACCCACAATATATTCTCTCGAATAACTAGTGTTGAAATAAATGCAATCATGAATCCTTGAATAATTATTAAACCACAAACGAGAATAATCTTTATTCAACTTGTTAAATTAATATTTAACTGAGATACTTGGACACACATAGTTTTTTATCCTCTAGGGCTCTTTCTCAGTGGCATTAGGTGGAGCCTACCCAAAGTATAATGTTATCATTTAGAAACATGCTAAGGCACCCATTGAGAAATAAGATAATTCCGCAATGACGTGTCACCTCCTATGAATGCATTTTAATCCCTTTGTCTTGATATCTCGAATCAAGCGGGTTGCATGCTATTTCCATCAACCCATGTGTTCGATTATTCTTTCTTTGACTTTATAGAATTGTACTTTCCCATTCCACACCATAGCCATTGATTTAATTAGGCTATATAAATTCCATCAAAGGACCTGAGATATCTATTCTACTATGAAAGATAAAGGACACAACCTTTCTCGCATTATCTATTAAGTAAATATTACTCATGACACACCCAATATATCATACTTCACTACGAATAGTGTGTCATGAAATTTTTCATCAATACTTTTATGTGCACGAGTTGTAATACAAATTAATAATAATTTTAAAGTCTAAGGACCAATACACACGTCCACAGATAGGAACGTCCAATGAAACTATGAAATGTGGAATTCCTGGTAGCGGTTCTCATTCTCATAATATTCTCATGGATATTACTGAGGGTGCACACCATGAGAAGGTGCCTCAATGTTTTATGAGTCCTCACCCCTAATGTACTGTATTATTTTTTTCTCTCAAAGAGCATCATCCTATCATAGAACATATATTTAAAAATAATGTTATGGCACTTCCAGGTTCTCATCATAGTAGGGATCTACTATAACCTTTTACTGCAACAAATATCCTTAGTACATTATGACATGAATTATCATGAAGAAGAACAATCTATATGTGATAAGATATTTATTAATGTGTAATGTACAATGTAGTTGGTTCTAGGACACCAACACCAACAGGCTCCCACGTGGACTAGATACAACTGCTAACAACCTTTATCCCACTAGCTCTCACATGATACTCATACTTCTACTGAGATAGGGTTTTTTTCATGGGGTCCGCTATGTTCTCTTCCATGTAAACTATTCTCATTTCAAATTCCCCCATTGATATAAATCCTTCAAGAGGTGAAACTTTTAGAGATTTTGTTTTGTCCATTGATGTGACCATGGTTTTTTTCAAGAGATAACACTAAAATATTATCACAATATAATGCGATAGGAGATTTAATTCTATGAACCAATTGACGCTCCTATAAAAAGATCCAAATCCATATAGCTTCCTTGGTTACATATGAAGCCGCTATATATTCGGACACCAATGTAGAATCCATGACAACTGGTTGTTTTGAACTCTTCCTTCTCACAACTCCTCCATTGAGACAAAAAAATATCGATATTGTGACTTTATATCATTTTGGTTTGTCTAAAAACCAGCATCATCATACCCTCTGATGAAATGCTCCTCATCTCCTCCATAAACTAGTAACATATCCTTAGTTCTTCTCAGATACTTAATGATAGTCTTAATAGTAGTCTGATATTGTTCTCCTAGATCTGCTTGATATCTACCTACAATGTTCAATGCATAGGAAACATCAATTTTGGTACATAAATGGCGTACATGATGGATCTTATAGATGAAGCATACAAGATCTTACTCATTCAATCTTTCTCCAAATGTGTTTGTGGAATCATTTTTGTAGAATGATGTAGTCCATGTGACACGGTAACCAATCCACACTTGTATTGTTCCATGATAAATATCTTTAGTATTTGGTCAGTTTATGCACCCTGACATGGTCAAAGAAGCCTCTTGGATATATCAAGAATGATCATGATCCTTAGAATGTAGGCAGCTTCACCTAAGTCCTTCATAAAGAAACAGTTGTTCAACCAGTCCTTAACTGACTATAAGACCGATATATCATTTCCAGTAAGTAAACCACAAACTATAATAATCAATAAAGATACAACTCGTGCCCTGGGGTGCTAGTTTGTTGCCAGAGAAGGCCTTAACAAACACCTTTTATCCCTATAAACATGTGTGTGAAAAAATAGGGTTCATTTCATTCCATAACTCAGAGAGAATTCCACTTTCCCCCTTCGTTGGTACTCAGTTTAATGTGTATGCTGCAGTTTTAATGCATATCCCCAAAAGGATAATGAAGGATCTGTATGACTCATCATCGACCTCACCAAGTCCAATGAGGTGTGGTTCCTTCTTTCAATAACACCATTACACTATGGTGTATAAGGATGGGTGAGCTGAGATAGAATCCAAGACACCCATAGAAGATCGATGAATTCAGGTTCAGATATTCTCTACCTCGATCTAATTGATGTTTCTTTATCTTATTACCAAGATAATTCACTAATTCATTCTTGAATTCCTTAAATTTATCTGAGGACTCTAACATGGACATCTTTTAGTATAAATAGCCAAATCTACTCAAATCCTCAGTAAAAGAAATGATGTAAAAATATGCATCTCTAGCTTTTACTTGAAATGGTCTATACACATCTGTGTGCACCAATCCTAGATGATCTGTGGCCCTTTCACCTTGTCCACTGAAAGGCAACTTGGTCATTTTACCTTGTAAACAGGTGTGACATCTATCGAGTGGTTTTATCTCAGAAGAGTCTAAATAACCATCTTGGTATAAATTTTTCAAGCATTTCTCGTTTATATGATCGAGATAGTTATTCCATAACTGGGTGATGTATGAGTCATGTTAGTTTGTTTCGTTATCGATTTTCAACACATGGTTTTCATAATTTAATACATAAAAACCATTATTTAAATGCTTCATACCATAACATAGGTTGTTCTTATAAAAGAAACTACCCTTATTTCCAAAAATGAAAATAAATCCTTCCATATCCAAACAAGATACAAATATTATGTTCTTGGTAACACTAAGAACATAATAACAGTTACATAAAACCAAAAGCATTCCCGTTGGAAATGAGAGATGGTAATTTCCACTGGAAAACTCAGCTAACCTCATGACAATGGAAGATCAAGGATCCACCTATCTTCTGTAAATCGTTCTAAATCTACTCGGTTCTTATATTTGAATACAGATGTGATCCCCACAAACTCTGTCTAATACCCAATGTGTAGAAATATAATGATTACACTCGATAACGAATGCACCTTTATCATCCCCACACTTCTGGGTGTATTTCCTCTTTTAGTGGCCTTGCTTTCAATATGAAAAACAAACTACCTCCCATTCCTTCCCCTACCTCTGGATCTTCCCCTTCTAGGAAGGACAGTGCATGGGGGCTTCAGACCATTTATAAGTCTTTGTCCCCTTTTCGTTGTCCTTCCTTTTCTTATTAACCCTAAGGAAAATGGGTTTTTCATGCAAGGTCATATGTTATGATAGACTCTTCGCATTGTTTATCATATTTCATTTTATAATAAAGATAGGTAATGTCTTGGGAAGTATTGATAGGATGAGATTTGTACGCAAATCAGCGGAGAACATAATCCCTATGATGTCTAGTCCTTCAATGTATCCAATAAGCATGACTACATGAGGAACAGTTGGCGCATACTCTCCAATCTTAGTTGTAAACAAAGCATTGGTGATCTCACATCTCTCCTGCCTCTCCTTCTCTTAATAGATATCCTTATGGTTAGAAAACATGATAAAGATTTCCTTGTTTTCATGTTTCTTCAAGATCTCATTATACATCATTCATATCATGAAGAATTGGATAGATGTTGAATAATCCATATGTTTTATATAGAGAGGTATTTCCACATCATTGGAATATTTTCTAGGTGCAACTAGAATAGGATCTTCCAGCATATACAATCTCCTCTCGTGGCAAAGAATGACACGTAAATTCCTATGCCACTCTTATAAATTGGTGCTGGTGAGAAGGTTTTCCTTCTTGAGTATGGTTAAAAATGATATGTTTGAAGTCATTTTCCTGGTCATTTATACAAATTAATATGAGAAAAGGATTAGTAATTTATCATGATAAACTAAGACCAATAAATAAATTAATACTTATTACTCTCCCACTATTTTATGGAAATCTAATATCCCTCACAATTGACTTTGGAATATTCTGTTGCCTGAATATTCTAGTAGTAAGGATCCATATTTCCCATCACATTACACGAAATAAGGTTGTTCAAGCAACTTGAATGGTTTTAGGTAGGCATTCCAAATGTCAATTTCTTTATCTTGAAGCTCCTTGATCCGCTGAGTGGACTCCCCAATCCTAAATTTCTTTGATTTTAGATTTCCTCATCCTTTGCCTCTTGGTCACACCAAGTCTTGTTGTCTCAGTCAACCCTTGATGTGAACCAAGCCAATCCAACCAAAAACCTTGAATTTAAAGTCCATGATAACTGAGATCACCCCAACTAGGTTTGTTCGAGTACTTTAAACTATAGTTCGATTCTAACAAGGATTATGGAAGGATATACCGACTTAATATTTATTTGAGGTATTTTTATCCTTATATGTAAATTTTTATTTTATTATCTTTATTTCATGCTTGTTAATATTATGTGGGATATACATAAGTGATTAACTATGTCTAAGATAATATTTAAGTATAAGACAGTCTTCTTTTAGTTCCATATTTCATGCTTGTTTAATTCATTAATTGTGTGATCGTGAAAACACACCCACAATAACTAAACCATGGAACTGACAGAAATAAAATAGATGGTATGATCATGAGCTTGTTCTATTGGTTATTTTATCTAGTGGTTGATAAAATAACCCAAGACCTATAGGATAAACCCCTTGAATCTTTTGGGTTTATGTTTACATCTTTTTTCCTATTCACCATTGTATCTCCTTGGATAGTTTTCACCTTGCCTCCTAAATTGAGAAACCTCCACTATCTTGGGAGCTCCATCCATTACATATATTTTTATCTCACTTGTAGGTGAGGGGTAAAATAGGGTTTTATATTAATGAAACCGTGGGCATGCATGCCCTACATGTTAATGAGGAGAAGGCACATAGGACAACAAATTTAATTTAAATAAATAAATTAAAATAAATGATTCACATACAAAGGTCTTGGTCTAGCTCATGATCATCTATACATGCAACGATATTTATGCATAAATAAAACTAGAATTCAATTATTTAATCATTCTTCATTAAGATGAATTATGCTCAAATCAATTAATTATCTTTAATTAGTCAATCCTTTTATCTTAAACCCTTTACTGAATTTCCCTGATATTCTCATCCATCATAATTTTAAAAAAATAAATTCATTTAAAATTATTTGTTTACATAACTTTTACCTTGGAGGAAACTCAGTTAATTATTGTTCATAACTACCCAATGAGTAGAAATGAGCATTACACATATATTAAATTAATAACATATATATAAAACACCTATCAAGTGTTGTTCCGTATCTTTATGCATGGACTATGGTACATGTTTCAAGGGTTTGTATAATATAATAATAAATATTAATAAATTTTTGTAATTTCGAGGAGTAGACTACATATAGTTCTGAATAGACAATGTGTACTTTTTTTCACTGTCTATAAAAAGTACACTCCCAGAGACTTTGAGTGTAATTATACTTAATAAATATTCATAGTGCACGACCTATTCAGTGGGACCCAAGCCATGTAGTATCTGTGTTACATGGTTTCCAGTCGGGCATGCTATGTACGGGGTATACAGTCCTACCAAAACCCGAAGGGACTACACATCATGTTAAACGGGCCACTCGGCGTGTAATCCAAAAACCATGTGCCAACTATTACTAGTATACACACGATGTTTTAAAAACCTCGATAGGATCCAATGACATGAATTGGTTTGGAAGACTATCCTGGTGCATGGATTCTATAATACATGACATATACTTCTGAAGACACACCATGTGTTCTGGTGTTGTATGGCCAGGAATCTTTGGCACCTACATATGAGATCCTCTATTTTATTTTAATAAAAAAAAATTAGTTTCTATAAGGTGAACAGGAAACGAATGAGGAGGAACATATCTTGAGAATCAAATTTGTAGAACGATTAACTTGAATTGAAACAACTAAATTATTAAATTCGTAAATCATTAAAATAAAACTAAATAATTATAATCAATGATATAAACTCCCTCTAATACCACTTTTAGGTTTCAAGCACAGTGTAAGTGCGTTGGTTGGGGTACCCAACTTTATATTTTCTATTAACAATGATCAATATGGGATTCATCATGATAATAAAATGCAAGATATTTGGAATAGAACAAAGAATGAATGAAAGGAAGGTAGTACTAGATGCATATAGTGGATCACCGTATGTTGGTTATAATAAATTTAATTAGAAGACAAGAATTACCTCGATGTAATTGTCACTCCATTGATGGTTCCGGTCACGATCCAATGAGATCCATCATTGCGTCGTAGAACCCAGGTGTTGGATTCTCTGGTGATAATCCAAACATGCTCCACATATCTCTGGATGTTGTCGAAGGGATATACTGGTGCTATCTCGGAAGATCCTTTTCTTGCAATGCTTGCCTTCGATTGCCTTGGGATCCACTTGCAAAGCACTCTCCATGATCTGGTGGAGGAGGATATCTCTCGTAGCTTGAGAGTGTTCTTAGAAGAAAATAATTTTCTATTAGCATGAGATATTTTCTCTAGATCTGTTGTGCATAACCCAAAAATGGCTAGGCTATTGAGAATTATATAATTGGGATTTTAAATAATTAGAATAATAAAATGAATTAATTACCCAATAGAATTTATTCATTTAATTTAATTCTATGTAAGGCCCTATGTCTAATAATAAAATTAAACTATTATTATTACTTGACATGCACCCAACGAATTAAACCTAATATTATTTATTTAATTAAATATTATTATTTCTCACAAATTCCCATAAAAAATACAATTCTTGTATATTAATATACACAGCGTGTAATTTTTGTTTTCCTATTCTCTTTATTTCCACCACCACATTTATATCTAAAATAAACATCACTGCATTACTTTCTAATAAATATAATATTTCACCCACATTATATTCTCTCGAATAATTAGTGTCGAAATAAATGCGATCAGGCATCCTTGAATAAATACTAAACCACAATCTAGAATAATCTTTATTCAACATGTTAAATTAATATTTAACTGAGATACATTGACACACTTAGTGTGCGACCCTCTAGGCATCTTTATCAATGGCATTAGGCATAGCCTACCTAAAGGTCAAGGTTAGCATCTAAAAACACGCCATGTCACCCATAAAGAAAGAAGTTAATGCCATAATGACGTGTCACCTCCTACGAATTCTTACCATGTAATTTAGTACCTTTATCTCAATATCTCAAATCAATCGGTTTGCATGCTAGTGCCATCAACCCATGTGCTCGATTATTCTTTATTTGACTTTACAGAATTGAAATTTCCCATTCCTCAACATGGATAGGGATTTGCATAGTCTATATCAATTCTATAAAAGGGCCTGAGGTATATAATTCTATTATCGAAGGGAAGGGACATATCCTATCTCACATTATCTATTAATGCAATATTACTCATGATGCACCCAACATATCCTACCACGCTGCGAACAGTCTGTTGTCACAGTTTTTGTAAATATATCTACTTGTCCAAGATTTAATACCCATAAATAAATATCTTAAAGTATAAGTACCAATAATCATGTCTACAGATAGGAACATCCAATGACACTATGAGATATTGATTTCCTTCTGGCAGGTCTCGTTCTCCTAATATTCTCCTAGTTATTACCAAGGGACCACACCATGAGAAGGTGCCTCAAAGTTTTATGAGTCCTCACCCTTAATGGCATGTATTATTTGTGTCCCTCAAATAACTTCATCTAGCCATAGAAAATATATTCAAGAATAATGTTATGACACTTCTGGGTTCTCATCATAACAGGGATCCACTATGACCTTTTAGTGTAACAACTATCCTTAGGAAATTATCACATGATTTTTCAGGAAAAATAACAATAAAGATGTGATAATATATTTATTAATGATTAATGTACAAATTAGTTGGTTATAGGACACCAACACCAATAGGTGTTTCCATCTATTTACTTTTCAGAACATGACATCTGAAACTTTAGATATTTTAAATAATTTTCAAACATGTTATGCAGGTTTTTGTTGTGAAAGTTTGATTTATTATGGTGTTTATATGATTTTAATTAGTTTAAATTTTTTTCAATGGTTTTCAACAGTGATACCTATATATATACATATTCATACATAGTGTTTGATAAAATTCCAATTGGATGTAAAAAAACAAATTCGAGTACATTTATATTGTCTTTTGCCTTTTAGTGTTTTGGTAGTTGGGGGACATGTGAAAATGAGATTTTTGGGTGGTTTTGGTTCTTTTTTATGGTTTTTTTCTTATATGTGTATACATGTGATTAGTTTTGATGTTTCTTGTAATTACTTAATTTTACATTGGGTATTTTTTTGGTTTTCCATATATATATATATATATATATCTATAAATGTGGGCATATCTATATGTGGACTAGGTACACATATGGATGGAAGTAGATACATATGATGGTACTCCATAAAAATATCTCTTTTGAAACCCTAATATTCAAAACCCTTTTCCTTAATTCTCTTATTCTCCTCTATTCTATATCCCAATTGCTCTTATAAAAACTCCCAATGTTTTCTAATTTAGTTTTGGTTTCCAAATGATTTCATGTGTGCTCTTCACATGTGTTTTCCAAAACTTAGCCCATTTGAAAACGTGAAACATGATTGGTAACTACATGACTTGAATGGACCATTTAGAACCATCCATGTATATATAATGTGTCTACCATTGTTTTGGAAATTGTTTTTTGATAAATGGTATCCTTATTAAAGTTGTTCTTAGATTCATAAATGTTAAGGTATGGTTGGTAATTTGTGTTGTTTTGTAGAATTGGTTTTGAAATACAATGATGTATATGCCTAGTTGGAACTTATGAAAGGTTCTATGTATGACTAAAACCCATTTGGAAATCATTTATATGAGAAGGACTTCCCATAGATGGTGTCAGGGATTGGGAAAGGGATGCACTGCAGAATTTATGAGCTATGTTTAAACCCAAGCATGTGAAGACCTCCCCATTCTCTTTTATATTATTAATTTGGTATTTCTAGAAATAATCTAGAGAGTTGAGTGAATATTTATTTCTAATATTGATTAGAAATATTAGAAATCCCATGAAAAAGGATTGTTTAGGTGGTATTTTCCACTAGTGAGGATAGTTTAGGGAAGCTAGGTTTGTTATTGACTATTGAGGTGCACAATATGTTAGTGGGTGGTTCTGAACTAAGTACATACAAGGATTGGTTATATAGATTCTAACAAAACACCCATGATTAGACATATGTATGTTCAAATTTTCTTTTCCAACACTTCAGTTACATATTATACTAGAATTTCTCTTATTGTCTATGTATAGATATATTTATTTTTTATTGTTGGTTATACCCTACTGTTGCACTTAGTTTTGAATTACCTGTCTCTTATGATTTACATAGGATTTTTTTCTTACCATCCTTCGGTTTTTAAACTCTCTTTAAAAAATGAGAATTTATTTTAAGATGGAAAACCAGGATTTTGTTAAGTTGGATTTCAAGAAATTAGTGTTGACTGTTTTAAAGATAAAACCCAATTTTTACTAAATGTATTCCAAACTAGAATTTAGGAAATTTTTTGATAAAGGAATTGTATGAAATATATGTTTCTTTTCTACTATGTTGTGTTATACACACACCCTACTAATTCCACTTGGTGTCAACAGACCCATGATGTTTTTATAGGTTCACCTTTTTTGTTATATTTTCTTATAGAGTGGGATAGTTTTATGGATGGTGGTGACCATGAGGTCACATAGATATCTTCTTAGGTTCCATTTCAGTTTTAGTTTTGTTTCCTTATTTTGTTCCACTATGATTGTATCTGGATTCTATTTTGGTAAAAATATTTGTCCAGGGATTATTATTTCCTTCTATTTATGTTTTTTACTGTATTATATTAATTATCAGTTATTTATGTGATAAAACATTTCCAAAATGTATTATCTTTGATTCCCATCACTATTTTCCTACATAAAAGGATGACGAACACCTCATGGTATTTTTTGTGGGTTGGCTTGAGTGGTCAGTTCGAGGTTGACTTAGGTTGGTTCATGATAAAATGGTATCATAGGATCCATTTATTATTGGGGGCACTAGAAAGTTTTGATATAAGATTGTAAGTACTAGAGAGTTAAGTATTAGAAGAGTATTTCAAACTCTTACTTATCATGAGCCTCAAGTTATAAGAGGTATTTTAGGAATTGTGTTTTTTTATTTTAAATTCTAGGTTTATGATTTTTGTGATTGTTGTGTTTATGGCTTGGGGGAATGATTGTGGAAGTGAACCAGTACAACATGGTGAGATTTCATAAAGTAGTGACCCATGTGGATCCTTAATGCATGGTTCAAGATACACCCAGTAGTTAATGAATGCATAAAATGTGGTTTACTAAATCATGATAATAGTTTAGACATGTACACTAGTAATATTTCCAAATAGTTTTTATGTGTGTTATGTTGTTGGTTGATTCTAGTCGTCGTTAGTGGGTTTTGAATGAAAAACGATTTTTGAAATAAAGTTCTCAAAATGAAATTTTTTTTGATTTTTTTTATTTTAAAATTAGGATATATTGTTTGAGAAATAATTGAAAATGAGTGTTGGTATTTTGGGGTAGTAGCATTGGAGTAAAATAACATTGAATTGAGACAAAAAATATTTAATTTTTAATGAGGATTTTGGGTTTTTCTTTCTAATGATTTGATTTATGTTTTTTTGTGGTTGAGTTCTAGTTTCTTGTCAATTTAATTTTATGTTTGTAATTTTATTAAACAATACTGTCTGAAAATTTTCCCATGGTTTATAGGGAGTCTTTTCCAATCATTGGACCTACCTAGACTTCTAATGGGGTGGTGGAGTCATGTTTTTCTTATAGTTATCTAGTTTTCCAGGTTTATCAAGGTCTATTAGAGGCTGAAAAATGTCTTCAAGACGTCCACAGTGTTTTTAAGTCTTTTGGAACTCTTAAATCCATGAAGGTACAAGTTGATCTGTGTTTATTTGAGGGTCTGAGTTTGGATTTGTGGAAGTTGATCACCCCATAATATTTTTATGTTGGGTCATCCTGGGAAGGATTTAGGATCTCTTTTATCTATTGGTTCAAACCTGAGGAGGTGAAGATGAATAATGTATAATATCTCTTTGGTGTACAATAATGTCAATGGATGTTGAAGGCATATATTGATCATTTTAAAGAGTTTTTTTATTTTTCACCAGAGAAATCATCGAAGGATTATATGAAAGCTCCTCTATTTGTATGGGATCTTCCTTTCAAGATTAAGGAGAGAGTCCTCTATTCTAGGAAATTCAATTTGTTAAGCTAGTTTATAAGGAACTTCTATCTAAGCTAGTTCATGATGCACATTCTATAACAATAGGTAGTCTGGTTTCCCTTTGCACTTACGAAGGTTCCCCATCTAGTGAATAATGTGTGCTAGAGGAACCTATTTATGTGTCGTCTCCCTTGTCGTTTCCTGATTCTCATTCTATTAAATAAAATCCCATGTTCTTTTAGTATGGTCGGTTCAAACATACGAAGGCATCATATCATAATCCTCAAAAGGTTTGTCAATGTTGTGTCTATTTGAATCATATAAATAATTATTGTATGTTTCAATTCAAAAATATGAAGACAAGAATGTAGATTTTTGGCTCCCAAATATAGGGACGAATATGGTTCAATGCACTTGGGGTAAATCTATTAGTCATAGAGTAATGTTTTTCACAAAGTTCTGAATTTCTTAATATGGGGGTTTTTGGCCTAAATTTTTCTTTCTGTGTCAGAGTGGAGACAGTTTGAGTTCTTATTTTTTTATTTTTCTTAATTTTTGAAATCCTTTCTATTTTAAGGGTTTTGGTATCCTTTTATTCCAAAAAATATTTATGGTTATATGGGAATTATTGAACTGCTATTATTTTATTGGGATGGTTTTAGTCTAGTGTTGTGTTCATTTTGGAGATGCTAATGTCTTTATAAAAATAATGAATCATGGTTTGTCTTGGTGATGGGATTGGAATTTTTGCATTGTGGACCCTTTTGTTAGGAGTTTATCTATATAGGTGGAATTTTAAATGGTAGGGAAACCCATCATGTATATTCTTATGGTTTATTATAGGGATGATTAGGTGAGACTTGTGGAGTGGAAAGTGTACACCTAGAATCGTGGATTCAATTTTACTAGGTCAGTATTGGGTTCGAGTTTCATTCTTCATTTACCTAGGTGGAATTTTCGGGGAAGAAAGTTTTTGTGATGGGGAAAATTGTCAAACTATGATCTTGGTTATCAATTATTTCATTTTTTTAATTTTTTGGTTTTTTATATTTTTGGATGAGGTTTTGGTAGTGTTCTTGGTAATAATTTTTTTAGTTTTGGAGGTTTCGGGTTTTTTTGGCCTTGTTTATGGTTATGGTGCATGGTTTGGGGAGAAATCATGTGGTTGGTACTGGTAAAGGGTTTTTCTAGTTCATTTTTTCTCATACGTTTTGTCTAGAACTATCTGTGCATTCTTTGGCCCACACCATGTGATCCAAAGGTGTAACCGTGTATCTTGTGGGTGGTGTCTGAGGTAAGGATCATGGCTTGTGTACGATTAGTAGTAACCATGTGAAAAGCGTGAAAGAGGTTCTGCCATTTTTACAGAACTAATTTTCACAGTTGGTGAATTGCCTCCCAAACCATTATAATATCCCATGTGGGTGCCTCTTTCTTACAATAGGTTGTGAATGTTTGTAACACAATTTGGGAAACCATATGGCCAAACCATGCGACTAACCAAAATTACTAAAAACATAAAATTCTAAGGTTTCACCTCTTATATTTTACCCTATTTTTGGTGTCTCCTCCCCCAATCAACCTGAGCACACTGTGGGACTTCCTAACCACACCTCCCATGGATCTACATGGATCATTCGTTCAATTACATCAAATATAGGTGAGTTTATTTTTATTTATGGTCATTTATCTCCTCTTCTGAATGTTCTATCTTTTTCTTCTTTTTTCCTCTTTTTTTGGTTCCTTATTAGCCAAACCCTTGGGTGAGGGTTGGCTTATTTTGGTTGATTTTTTTTTGATTTTAGGGTGCTCGGTTTTCTTATTGGTCTGGGTTCAACCCTCACTTAGAGATTCATCGCTTTGGGAAACCTTTGATGTAGGTGTTACTATCCATTTCCCTCCTGGAATATTCCATTTGATGATTGATATTTCAAACATAAATTTCAAATGTGTTACTCATGTTTTTAAAATGATAGTTTGATTTATTATTACATTTCTATTATGTCAATTTAATGAAAATGGGGATTTAAAATGTTTTCCTTAGTTGTACCTCTATATAAATGAATACATGTTGTTTGATAAAATTCTAATTAGACTTATATATTTAATTTTTCCACTCTGAGGTTTTTTTTAACTTTTATGAATTTTGGAAGTTGGTGACATATGAAAATTTCTTCTTCTATAGTTTTAGTTCCTTTTATGGTTTGGTGCTTATATGTGGATCTACGTGATTGGTTGAAAAGTTTCATGTAAGTCCTTAATTGGACACTGAGTATTTTTTTGGTTTTCTCCCTCTCTCTATATTTATTTATATGTTGGTAAATGTGGGAATATACATATGTGCACCAGGTTCACCTACGGATAGACACACACAGACACATAAATGGTTCTCCAAAAAAATATCTATTTTGAAACCATGGGTTTGAAAACTCTTTTCTAAAATTATATTCCACCCTTCCATTATATCTCCCAAATTCTATTCTAGGAACTCCCAATATATTTTAAATTAATATTTAATTTTATATGATTTTATGTGTGTTCTTAATTTTTTTTAAAAAAATATTCCCATTTGGAACCACGAAACATGATTGGTAACCACATGAATTGAAAGGTATATTTTGAACATTCCATGTATGATTAACATTTCCACTATGTTTTAGGAAATAGTTTTGAGATGAATGGTATCCACATTAGATATGGTTCTAGATTTATAAATTTTAAAGCCTAATTGGTACACTATGATGTTTTGAAAAATTGGTTTTAGAATCATATGATGTGTATGCCTATTTGGAACTTGTGAATGGTTCCTTATATGATGAGAACCCTTATGGTAATCCTTCTAGTGAGAGGTACATCGCATAGACAGTGTACGAAATTGGGGAAGGCATGCATGATGGAATCTATGAGAAATGTTTAATGCCAATCATGTGATGAAATCACCATTATTATTTTTACTATTATCATGGGATTTCTAGATGTTATCTATAGGTCAAGTGATGATTTTTTATAGTAGTGATTAGAAATATTTGAGCCCCTTGAAAATAGGATAGGCCAGGTGGGATTTTCCACTAGTGAGTATATTCTAGATCATCTAGGATAGTTATTGACTATGGAGGATAACAATATTTTAATAGGTGGGTCTTAACCAAGTATGCATATGGACAGATTATAGGGATATTTAAGAAATGATTATGATTACATATGTGCATGTTAATGTTTTATTTTAAATAACCTTGGTTACTTTTTTTGATTGTATTTGTTTTCTTATCTGTGTGTGGTTATGTTTATTTTTAGCTTGATTCCATTTCTATTATGATTTAATTGGGTTATGTTAATAACTTGTATTTGGTTTTTAAACATGGATAACAAATTATTTTTTTTAATATGGAAATCCATGTTTACTTTTTGAAGTGGGTTTTTAGGAAATAAGTGTTGATTTTTTAAAATATAAAACCCAATTTTTCATAAATTTATTCCAAACATGAATTTATGGGCTGTTTCAGGAAAGGACATGTATATATTCTGTAGAGATTACTTAATAGGATGCTTTATTCTCCCAACCTACTTGTTCATCTCAGTGTTGGTAGACCCATGATGTTTTGAAATTTTAGCTTTTGATCAGGTTTTTCTATGGAGTGGGTTAGTCAAATAGACAATAGAGACCATAAGGTCACATGAAGATCTTATTAGATTCTAGTTCGGTTTTAGTTTTTTTTCTTATTTTTTCTATTATGGTAGTATCTAGATTATGTTTATGTATTTATTTGTGTTCAATGATTATTAGTTACACCTATTCATACTATGTACCCAGTCTTGTTTTATTTATCAGTGATATATAGTATAAAATCATCCTGAATGTTTTATTTTTGATGACCAACACTAGTTTACATATTTGGAGGATTTAGAATGCCTCTCAATCCTTGTTATGATTTGACTCAAGAAACTGATTTAGGGTTGACCTGGGTTGGTTCGTGACATTGGTGAATGGTATAGTTTTGGAAATTAACTTTGGAAATGTTGATTTCTTTTGTTTATAGTGATGAATCATTATAGGGAATTAGTTATGTTAAGATGCAGAATGATCAGTTAATTGCTTATACTTCATGTCAACTAAAACCTCATGAGTTAAATTATCCTACACATGATCTAGAATTTGAGGATATAGTTCTAACTTTAAAAATTTGTTTATATCATTTATATGGAGTAAGGTATGAAATATATACTAATTCCAATATTATGAAGCATATATTTACTAATACATATTTTAGAATGAGGTAGAGAAGATTCCTAGAATTGACCATGAATTATGATTGAATGATTCATTTCCATTTTGGATTAGAAAATAATATAGTTGACTCTTTGAGTTGAAAAGATCATGAATCATTAACCATGTAACATTTCAGAATATATACCTTTAGATAATGATTAGATGAATTTTGGCTGTGGTATTTTTCATGTTGGAACATCCAATGTTTTTTTAGGTTGTAGTAAAATAATATTTTTTAGAATAAATTAATCAAACTCAGAAATTAGAATGTAAGTTATAGGAAAATATAGATTTTTTCAAAAAGGTTAATTTTCCTTATTTGATGTTAGAAAATGATGTTATTTAATATTTTGAAATATATTTTGTTAGTTGTGTGACTCCCAATTGAAGAGATAATTGTTTAATGAATGTTATAGTTCCTTATTTTCCATTCATCATAACAATACTAAGTTGTACATAGACATTTGAGTGTATTACTAGTGGGATAGAATTCAAAGAAATATTTATAACTTTACCAAGAAATGTTTTTTTGTCAATAGGATAAATAAAAAAATTACTAATGGTGATGCAAGAACATTTTTTAGTACCTGAGTGGAAATGGAAAAATATATCCATGGAATTTGTAGTGGGATTCCTCATTAATTCTTGAGGTAATAATGTGATTTAGGTTATTTTTGATCAACTAACAAAATCTATGAATTTCATTAATATTTTAGAATAAATGTTTTTAGATAAAAGTTTTATACTACATCTCATGGAGATATTAAGGTTACATGGATTTCATATCTCCATTGCATCTGAACATTATCTCAGGTTCACATAAACTTTCTGGAAGGGACTTTTGAAGTCATTAGATACTAAATTATATTTAAGTGCAATTCTGAATCATTAACCTGATGTATATTATGAAGGAATAAATAAAACCGTGGTTGAAATTATTCTTTATTGTTCAATAGATTACCATGTAAGTTGGGATCACCATTATTCTTTGGATGAGTTTTATTATAATAATAGTTTTTATATCCTTATATACATGGAACATTTGGAAGTTTAATATAGAAAGTGATGTTAGCTTACAGCTTGTTGTGATAATATAGGAGAACAGAAATAGATGAGACTATATATGGATGAAGAACTGGTTGAGAAGGTGAATATGATTTAATAGTATATGAGGTTTTATAAAAGTATACATAAAATTTATGTGGATAATCACAAGCATTATCTTTATTTTACGGTAATAGTTCATGTTTTTTTGAAATATCTTCGTGGATATAAGTAATGTGTTTTTCTGAAAAAGGATACTAAGTAAATTGTTTATTACACCTTGTGATATCCAAGAGAAATTCGGATAACATTCTTACTTAGTATCCTGGTCTCCGAGTTTATCGCAAATATAAAGTATATTTCATGTTTTGAAGTTAAGAAAATATATGAAGGATTCATATCATGTTTTAAGACATGATGTTTTTTCATTAGAATATAATAATTATTATAAGGAACCACAGGTTAAAATTATGGACAACATAGATAATGTATTTAATAATATTTAATTTACTAGGTTCTGATTTTTTGAATAACTATATGGTAGAAGAAGAAACATGGGAATATGAAAATGATATGTGGGAAAGATATCCCAAATCATTTGATAAGTGAATACAACTAATAGAATGCAATTTTAAAAGGGGATATGTATGGAATAACTCAAGAAGTGATTGAATAGATGATTTTAATTTTTATTAGTATTAATGAGATGGATACTTATATTCATTATAAAAACAATAAGTAATTTTTAAATGAAAAAATAGTTTAATTAAAATATTTTCTTATAAGGTTTTATATTTAGTTCTCAAATTATAGAATTTTAATTTGAAAAAATAATTTTAATTTTGAATTCCTCATGATAAATTATATAATGATGAATTTTTTATAATTTTTTGAAAAGATTGATTTTTCAATAAATAGTGCAAATACTGATTTTTATTGATAATTTTATTTTACAATCAATTATTTACAATATAAAATAGTATTTTGGAATATTTTTATAAATTCATTAGTATGTTTTTAATTTAAACTACCCAAATATTATTTTTTAAATGAATTTTATTCCTGAAATTAATATAAAAAATTTTATACACAGAAATGCATTTTTATGAAAAAATGTTTTTCATCACATTTTCTATTTTAATTTTTAATTATACTATATAAATTATATATTTTGAATCATTAAAAAGTTATTCCATATTTGGAATAAAGAGGTTAATTTTTATAAATAAGTCCCTTTAATTTTTGGTCTATAGGAATATATACCTTAATAATTTTTGTTGTAGTGATAAATGGTAAATCATGTAATTATAGTTCAAAATAAAATGAAAAGGAATAAAGAATGACCCAAACACGTCAATTGATTTTATATTATAATTTAATACTCTACATAATCATGAAAAGTAAAATATATTTCCTTTTATTTTCATTTTTACATAGTTTTGACATTTATAATATTTTAGTGAACATAAATCCCGAAATGTCACATTTTTTCTCTTAGTAACTCTATTTTTATTAAATTTTTATAATAAGAAGAAATGAAGGATTATAAATATTAATTTTTTATATAAATTATTAATTTAATTATTGTAATTTATTTTTAATTTTTTTAATATATTATTTTCCTAAATACTTATAAAACAATGACACTATTCTAGGGAAAGTAGTGAAAGAAAATAAAAAAATGATTTTAAAAAGTCTAAAAATAATATTATTTTTGTTATTTTTGGTTTTCACTATTTTTAGATAAAAAATATATATTATAGTGGTTTTATTTTTTTATTCAAATTTCATTGTTTTTTTGAATTTTTAAAAGTCAAATATAAATGAAGAGTTCCAAAATTGACATTAATGTTATTTTATAATAAAAAATAGTTTACTAAACTGTTTAAAATTATTAAAAATAAAATATTCTAAAAAATTAATGGTATATGGTTTATTGAATCAATCATGTTCCATTTATCATATTTTATTCCTTTTACAGTAACTATATTGTACCACATAATATTAGAAACAATGATTTCACCGTAATTTTCAAAATGGTTGAAACAGAAAGATAAGGGTAAACAAGTGATCCAAACATTCCGAAATTTTTTTGTTGAGATTATTTCTACTCATAGTCCGGTTATATTATAATATTACTAGTTTATATAAAATTTTATAACAACATTATTTATATTAATTTACTATTTTAAGAAATTTCAAGAGTGCCTCTCCCCTCTCTTATAAATGGGTACCTCTAATTCTAATTTATTGATCCATAAGAAATATTTTTTATGAAATAAATTCCAAAATACCATACATAAATACCTAATCACATACTATAGGACTTTTATTATTAGAAAACCAACAAATTAATGCTTTTGGTGTAAACCTTAAGAGGTTTTCTGGAGAATAGGAATAGTTTATAACCAATCATTTTAGTTTTATTCTATATTATACTACAATAAAATTTTATTCATACATTAAAAAATAATAATAAAAATTATCTTAAAAATTCATATATTTTATTATGTTATTGTAATCACATACATTTATCTTCTGTCCCATCAAATGGGAAAAAAGAGTCGTTTGTGTGTATGGTATACTATCGCCTCGCAAACCAATGAAATTAGTATTCTATCACCATCTCTACAAAATGGTTATAATTATGGATTATTGTATATATATAATATTAATAAAATATATATAATATTTTAATGATAATATAAGACTTATTTAATTAACATTTCATTCACTGAAAAATGATAATGTTATTAATGCGTACGTATAGACTACCACCTCCATGAAGTGATGTGATTCATTTTTCATCACCACATCACATTGATTATAAGTAAATTTTAAAAAATAATATGTTATTTATGATATTATGATTATTATTTAATGGTAAAATAATAATTTCCTTCTTTCTATAATGATCATTGAAAAATGAAAACGTTACTCATAGATACGTATGACCAACCATCCCTATAATTGTAAAACATTTTATTTATCATAACCTCATTTATTGATTGGTATTAAAAGTATAATTGATCTTTTAAAATGATAATTTTATAAAAAATAATATTCTTTAGATTATTTAATAATTACCACTTTGAATATTATCAACTTATCGATGACATTTTGGACATACGATCTGAATATCATCCAAACATCGATGTTAACTTAATTGATTAAGAAATTATTATTATCAAGGTAAAAACGAATAATAAAAACTAAATAGGTTCCTAATAATGTATATAATTAAAAACACTTTATTATTAAGGAATACAAATAACATTCGGGGTGAGTTAGACTTGAGTTATGATATTTTCGTTTAAAAATCCTCTTTTAAGGTCCTCCTTCCAACATTGTCTCTTCTATATACATATCTTGAAATTATTGTATTGATGTATTTATATGTAAATAAATTAATAACAAATACAATTTTATGTCTCTTTTTTTAATTTATTTCATTGTTTTTTTTAAAAAATCTTTTGTACCACATGTTTTGACATTCTTTACAAAAGACAAAAGGAATAATATATTTTAATGTATAAGGTGACAATGATTTTTTCGCCCCCATAAAAAAAATAATTTTTAGGATTTGATTACAAGAATTCATATTTTATTCAAATAAAAACCCAATTTACAATTTCATGTGTATTAAGGTTTTGAAAAGTATTTTTTAAAAGAAAATATTATTTTTTATATTCAAAATTGTTTTGTATATGCGTTTCATAGAGTTTTTATAATGTTTTTATGATGAAAAGGTGCATGAATAAATTTTTTTATTCATAATATGGAACCTGATAATTATATATATGAAATGAGTGAGAATAATATATATTTGAAAATTCATTAAGTCCCATTATAGATAATAATGAACGAGTGATCTTGATATAGCTTATTTAATGGGTTTTACCCCATTACAGCTCATGATGAATGGGTGATACCGATATGGATTATAAAAATGGTGAGCCCCATCATAGATCTCTAATACATTGGGTATTTTTCCTTCTCTAAATATGTAAGGAGTGAGTTACTTAACGGTTTCTCATATGGATTTAACAAGGCACTTGTTATTTCTAACATGTGTCTTTATTATAATTTCACTAAGTTGCCTGAAAGGTTTCATTTCCTTACAATGGATTTTAATGTTTTTAATTGGAAAAAATGTGTGTTTTTTCATTTTGAAATGATTTATCCTCCCAAATAAAATTAATATAAAGGTAATTTTTTTACGTATTTTGATTTTTTTCACTAGAATAACAGATTTCTTCTTTTTTAGGTCTCTTACTTAGATTTCTGTGTTGATCCAATGTTTTCAAAATTTATTAAATTTTGTTTAAGTATGGGTAAAGGAAATTATGAAGTCAATTTAAAAGTTATGAATATTTTTCCTAAAAAAATAATATTTTACTTTAAAAGATTTAGATTTACGGAAAAATGGATACTTATTTGAAGTTAAAACTTTATAATATATGAGGTTATTATATAAGATTTATTAAATAATTCTATAAAAAATATTAAAGTAAAATAGCTTTAAGAATATGAGAAAATTAATTCTAGTCTAAAGACAGTAGATTATGTAATGTTTAAGTCCAGGTCCTTATAAAATTTAAATGAAATGATAATTTGAAATTATAAAAGGGATGGTAAATAGAAATTTATACATGAAAATGTTCATGGATGATATGTATAATAATTATATATTTATTATACAATAGGTAAGAATTTATATAAAACATGACAAAAATTTAGGTATGGGATTTCTATTATCACTTTTAATTTAGGAAGGAATATGAAATATTCACCACCCATTTCGTTTTTGTGGTGTATATATTGACCATTTGTTATGTTATATCTTGAATACCCCTATATTAATGATATTTAAAGTTTTATTTTATCTTATTCTTTAATAGGGATTATAATTAAAATGTTACCAAAGTGAAAATGGATTTATGTTGTGATCTCATTGTTTATTAGCATTGTTTAGGATTAAACTTTTGATGATAAAATTTGATTCTATATCTCATGAACTATGACGACAATTTTTATCCTCTAGTTATTTGTATAGATTCAATATTTTTCATTCATTTTTATCTCTTTAGATATTCAAGCGATGAAAATAATTTCTTTATAGAAAATTAAAATTATTTTTATCTTAGGTTGAAAATCCTTTTTTCTTCCATGTCCATGCTTTCTAAACATGTTTTCAAGAATGATTTTAATATTATCATTTGATTTTTTAAATTCATTTTTACGCATGATTGAATTTTTTAAAAATGGTATAAAAATATTCTTCTTTTCATTTTCTATATGAGGTACTTTTTGAATTCTTTTACAAAAGTATGAAAGGAATGTTTTCTTTTTAACTTATCTGATATTAATGAAATTTACCAATATCATTAAACCCCAATAATTTTAAGCTTCCTTTAGAAATTTCCATGGTTATTTTCAAATAAAATATTTTCCTTAATATTTGACAGATTTGGTGATTTTAAATAAGTGATTTCAAAGTAGAAATGGTATTTTCCTCAAGAGAAGTTTTGGATATATTTTAATGAAAATTTCACCTATAATAACATCATTTGATTTAATTATGATTTAATTGGGTTATGTTCTAGTGATACCATCATTGTTATTTATTTTTATGGTTTAGGATAGTTATGATGATATGTTTATTAAATATATTTATTTTATATAGGTAATTCTATGATGATGTGAGGAAAGTCTTATGATATTATGACATTTATATGAATGAATTATGATTATGTGAAGTTTGGGACCATTTTACCCCTTAAATGTGTTGGTTAAAGTGATATTTAAATCTCATGAGACGATAATGATGGCAATATAGGAAATGATTGGGAACAGTTTTGTTCACATATTGATGTGTGATTATGATTTATTTCGAGTTATGTTCACAGGAAAATTCATGGACTTGACTGTAAATAGATTTTTTTCACATTTTTGTGTGTGTGTATGAACCATTTTTAGCTAGTATAACAATATTATGTGTAGAAATAGTTTATTTTAATTATTTTCATAAGATTATGACTTATTATGTTATTACAAATTACATCTCTCATATGACTAATATTGGTTTGACACCCTTATTGATTATGCTTCAACGTATGAATTCATTTAAAATATTATGATATATATTTTTTTGGTATCAATATTTTATGATATGAACATAAAATTTTATATTTTATCATACCATTATGATCATATTATCATGCATTTAAGGATATCTTCCATACTTACCCTTTCTAAGAATCTAATCTTAATTACCCTTTATTATATTTCTATTCCCTAACTTATGAAGAATGAATCTACGTAGGGTATGTCAAAGAATTATTATATATAAGAAGATAGTTTTGGGAGATGTTAAAGATATTTCATGAAATAATAATATTATGTATCTAGTCTTAAAATACCCTAAACCTTTATAGTTCTATAATGGATCATATTTTTATTTATTGAATATTCATATAAAAATATGTAATATTTATGAACGAAAATCATAGGCTACAATAGTTGAGATCAGAGCAGGACTTAATTAATCAATGGAGATTAGGTTTATAAAACATTATTAAAAACATTGGGGATATTTCTAAGAATTTGATAACATTATAATATTTTTTTAGAAAATATATTACACTGTTTTTAAGTAATTCATTCATGTCTTGATAATAAAAGTGGATTTGGTTTTTGGATTAGATTCATCTAGGGGTTATAACTCCGAATAGTGTGGGTTATGTTTAACTCATTCATCATTCTTGTGAATGTAGAGTGGGACATTACTTTACACCTGGTTTGACACTAAAATTGCTATTTTTATGTTAATTCACATTTTAATTACATCCCATCATGAATTATTTGAATAGATGATTTTGCAAACTAAAAAAAAACTTCACTTGTTTATCTAAAAATGAGCATTAAGATGTTGAATCTAAAGGGTAGAAGACTATTATTCCAAGATGGAAAAATAAATATGTCAGATCATAGCCCGTTGAAGACATCAAGATAAGTGATAAAGACACTGACTCTCAACGTGCGATGAATTATGAGTAGTACCCAGATGTGAACATGATTATAAGATCTAGATTGATGAAGGGAAAAAAGGATAGATTTTATCTAAAAATTATCCTGTTCAATGTGGTGGGGGAAGTAATGCCTTACAAACACTACTCGAACTCACCATAAACAAATATAACTAGATCATTGGTAAAAAAGAAAGGTGGCATAGGAATAAGGACAACCATGTTTGAAATTGTTGAAGTGGTTAATTAGGAGCCTAGAAAGGTGATGAAACATGATATAAGTGGGGTCAATAGGGATCCTAAATGTGAATTAACTGGGATAGTCGAGGTATCAGTTCATACTGGTGACTAGATTAGAATGAAAGAAAAAATGGAAGTGTAAAAAGGGAAATGCTTGGAGTTTATTATTCACTATGGGGAATAAATTTTTAAAGGAGCCCTCTAGATAAATTCTATAAATGAGGAGGTCAATAGAATTTATTATAGAAGGGTTCAAGTTGATTCCAAATAGGAGAAAAGGTCATATATTAATAAACAAGACCTAATTTTTTTCTTAAGGATTTAATGAATGTAACATCAATTTAAGGGAATATATACAGACATGGGACAAAATTACTAATCATATTAGATATCTTATCAAGGATGATCCATATTGTTAGGTAACTTAACTTCACTTGAAGTTATATAGGGTGTTTAATTCCAATATTTTGAATATCATAATTAATATTTTTTTGAGTTTTATGTGTGTGTAACAAACTGTTTTTTGACTTGAGTGGTTTCTCAATTTTTCTATAAAAATGTTTTCAAAATAAAATTTTATATTTATAAAATAGATGATGGTCATGTACAATATAAGTTTAACCTAAGGTGTCATAGAGTTAAGATAAGTTCGCATGATTTAGATATCATATGAATTATTTTTCCTCTATATGAAGTCTCCCACTAATTTTATTATTTCTCACACTATGATTTTTGGTTTTAGTCAATGGATAAAACTAGGAATAATTGATTTAATACTAAATGTGGTGGAAAATGGAATAATTAACCTTTTCAGAAAGAAAATTAATTGTGAGCTACTAGGTGAAAAATTATGATTATTATTAATAATATAACATAATATATAATTAAAAAAATCTACCCAGGTGAGTATCCTGGAACCAATAATAAGAGAAATATAGAATATTATGAATAACATGGAGGGAAGATGATTTAGTTTCCTATAATTTAATAATGATGGTAAAATGACACAAGATAATGTCTCAAAGGAAAAGAAAATGTTTTCTATGTGGAGATGAATGTTATAGAAAAATGAATTACCAAAGATTCAATGTCTTAATTTTGGAGAAATTGGGAATTATATGAGTCAATTACATAGTCTAAGAGTTAACAACTAGACTA
Organism: Viscum album; assembly: GCA_963277665.1. Lineage (NCBI taxonomy): Eukaryota > Viridiplantae > Streptophyta > Magnoliopsida > Santalales > Viscaceae > Viscum > Viscum album. Next base: position 409,512,808 of record OY728142.1, read on the forward strand.
AAGAAGGACATATGCTATTCAATATTTTGAAGTAAAATGATTGAAGTTTTTATATATTTTGATTTGAGAATTGTGTTTTGGAAGTTTTATATCAATGATATTTTGGTTTCAATTATCATGAAACATTTAGGATTGTCCCGTAATATTTTTTCTTTGTATATTTGAAAGAATACGTTGAATGGCATTAACATCAATAAAAAGAAATTTATTGGTAAGATGTTCTTTTTTGAGAGCACTTTATTAAGGAAAATATATCCCTTAATACGATCACAATATTACGATAATAATTCTTAATTGAGATAAAGGGTTATTTGATTTTGATGATTTAATTTTGATGATTTAATTTTGATTTTATTGATGACCTTGGAATTGATTAGTGATTTGTTGAAAACATGGTTTATGTTATCTTGGATGGATTTTATAGTATTTTTATATTAATATAAATTATTAAATATTATATGAATTTATTTAAGAAATGTGTATAGAGTTATTTTTTTCAAATATTTCATTTTTTCATTAATGTTTTAAGGCAATTTGAGCTATTACCATGTTTTTTTAGAATATATGATCAAGGTATTCAGACATTTGGTATGTGACATGAAGAGATATTTTATATTGTTTATGGGAATAATGTTAAGTTTTTTTAGAACGTTTTTTTACCTTTTTTATAAATTTTTAGATTTTAAATTCCATCAGAAATATTTTGTATGTGTTTTATGGTAACTATTTATGGAATAATTTAAGTTGAATTTTGGAAGTTATTTTTGAGTATTTAGAAATTAATATATGATTAAATCATATTGGATAATCTATGCTAATAATTATGGTATATAAAGATATATATAAATAAGAGGAATTAATTATCATTATTTTAGAGAAATTACTATCATTTTAAAGATTATTTTAGCACCTTAGGCGTAAAAAATAAATCATCAATATGTTTTCCGTAGAGTAAGAGAAAAAGTGGAAATTAATTGAAGATGAACTATATGATGAAATTGTAATTATTAAATAGAAATAAATCATGTAAAAACATTTTTTCATGATAAATATCATGAAGGTAAAATAATTTTCTCAACATTAATAAAATGATCTGGAAATAAAAATATTGTACCTTTTCCTTCATTTCTGATGAATCAACGATCTTTTCACCCATAAAAGTTTTATGGTTTTTTGGTCATTTAATTTATCATTTAAACATTATATATAACTATATATTAATCCTTCGATGTCAGTTTTCTCTTACTTGTCTATATTTTCTTCATTCCATTGTTCTCCTTATCAGAGAACTTGATTAAGTGTTATTTCAAGTGAAATTTATGTTTTCCATCTATCCTTTTAATATATATTTTATTAAAAAATTTTACATTGTGGGTTTCAATAAAGGTAGTTAAAAATATTAAAAATTTTGAGACCAAAATAAAATTTTAAAAGAACTATTTATTAAAGGGAAGGGGAAAGTGACACCTCAGGATTTTAAAATAACATTATGTTTGAAAGCATATAAAACACCCAACAACAAGATTAAATGAACCATGAAATATAAACATAGTTATAAACTAGAAATTAAATTGGATGGTTTTAATATGATTAACCGAATTAAGAAATATATATAAATTACCTAGTCAATAAAAATGCACCAATTAATTATTAGGAAAGAAACACTCCATAAAGTCATTTTATGTTTTGAATATACTTATTCATAAAAAATGGTTTCTTTTAATGCGTGGATAATATAATTTTTTTTATCACTTTTAGGAATTTTATTTTTTAAAAAGTATTTAATTTTTAAAGAATAATTTTAAAATTATCAAAGGTTTAATGTTTTTTATTTTTCTCTAATGTTTGATTTTTTAGTGAATAGTGAATGATACTGATTTTTGTAAAAATGGCATTTATCTTCATTTTATAAAGTGATTTAAATGTATCATTTGATGTTAATGTAACATAATAATACTTTTGTTATAAATAATATAATTAAATATATATGAATGTGTATTATTTTTTATTTTGGTATTGGTTTATTTTGTAGCTTAAAAACACACTTTTGAGAAAACAATTTTTATTACATTTTAAGATTTTATATTAAAATTATTTTATTTAACTTATTTGAGTTTAAATTTTTTAAATTTATTTAATTTTGTATTAATCAATAAAAATTTACCCTAAGATGGTTTTTCTTATTTTTTAATAAATTAATTTTTTGGTGAATAGTAAAAAATATAGTTTTATGAAATACAATATTATTTATGAGTCACCATGACATAAAAATGATAGGTCAATTTATTAAACTTATAAAAAACTTATATATGATAATATAATACAATAATAATAAAAAAATAACCCAAAAAATATAAATTATAATTTATTACATGATAAATATGAAAACCTTTTTCAAAGTTGAGGCAGTGATTACGTAGCACTGGACAAGTCAAATTTTGTATCCTAAAGATACAATTTGAGAAGGAATAAGTCCTTGATTCATTTTTTAACAAATATAAACTGTTATTGTAAATTTTTTGGATATATATTATTTTTTAATTATATAAAAATTGGCTTATCCAAATGGTTGTTCAATGCTTCCGTAAGGCCAAAAATTCAAATTAACGTATTAAATCATTATCCATGACATATATTTGATTAAAAATATATATTAAATTAATATAATTTTTTATATTTAAATTAATTAGTTTTTCTTTTTTTTTTAAATTTCGGTGATGATACAATTACCTTAAATACTTATATAATGCCAACACACTACCTATTCAATAAATAGAAAAATAAAATAAATAAATTTTAAAATATTACAAGTATTGAACTTTTTATGAATAAAAGTGTACCAATAATTGTTAAGATACATAAATCATTATATATATATATATATATTATTTATATTCTAATTCAATTCATATCTTGTTATTTTCAATGTCGAATTTTGTGAATATTGTTAAAAATGACACAAATGATATTATATGTTAAATAGTATTTTATTAAATTATTTAAAAATTATAAAAGACATAAAAGAGGAAAATTAGAATTAAAATGGTTTTAAATTTAATACCTTTTCCATTTATTATACAATTTTCACCTTATATGTAAAATTATAATCCTTTAATATTAAAAATGTCATTACCATGGTTAATATTAAATTTGGTTAACCAAGGGGTAAACAAAAATATATGGTTTAAAATGATATATGAACCTATTTAAATGTTATTTGGTTGTTACATAAATACCATATCCTAATTATCATAGAATCCATTACGTTTTGGAACCATTATAATAGATTTAGACACCAATTTTTTATATAATATTTTATGTATTTAAAAAATGTCATTAATGATATTTTATAATAAATTATATTTTTTAAAATGATTTAAAATAAAAAATATATATATTTTAAAAAAAATTATTATGTTTTATAATATCTAACATGATTCATTTAATTTTCCCTTTTCTCTTTATTGAAACTTTATTTACCTCAAAAGAGTAAAAAACCATGTTATCGCTGTAACAGTCAAAAGGGAAAACAAGGGGTTAAAACCAAAATAAAAGGATGTAGAAGTCACCTAAACTTGTAAAACAATTGTTTTAAGATACTATTTATAATTATAATCAACATAAATTCTAAATATATCAGTTTGGATCCATTTGAACATGAAAATTAAGTTGTATTAATTTAATTCTTTATGAAATCCCAAGAATGGCCTTTAATCACTTATAAAAGGGAACCCCCTCTCCTCCTATATCCACACTTTATGATACTTTTGTTTCATAAAATTCACACCATAATACCTTAATATAATCCTTACTCATATAATATATCTATTGTTTCTTTCAAAAATCTCATCTGTTCAAGGATTAAGGTGTAATCCAAAATATATTTCTCAATAAAGTGGTATAACACTTAATTGAGAAATTTTTTATTTCTTCATATACCATATCTAAATCCATGAAATACATTATAAAATAATTAATTTAGAATAAAAAATAAACTTAATATTTTTATGTTAATGGAAAAAACATTTTTCAACACTTTTCTATCCAATAGAGCACAAAAACATCCCTTGTGCACATGTACGACCTACTATCTCCACATTGTGGTGTAATTCATTACACATCACCACCTTAATTTGATGTTTATAATTATAGATTTAATAAATTTCAATATTATTTATGATATTATTATGTTTCTAAAATGGTGAATTATTATTAACCTTTATTTTGTTTCATGTTTCAAAAATGAAAAAAAACATTCATGCAAACGTACAACCAATCATCTCCATGAACAGTGTAATTCATTTTTCTCTCTATAAATTTTATGAATGATTCCAAATATTTATATAATGAACATATATAATATTTTTATCTTGAAGAAAAAAATTTCTATAATGGAACTATGGTCAAATTACAAGGACTGTAACCATTAAACTGAAACGTGGATGGAAAAAAATAGCTTTCATTAGAATGTCAATTTCACGGAAGAATTATCAACAAAAAGATAATTAAAAATTATAAACAAGATGTACAATATTAATTTATACTTTAATATTTATATTTTATTTATGTATATTAAATGCATATTTATTATAAAAGAGTTTTTATTACATGCGAAATTGGAAAAGACATGAGGTAAAGGATTTTTTGTATAACTTTTATTTCTGGGAGACATATTCCATATTCCCCACTCAATTATTTTATATGGTATGATAATACACATTATATATGTCATATTAAAAATATAATTTTATTAATTATATTTAAATTTTAATTTAATGATATTATTTCATGGGGTTAATGATTCAATAGTTACATAAAGTTTAATGGTTTTATGATAAAATCTCATTGTTTACTAATATTATTTATGATTAAGCTTCTGATGATGAAATTTCCTAGTTAAAATCTCAATAATTATCATAAATTTTATTCTCCTATGGTTATTTATAGATATTAAATTTCTTTCTTTCATTTTATTCTCTTTAAATAATCAATAGGACAAGATAATGTTTTTCAGGAAAAAAAATTTATTTGTCTCTTTGATAAAAAATCCTTTTTCATTAATGTCCATGTTTTCTAAAAAAAATTTATGAATGTTTTTATTTTTCTCATATGATTATTTAATTTATTTAACAATGATTTAATCTTTAAAAAATTTGTTTGATGAAATCTTCTTTTAGTTTCCTAAATTTGAAAATTTATGACTCTATATACAAAAGTATGAAAAGAAAATTTTCTTTTAACAATACGACGTACATAGAATTTTCCACCATCATGAACACTCAATTATTTGTATTTCCATTTAAAAGTTTCCATGTTTCCATTCCAATAAAATATTTTCTTTAGTATTTTGAGATTTTTTGGATTTTAAATATGTGATTTCAAAGTAAAAAGGGTATTTTCTTCATGATTCTTTGGAGATCTTGTAACAAAAATTATTATCCATGATAACATAATTTTCTATAAATTATGATTGAAAAGGTTATGATTTAAAGATAAAATCCTTATTATTTATATATATTGTGTATTATTATGATGACGAGATATTGATGAAACTCATTATTTTCCATGGGTAAATATATAATGATATTAAGAATTTTTCATAATATTTTGAATTTATATCAAGGAATTATGGTTATATGATGTTTGGGTCTATTATAGTCCTCAAACACATTGGGTAATGTGATATTGATATATAATGTGATAATCTGGATAAGAATGGATTTGACTACAAATATATTTTTCACATATTTATGTGTGAGTAATATTTATTTCTTATTATACTCATAGGAAATGTCATGGAAATGGTTGATAATATCATTTTTCACATTCTAAATCATGAGTATGATCAATTTATATATATTATCATAATATTTTTCATGGATATGATTGAATTTATCTATGTTCAAAATATTAGGATTTATTAATCTTATAAGTCCAAAGTATGACTCTTGGATGTTGATTAATTATTTTACAGCCTTGTTGATCAAGGTAAAATGTATAAATTAATTTAAAATAATATGATGTAGGTTTTTTTGGGTATGAATATTTTCTACTGAGATCATGCACTTGAATATGTTATTATACCCTTATGATCATAATATCTTATAATTATTGATATTTCTCATGTTTTACCTTATTGAGAATATAATCCCACCCATTATTATGTTTTCATCCCCCATGTCATGAAATAGGGTTATCAGTATTGTATGTATAAGAAGAGTACTATATGGGTAGATATTTGTGGTCGATATTTAAGATCATTCATCATATAAGAAGATTATTTAACAACTCTCCAAATGATAATAAAACTATATATTTTAAGAATGTATTATAATGTTATGTATTTAATATTCATATAAAGAGATATAATATTTATGTATGATAATTTTGGTCTGATATATCACCTTTATATTAATTGGAAATTGGTAACCTCACACATGTGTGTGTGTGCAGACTACCACCTCAATGAAGTGATGTGATTATTTTTTAATTTACATTTTCCATGGATGGTAATGAGGATAGATTTAATGAAAATATATGATGTTAATGATACAATAATGATTTGGGAACGGTAAACCTTAATTTATATTCATATTTTTGTATCTATCTAAAAGTAAAAACTTTACCTGTTTGTACATATAGACTACCATTTCCACAATGTGATATTATTAATTTTTAATCACCACTTTATTTAAATGGTTATAAAAGTGTAAAATTGAATAAAAATGATACATAGGTCATGATTAATATTATATATATTATTAGATTATGACTAATATATAAGTACTGGTATCGTCAAACCAAAACTTGCATGGAAAACATACTATTTTTCTAGATAATGCTCATTTTAATGAAGAAATTATTGATAAATGTATCGTTTGAAATTATCATGGAATGATTCATATAATTTTATGTATGAATATGTTTATATAATATATGTATAATGAATTTATATTTGTTATAAAGGATATTTGAATTCATATAAAGAAATAAAATACTTGAGGTAAGGGGTTTAGGTTAGAATCTCATTTATTTTAGAGATTTTCTATGCTAAATTTGTATTGAGGGAAATTATATGGTAATTATTCTTTAAACCCCATATATTTTTTTATCCTCTAGATATTACTATATCTTTTATATATATTTTATAATTTTATTCTCTTTAGTACAAAAATGACCATGAAAGTGATTTTAATGAAAATTCATCCTTATTTCCTCTTTGGTTGTTGACATTTTTCATATGTGTCAATGTTATTAAAAATTTTATTATAAAAACTATTACCCATACTTGAAATGTTTTAAAAAGGTAATGATCACTACATTTTACTTTATTTACAATGTTCTATATTTTATATTCCTTAATTTTTTATGAACATATTATTTTTTAACATTTACAAAAGTATGAAATTAATGTATTCTTATAACATACAAGACATTAACAGATTTTCTTGCCTCCAAGACTACTGTTTCCTTTGTAGTATCCTTTACATGTTTCTTCAGTTATTTCTAAATAACAACTTTTTATTATTGATATTTTAATTATTAGATAAAATATAATTAAAAGAATATTTTTCTTAATGTTTTTAATGAAAGGTTTGAATGATATTTTAATGTTATTTTTCATCTATGTGAACGTCCTTTATAGACTGTTGTACTTCACTTGGTATATGATCTTATGATACAATCCACTTTATTTTTTTTAAACTTATGATGACGATTATTTAAGGATGATTGTATGAAAACTATTTCTCTCACATGGGCTAATTATGTTATTATGAAATTTTTTTGAAACCCATTTCTTTTCCATGGGATATTCTATGATAAAATTATGAAATTTTTATTAAATAAATTTCATTTCCTTGAGTTATTATGTGATGATATGATGAATTTGTTTCGATCTTTTGGAACACACATGTATTATTTTCCTTATGTGACGGTTAGGCGAAAAATCATATATCCCTACAAAGCATTGGGTAATGATGATGGGGTTGAGAATACCCTAAGAGGAAAAAGAAATAATAAAATTATAATATATGATTGATTTATATAGATAACAGTTTCTATTAAGATATTTTTAGAAACGACTTGGTATTCTTTTAGATTTTGGGACTTTTCAATAATGATAGTCCTGCGAGTGAACCTTGACTAAAAAAGTGATTTTATTTGCTTATGTTTATGTCAAAAACTCATGGATTATTCTTATGATATGATCTCATAAATGATGATTAATTTTTATGATTCTACACAGTTATGAATTGTGTATTTTTTGATGAAAAATCACTATAACATGATTTGTGATTAATTATATTTTACAGATTGTATATGTTTATTTTATATTATAATCATTTCCTCATAAAATTATGATTATCCTATGCCCACTTGTTATCATTGATTTGTATCTCTTATGTTTACTTATATTGAGCATCTAAGTTCACCTTTTATTATGCTTCCATTATCTTGTTTATTATGTATGGTTTTAGTTATGGTATGCTAAGATGTTTACTATGTAAGAATATATTTTTAAGATATGTAGAAGATATTTAATGAAATAATATGATTATGTATTTAGTCTCAAAAGACTCCAAACCTTTTAGGTTATATGTAATTTATTTTTATGAGATTTATTTAATATTAATCTAAAATAAGGTAATATATATTTGTAATGATTATGTCACCTTATTCATTCTACTTACCTCTTCCTCCTCTTTGGAGAATATGATATCTATATCTATAATTATCATTAACTTGTCTCTCATCAGTATAGAAGATGTACAACTGATAATAAGTATTGGTTTTGTCACCCACTCTTAACAATGACACTTATTTTTATTAATTATTATATTCTCTAAATCACATGAATATTATTTTTATATCATTAATATATGAATTCCATAATTTATTGTATAACTATCTTCTCAAAATATGAACTATTATTACTCAAATAACCATCATCTCATTTATACTGGTTGACATCACTATCATGAATTCCTCCAGATTTGATCTTCATAAATGATTTAAAATATTTTATTTAGAATAAGAGATATATCATAGAATGATAAAATCCAATTATTCTCATTAAATCCCCTTTCTTACTTATCTTGATCGAAAAATAAATCACCAGTATCAAGATATTTATGACTTGAAAAATGGAAAAGAATCATGTAGAGACCCAAAGCTTGACGTACATTGACATTAATTTACTTTTTCGGAATACTTAATACATAACAAAAATAAACACACAAGGACCGTAATACTTTAGTGTCCTTTAAAACTTGGAACAAAATCTTCTAATCGTTGTGAAAGATTTTCGAAATCTCCCAGAAAGATCTTCCCCTTTGGTTTTATTACCTAAATTTTTTTTATATCCTGGGGAAAGGAAAACATATAAAGGGTGAGATCAAATGCTCATTAAGGGTAACCATGACGAGAATAAAACAAACCATATACATTTGATCTTAAAAACAATAACACAATGTTTAAACATCAAAATCATGAGTAATGACATAAAACATAGAAGCACATAAGGCATAGATACATAAATCATGATAAAATAGCATGGGAATAAAAAATGTAATTGTGGAAACCATTAATCACATGATATGATTTCCATAGTATCTAAGGCATTGCTACCAAGACCATCTTAGTGGACAAAGTCCCTTTCTGAATCAAGTTCACTCCTCGTTCAAGTCCTGTATTATTAAAGAGAATTAACTTACCATTCTAGCCATGTCTATCTCATGAGATATAAATCTTTAACCAAGGCATTGGAGGGAGATATAGGTCTCACCCATCTTATAATGAAATCATTATTACTTGTACCACAAAATAAACTTAAAACATTCATCATAACCCAAAGAATAAAATGGGTTTCATAAACATCATCCCATCATAACATAATCCAAATAAAACAAATGGATATAATTTCATCATAAGAGAAGTGAGAACATGTAAATAATAGAGACATTATACTTTAAATAGACACATATTAAACAATGTCATCTTAGATGGAAAATGGTTTTGATAAAACACTTCAAATGAATTCATGAGGAAAATATCCTTTCTTCTTCAAAATCATTTTATTTTCACAAAATGCCATGCAATTTTAAAAGAAAAGTATTTTGTTGAAAATAGTCATAAAATTTTGTAGAGGAGACTTCATTGAAATAAGTCATTATGAGACCATAAAAACCCATTCACACCGTATAAGTTAAAAATAACATTCTTCACTTACTTTTGTTGGAAAAGTAAAAAAGTACCTCATATGGTAAATAAAAGTAAGATTCCTTTCATAACATGTGGTAAAATTAAAAAATGGGTAAAAAGGACATTAAACATACATGAAAACATTTTTAGAAAACCTGGACATGGATGATAACAATAACCCCGGTAAATACTTATGAATAAACAATATCGGACAAGAACGAGATTGGAATAGTTATCCCTTACCTTAGGTCTGATATGCTTTGTATGTATCCGAATCTCCTGTATAATGATTTAAATAATGTAATTGAATTATTAAAGGATCATATTCATTGTTATTATATCATATATGGTTCACTTATGACATTATATTACTCGTTTTTTTGTAAATTCCATGTTAAAGCAGCATCTTGGGTAAAATCCTTTCATTTATCATAAATGTTTCGACTTGTTTTTCTTGATATTATTACTTATATCAAGATTTAATTAATTCCAGAATGTAAAACATGATTTATATATAATATATATTCAGCATATACATATATATATGACAGATCGATAAATGGAATGAAATACACCGTTCATGGATACGGTAGGTCGTACGTACGCATGAACGTTGTTGTTTTTTACTTATTGAATTAAATGGAACTATGTAGATGACATATATATATATATATAAATCTAGTTTCATTATTATGTCATATATTTAATTATTATTCATTATATATACTTTATAATCATTCATGAATGGTTAATATGGAGAATGAATCTCATCAATCGTGGAGACGGTAGTCCGTACGTACACATGAGTGATGATATCATTCCTATGATCATGGAATTGTATTGAAGTGTATGTATAATATTTCAGAATCAATATAACTCTACAATAATAATATATTGTTATTTATTTACACCATTATACCCATCAAAGTAAGGTGGTGGTCGAAAAAAGATTACACCACGGCGTGGAGACAATATTCCGTACGTACGCACGCGCTATTTTTAATAACATATCAGTATATAATTAAAACTGATGTTTTTAAATTATGATTAAACAAATAACGAAGAATAATTATAAGAAGAAATAAATTGGAAAAAATCGGTAATGGATATTACCTCTTCTTTGACACGCCTCTTCTTACCCTCCTCTTGAGGCACTAGGGTTGGTCTTTTGAGGAGAACAGAACCTCTAGAATGTTTCTAGGGAAGTGGAGAAGAGAAATGGTCAGGTATTGGCAGAGCTTCAAGGCTCAAAACGGTGTGAAGAGAAGAGGGAAGGGATGCCCTATTTATAAGGGAGGGGAGGGGCACTTTAGAAAAAACTTAAAATATTATATTATAATAAAGTCATATTCAGTTTATAATAGCTCAAAATTGATTTATTTCGATTCTAAAGTGGGGTGGGTATACATCCTCTCAACCAATAGGATTTAGACATGTTTAGGTTACTATTTTAACCTTATTTTATAGATTTAACTCTAAGTTAAATAATTTAACTTTTACCCTTTCTTATTGTTTACTTACACTATATGGTTACTAAACATACTATAAAAAGACAAAAGAACCCCAAGTGGTTCATTATTAATATATATAACCTTATCTAAGTCATTTGGACGATCCTTATATTTTTATTAATAAAATAACAATTAATATTATAATATTTGTTTTAAAAACTATTTTATGTCAGTATTGACACTATTTGGTACTTGTTTTTATTAAAACTTATAACAGTGGGATTAGTTCAAATAATGTTAATTAAATAAATACTAACATGTCATATTAACCTATTAAATTAGTTTAATTTATAAAAAGTATAAAATTACATTTATTTGTGTATTTATAACATCAATTATGTTAATATTTCATTAATAAGGTAATTACTACATCATCATTGTGTTATAAATAAAATAACGTATACAATGTATAAAAATTATAAATAAAATACCATTATATAGGAAATTATTTTAGATTTCTAATGAATATTTATAGTCAAATTTATCTTATGTATAACCCTATATTAAAAAAACATTAGTTATTAAACTTTTATTTTAACAATTTTAATTCTTCTTTAAATAAAATAATAATAAATGTCCTAATCTAATCAAAGTGGATCTAAAGGGTAATATTTTAATCCTAAGGTTGTTTTTCGTCGAATTAAACTTATCCAATAGAATTAGTACATGTGTTAGGGTAATAATTATATCATTTTTACCATTAATTACCCAATTTACTTTTAACCGTGGTAAATAAAATTAAAAAGTTATTATTCACCAAAAATTATTTTTATCTTATTAAACCACATTTTACTCCTTGATATTAACTGTGCCTCTTGAAATTTCGAAATTACACTCACAGAATAGGTAAAATTAAGTTCTATGTAAATTTTCAAACTCTCCTCGGAGGTGGATAAAAGACGGTGAAAAGTTCAATAAAATTTTTTATATATCTAAAATTATTATAAAATGACTCCAAGGAATTACATTGAACTTATATACGTATTAATTATCAATTATGACCTAAAATAAATTTAAATAAAATAAATAATTATTTAAATAAAAAGTTGGTTTTTAAATAGTAACCTAGTGTTTTCACTATTCATCAAAAATTGATAGTTTTCAGAAAAATACCAAAAATTCTCGCGAGGCTAATTTCGATATTCCGAATCCAAAAATGAAGTCCATTTTGAATGATAAACATTATAAAATTTCAAATAGTTGATATTACTATTCATAACGTCTCGTTTATATCACATTTTGCTGTTTAGTGAAACTCGGTATTGCGTACAACACACACTATCGTGGAAGATCGAGATTGCATGTAATGCATGCCCAGCCAGGGATGCATGTAGTGAAAGCTCCTTTTGGTGTAGCATACAACACAAGACATCAATTTAATTAAAAATAATACTTTTCTTAAAATCTCGGGGTGTTACATTCTACCCCCTTAAAATGTATTTCGCCCTCAAAATTCGTCAGGGTTATAAATGGATTACTAATTGAATGTTTCTTTCATAGAAATCCACATCATAGAAAGGAATACTAAAACTTCATTTTAAAAAGGAAAGTTAGATTCATAATGGTCACCCAAATTAACTCAGCACTGGGTTTCCACATAGGACAACATAGGTGAAAATATGGATATGGAAGAGAAATCTAACCATCAAGTTCTGATGGAGAGTGGTAGAGAACATGGCTATAAAAAAGAAAATAACCACAAAGCCATAAACTTTTGATGATATAAGTTACCATTTAATTCATCAGATATGAGAGTACTAGGACAACATTTTTAGTTTTCAAGATCACTTCCCTAATGTTGAACAATTGTTGAATTAAAATAAATACATAATTGATTTTGGTACAATCTCACTTTTTTTCATTCCTTGAACAATTTCCACTTAATCTCTTAAAGAAATAAAGTTGAATTTGTCTTTCGTGAAGTGATAGAGGATCATGTGATAGAATCATAGGTCATTCCATCTGTCTCAAACAAAAGGTTAACAAAAGTTATCAAATATACATAAGTCCATCTATAGTGAGATTAATCATATATGGTTCTTAAAATAGACTTATACTTCATATATCATACAACTTAATAAATTAAACCTATCTTATAATAACTAGGTACTTCCTGTAGGCCAGTGGTAGGCGATAAAGGAATGTCTCACTTCGGTTGTGGGTTTGATTCCCACAGCTTTGTCTGACGTGACGGGTTGTCGCTCATCCTATGGGTTGTACTTTTTCTAAAACTACATTATTATAAATTTCCATCAATAATATTGAAAAAAGTTATAGCCTTAAATAATACTAAATTATTTCCAACATAATCCATTCAAATCTTTATGCTTATCCAAAATACTTCTATCCAAGATCATAGTATAAAGAAAACAATTACTAGAAATGTCATCTGATGAGCATGTGAATACAATCATTTATCTCACATATATCACACAATATATCTGTTTGGTCACATTCCAAACATGTGAATACCTTAATCATGTATTCTCTTTAACCATAGTAAAAAATGAATGTTGTCACAAGGTAACTCTTTCCATATACCAAAATCCCAAAAATTCTATATACTCAAACCATGATATCGGTTTTTCCTTATATTAGTCATGAGATCATTAATACTATCAAACATTTCATTATCTACTTATCCCTTCTTTATGCATATATCATCTACTTTCCAAAATATTTGAATCTATTTTCATGGTTACCGATACCATATAATTATCGAAAACCACAATAAACCATTACATAGATATTCCAATCTTCCACAATACTATAAATGAGATTCCACAACATTATTTTGGAATCCCTTTACATAAACACATAATAATTCCACCACATCGTTTTCATACTCCACATTTCGAATAGTGATCACATGTGACTTCCCTGTTTTCCTTTGCCTTAAGAGGTTTCACACGTTGATCATCATTAACCATTGGATTGGGGAATTGATTAGCATAATTCCCCATTTCCTTGCACTTGAAGCATTGAAGTATTGGTGGTGCATTATCTACAATATTTTCTTTATTCACATCATTAGAAACCCTTTTTCCATTACTTTGATACTCAGTTGCTCGATGGCCTTCTTTTCCACACATAAAAAATTTTCTAGTCCCTTTAAGACAATCTACACCATGCTTCCTTCCACACTTTGAGCATAAAGAAACATTCCTCTTCTTTTCACCATTATTATGAGATTTCTCCTTGAACACTATCTTACATTTCTTTTCAAAACCATGATATAGATATTTTACACCAACTTCCAGTTCTACCTTGATAGAACAACTCACAATTGCTTCATAGCTACTGAAGACTCTTATATCTAATTTCCTTCGAAGACTTGGTTTTAAGCGACTGAAAAATCGATCAACTTTACTTTCAGGTTAGATGATAAATACGGATTCATACCTTGCAAGCCTTGTAAAATTTTCTTCGTATATACCAACAGATTCATCATCCTTTTTCTTAAGCTCAAGGAACTCCTTTTCCATCATTGTTCGAAGAATATGAGGGAAGTACTTACTGAAAAACAAGTTCATGAACTCATCCCATTCCATGGATTCAATTTCATCTTGGGGCCTTGTATTCTTAATTAGAGTCCACCATTGATCTTCTTCACCTTCTAAACTGTAAATATCTAGAATAATTTTTTCATCTTTTGAACAGAGAAGTATGGAAAATATCATTTAAATGGTAATGATCCATTGTTCAGCAACAAGTGGATCAGAAGAATCACTAAAAGAAGGTGGACATTTCCTCATGAAGGACTCAATAGAATATTGTTCCATTCTCTGCTCATTTGGATGTCCAGAATAATTCATAACTTGTGTATGTATATCAATAAGATTTTGAACTCCATCTCCCATAATGCTGGTTTGTTAAGGAGTACAATCCTTGCATTGTCCATTAAATTGATCAACACGGTTCCTTCGGGTTCCATCCATCGTCTAAAACCCAAAAATAATAGTGTGAGAGGAAAAAATCATGCTAGGGAAAACAACATAATAAAGGGGGAGTACCCTCAATATCTAACATCTTAGGTATATTTCTATGATCATTATCATAATACTAGGACTATATCCTATTCGTATACATAACCTTAGTAACATCCCTAGACATACCTTAGAAATATATCTAGGGATCTCACTAAAGTTTTTTCATCCTATTTTCCAAAGGTTAACTAAACCTTTCATCTAATACCAACTATAGAGACCCAAATCTTGACAAACATAGAAATTACTTTACTTTTGCATAATACTTAATACATAACAAAACACACAAACAAGGACTGTAATAGTTTAGTGTCTTTGGAAACTCGGAACAAAATCTTCTAATCGTTGTGAAAGATCTTCAACATCTCCCATAAAGATCTTCCCCTTTGGTTTTCTTACCTAAAACTTTTCATTACATACTGGGGAAAAGAAAACATATAAAGGGTGAGATCAAATTCTCAGTAAGGCTAACTAAGGAGAGAATACAACAAACCATATAAATTTGAACTTAAAAACATGAACATAATTTTTAAACATAAGATTCTTGAGCAATGAAATTAAACATAGCAGTACATAAGGAATAGATACATAAATCATGATAAAATAGCATGGGAATAAAACATGTAATTGTGGAAACCATTAATCACATGATATTATTTCTATAGAAGCCAAGGCATTTCTGCCAAGACCATCTTAGTGGACAAATTCCTCTTCATAATTGAGTTCACTCCTCGTTCCAGTCTTGTATTACTGAACCAGATTAACTTACTGTTCAAGCCATGTCTATCTCATGAGATATAAATCTTTACCCAATGCATTATAGGGATATATATGTCCCACCCATCTCATAATGAAATCATTATGACATGTTCCACAAAATAAACTTAAAACATTCATCATAACCCAAAGAATAAAATGGGTTTCATAAATATCATCCAATAATAACATAATCCATATAAAACAAATGGATATAATTTCATCATAACAGAAGTGAAACCATGTAAATCATAGAGACATTATACTTGAAACATACAGATATGAAATAATTTCATCTTAGATGGAAAATGGTTTTGATAAAACACTTGAAATGAATTCTTGAGGAAAATATCCTTTCTACTTCAAAATCATTTTCTTTTCACAAAATGCAATGAAATTTTAAAAGAAAATTATTTTGTTGAAAATAGTCATAAAATTTTGTAGAGGAAACATCAATGAAATAAGTCGTTATGAGACCATAAAAATCCATTCACACCTTATAAGTTAAAAATATCATTCTTCTGGTACTTTCATCGGAAATGTCAGAAAGTACCTTGTATGGTAATCAAAAGTAAGATTCCTTTCATTACATGTGGTAAAATTTAAAAATGGGTAAAAAGGGAATTAAACATAAATGAAATCCTTTTTAGAAAACATGGACATGGATGATAATAATAACCCTAGTAAATACTTACGAATAAACAATCTCAGATAAGAACGAGATTGGAATAGTTATCCCTTAACTTAGGTCTGATATGCTTCGAACATATCTGAACCTCATATATAATGATTTAAATAATCTCATTAACTTATTATAGAATCATATTAATTGATATTATATCATATATGGTCCACTTATGCCTTTAGATTACCCGTCCTTTTGTAAATTCCATGTTAAAGCAGCGTTTTGGGCAAAATCGTTTCATTTATCGTCTGTGTTTCGACTTGTTTTTCTTGATATAATTACTTATATAATGATTTAATTAATTACAGAATGTAAAACAAGATTTATATATAATATATATTCATCATATACATATATATATATGATATATCGATAAATGGAATTAAATACACCATTCATGGAGATGGTAGGTCGTGCGTACGCATGGACGCTGTTTTCATTTCCTTATTGAATTAAATAGAATTAAGTAGATGACATAAATATATATATATACATAAATCCAGTATCATTATTATGTCATATATTTATTTATTATTCATTATATATACTTTATAATCATTCATGAATGGTTAA
The DNA here is from genome assembly GCA_963277665.1 of Viscum album. NCBI lineage: Eukaryota > Viridiplantae > Streptophyta > Magnoliopsida > Santalales > Viscaceae > Viscum > Viscum album. The sequence continues at coordinate 409,530,522 of OY728142.1, forward strand.
CATGGAGAATAAATCTCATCGCGGCGTGGAGACGGTAGTCCGTACGTACGCACGAGCGATGATATCATTCCTATGATCGTTGAATTGTATTTAAGTGTATGTATAATATTTCAGAATCAATATCACTTTAAAATAATAATATATAGTTATTTTTTTACAACATTATACCCATCCAAGTAAGGTGGTGGTCGAAAGCAGATTACACCACGACGTGGAGACGGTATTCCGTACGTACGCACGCGCGGTGATTTCATTTTCCGTAAGATGGATAGAAGGTGAAAAGGGTTGTTTCATATTTATAATAACATATCAGTATATAATAAATACTGATGTTTTTAATTTATTATGAAAAAAATAAAGAAGAAGAATTAGAAGAAGAAATAAATTGGAAAGAATCGGTAAAGGATATTACCTCTTCTTTGACGCGCCACTTCTTAACCTCCTCTTAAGGCAGAAGGGTTTGTCTTTTGAGAAGACCAGAACCTCCAGAATGTTGAAAGGGAAGTGGAGAAGAGAAATGATTAGGGGTTGGAAGAACTTCAAGGCTCAAAATGGTGTGAAGAGAAGAGTGAAGGGGTGCCCTTTTTATAAGGGAGGAGAGGGGCACTTTAGAAAAAACTTAAAATATTATTTTATAATAAAGTCATATTTGGGTTATAATAGCTCCAAATTGATTTATTTAGAATATAAACTGGGGATGGGTCTAAATCCTATCAACCAATAGGATTTAGACAAGTTTATGTTACTATTTTAACATTATTTTATAGATTTAACTCTATGTTAAAAAACTTAACTTTTACCGTGTCTTCTTGTTTTCTTACACTATATGGTTAATAAACTTACTATAACAAGACAAAAGAACACCAAGTGGTTCATTATTCATATATATAACCTTATCTAAGTCATTTGGACGAACCTTATATTTTTAGAAATAAAAAAACAATTAATAATATAATATTTGTTTTAAAAACTATTTTTTGTCAATTTGACACTATTTGGTACCTGATTTTTGTGAAACTCATAACATCATGATTAGATATAAAATAGTTAATTAAATCAATACTAACATGTCATATTAACCTAGAAAATTATTGTAATTCATAAAAAGTTTAAAATTACATTTATTTGGGTATTTATAACATCAATTATGTTAATATTTCATTAATAAACAAATTACTTAATCATCATTGTGTCATAAATAAATTAACTTATTTAATTCCTAAAAATTATAAATAAACTACCATTATGTAGGAAATAATATTATATTTCTATGGAATATTTATAGTCGAATTTATCAGATGTATAACCCTATATTAAAAATGTTATAGTTATTAAACTTTGATTTTGACAAATCTAATTCCTCTTTAAATAAAATAATAATAAATGTCCTAATCTAATACAAGTTGATATAAAGGGTAATATTTTATTCCTAAGGATGTTTTTGGTCGAATTAAACTTATCCAATAGAATTAGGACATGTGTTTGGGTTATAATAATATCATTTTTACCCTTAGTTACCCTATTTACTTTTAACCGTGGTAAATAAAATTAAAAAGTTGCTATTCACCAAAAAACAATTTATCTTATTGAACCACATTTTACTCCTTGATATTAAATGTGTGTCTTGGATTTTCAAAATTCCACTTACAAAAGTGGTAAAATTATGTTTTCTGTAAATTTTCAAACTCTCCTAGGAGGTGGGTAAAAGACAGTGAAAAGTTCAATAAAATTTATATATATATAATATTATTATTTATTTACTCCAAAGAATTACATTGAACTTATATAGGTCTTAAGTATCAATTATGACCTAAAATAAATTTAAATAAAATAAATAATTATGTAAATAAAATTTCGGTTTTTAAATAGTAACCCAGTGTTTTTGCTATTCATCAAAAATGGAATGTTTTCAGAAAAATACCAAAAATTCACCCTAGCATAATTTCGATATTCCGAATCCAAAAATGAAGTCCTTTTTGAATGATAAAATTATAAAATTTCAAAAATTGGGTATTACTATTAATAATGGCTAGTTTATATAACATTTCGTTTTTAGTGAAACTTGGTATTGCGTATAACACATTCTATCATGGAAGGTCGCGATTGCGTGTAATGCAAGCCAAGTCAGGGATGCGTGTAGTGAAAGATACCTTTGGTGTAGCGTACAACACAAGACATCAATGAAATTAAAAAGAAAATTTTTCATAAAATCTCGGGGTGTTACACATCATATGACTTGAATATCAAGAAATATGACATTTTTATTACAGGTTTACCTTACATATAACCTTTAATTGATTCATGACTCTTACATATTTCCTTTAATAACCATATATATAATTTATAATCTCAAGGTAACCATCACATAATCTTTTGAATATTTAGTTGATTTTTACATATTTCCATGTTAACCATTATGCATGAATTGTACATTTGGATTCACTCAAACCATTCATAGGGAATTTATGTACTTCTAAAGATTCTCATTATACCCTCTAAGTATCATTATATATATATATATATATATATCTTATTGTGATAACATTTACTTATCAATTAATTTACCTTTACATATCACAATATGGTTAAGTAATTTTTCAAATATAACTACCTTCAGAGTACCCTTATATAACCCAATGTAATAATCTTTACATGTTATGAAATGTATCTTTACTTATCAAAATGTGAATTGGGTAATTTTACAATTATCAACTTGATGTTCTAGACTACCATTTCATATCTAGTGTGACTATAGTGGTTCTTTTATGCGTGTACTTAAAATTTTGGAGTGACTCTTACATGTCCCTTAAATATCTAGATGAATATTAAGTATAGAGGGATTTTCTTTTTCAGATTTTTAGCTTCAATTCAGAATTCAAGATCTTAATCAAATCAAATCACAATTTCTTCTAGGATTATCAGTTTAACTCTAATAACTCTAATTCATCTCAAAAATCATAAATAACTCTGGGAATATATTATACCTTGTCATAAATATTGATCACCAATCCCAAAGAATATTATAGTATATGATCTCTTATTTAGTATTTGAATAAATTTATATTACAAAAATTTCTTTCCTAGATCTTCTTAATATATTTATTAAACTGATTATATGCTATTAATTACACTATTTACAATACATATCTTAGTCATTATACAAAATTCAAATCTCAAAAAATTTCATCATTTTGGTGTGTTGGTCAACAATTGCAATAACCTTCATGCTTGATAAAATAAAGTTGATTATTCACTCTTCCATACATCAATAGTTCCAAACTCATCTATCTGAATAAAAATATCAAAATCACAATGAAAATGTGTAGTATATTAATATCATCGTAAATGAGTACTTGTCACATATTAATTGAAATTCTATCCTTATAATCATCAAATGAATTATATAATACCTCTTCAAACTCCATGTAGTATCCCCTTCTTCTTTATTTCTAGTCTTTAGAGTGGTATAATATCTAGTTTCTTTTTTTACATCATAGGAATGGATCTCCGTCAATATGTTTAATGGAAAAGACATTAACTCATATGATCTATATAAAATCTAAGCTATAAATAACTTTTGAACCTCTTAATTCTTTGGGACTTCCCTCTATCACCCAACACATATTGAATGGAAGAAAAATTATTTTAAAAAAATTAATCATCCAAATTTATTTAGATCATCGACATCACCCTTTATATTTGTTTTTAATTCCCTTAACTACATCAAAAAATATTATCAATATATATTTTACAATTCTTTTTTTATATCCCCTTAATTGACAAAAAATGAAAATATGAAATAATAAGTAAAAGTATAACCCATCTCATCTTCACCCAAACATAATATTTCATCTCCCCCTTAGTAAATCCTAATCCAAATGAGAGATGTGTGGAATCACATCTTTCTTAATAAATGAGTCCTAAATCGACCCATTTTAAGTCTAAATGTGTTAACTCAGGCTAGAAAACAAGATGGATTAACCTAGAGATAATATATGTATATATAACTACATGTATTGTGATAAAAAATCATGTTATTATTTAACGGGGCTGTTTAAGTAGATTTTCAAGGAATTTATAACTTACGATCCACTGAACTATCATATAAAAAACATTTAGGTTCAGGTTGGGTTCTCTACCTTCAATTAATTTTTCATATCAATAAGCTAAAAATAATCCCCCTTTAAGAGAAGAACTAATTTAATTAAAACAAATATGGGAAAGTTATTATCATACCTCAACACTAGTATTATTCCATTGAAATTAATATTTCCATTTTTTTGTTACTAATCATCTTGAAAACTACTCCTTAATGGAAACACTATATTAATATTAAACATGATTAATACGTAGTTAAAATATTGCAATGAGACAATAGATATTGTTTTATAAATATCTTCATCATGGATATAACTTCCTTCTATATCATAATTACAACACTCATCTAGTTCTCCCATGTATGAATCACCTTCAATTCCCTAATGAAAAAAAATCAAAAAATTCAATGTGGGAATAAAGGTGGTCTCCATAACTCCTTAATACGTAAAACATGACTGAGATTTGATATTCAACCTAAACACATTTCCAATAACCTCTATTTTTAGGGAATAATTCTTGATTATTATACCTTTTTTCAGGATTGATATTCATTAACTTATATGGCCTTGTTTTTTACCAAAACAATTATTATTATATAGATTTCCCCTTTTCACATCATCTAGAATGGATAATTCGTTATTTTTTTATTTATATATTTTCTTAGTGAATTGAAACTATTTTATCTATATAATGATATATCTATTAGGTAAATGATCATATTTATGCTTATGTGGAAATCCAATTTTTACAAAAGTATTCTTAGAACATGGAATATTTTTGCATTATCTCTATTTATCCACAACACCTTATGTACCGGTAATCATTAAATTATTTGTTTAGAAGTGTGTATAGTATACTTGCACCTTAAAATAGGTTTTTATTAGCCTTAAATTTACCCTTATTTGTTGAACTATATACATACTATATTGTTATTGATTCCACCAATCCAATCCACTTATTTTTTATTGAATTGATTCTATTTATTGATTCATAATTCTTCCTCCAACATTGATGTTCTAAAATAATTTCATATGGTCAATGATATATCATTTCATTTCATATTAGAATCATATAGTATTTTGTGTATCATTCTTTAAAACATAATTATGTGTGTTTCCTTTTTTACTTTTTATTAATACCCTAGATAGTATAATCTATATTTCTCCATTGTTTATTTATATGTAGGGGTGTTCTTCTATTGATAGATTATTGTACATATTTTGTTGATCCATACCATCATCCTTTACTGTAATGACGATCATTTTTTAAATTATAAAATAATTACTCAAGACATTTAAATATAGTTTTATTTAATAGATTTTTTAATTTATATGATCTTATCCTCCAAACTGGATGATTTATTTTACTGTCAAGTCTAATACCCTAGGTACAATAATTCTATAATCACTATGAGCTGAAATAGTTTTCAAAAAATCAATTTCATGATTTCTAAATTTTACACATCACAAAAAACATAAAATAAACCTTTAGATTTTTATTTTAGTTTTAATATGTAGAACTTTTTTCCCTTGATATTTGGACCTAAAAAACTTCTTCTTTTGATCTTAATATATGGAGAAAAAATTATTTTAAGTGATCATATTTACCCTTGAAGAATTTATGCGTTATTAATGTTTATATCAAACCATATGTTTCTTTATTTTTATTTGTATGTTTTACAAGAAAATGAAATAACATTTATATAAAAATAATTTTATTTAAAAAGGATTACATTTTGATTAATGATTCCATTATATAGATCCTTAAAAAATATCCATCTATTCTTACAGTTGATTTGTGTCATTTAGGATAAAGTAATATTATCACAAACATGCATGAAATTATTTCTTTTCTCAACAACTTAGGAAGTCATATATTTTGTCTTCTCTAGATTTATCAGATTTAATTCTAGCTCAAAAAGTTTCTTATTGAGTTCATTTTCATCAAACTCAAACAAAATTAATTTATTTCCATTTATTATTAATCTTTTAAATCTAATCGTCATTATTTTTTCTACTTTATTTTATGTATTTGTCTTTATTCTTTACCCATTCGTATTTGACAAGTAATTGATCATTGGTTAAATTAATCAAAGAATTGTGACTTTATTACAATGAATGGATCTTTTATGCTTGGATTTTATATAACCCATATTTTTAATAAATTCATTGTTTAAAAAATTATTCAATAAGGTTCGTTTTCTATTTGTAGAACCATAAAAAATATACCTTTAATGTTATATTCTTGATGATAATTCTTCACATTCCCAACATTTATGATAATTATTTTTTCCATTGTCTTGACATCCAACACTAGATATAATTTATCTTCCTAAATCCCCATGATAATCCCAAATATACGTGTTTAATCATTAATAGGAACTTTCCTGAAGAAATACATAACATCTGAGTAGAGGTTATTAATTGATTCAATATACTCATACTCTTCAAAGATTAAACTAGATTATTTATGATTAATTTTGTCCATATATTTAATAGATAAAAGAAAACTTTAATTACCTTTAAATAGTGGTGTAACCTATTTATACATAAATATTTTATTCAACTTATTTTATTATTTATTTTACCTATTAATTATGGTTTTTGATTAAACCCCCATGTTGGAATTGATTGAGATGAGAAATGTATTTTCAATAAAAGTGTAATAAAAAACATATTTAAATTTGAAATTAATTTAAATATGATAATTTTTTTAGAAATAAAATAGTTCCAATCAAATGGAACCTAGAACATCCATGATACCACTCTAAAAAGCCATAGTGGGATCATGATTTCACACTATGTGGGGGGAGGGGTAGTGAATCAAAATAATTTCTATTTACAATATTATTTTGTCTTTTTAATTCCCCGATTAATAATAAAATATTTATCTAAATTAATATATATAGTCTATGTTATTAGTAACCAACATGTAACACCCCATGGAATGTACTAAATAATTAAGATAATTGACTTGTAATATTTTTACAATGATTGATTCTAATGTGAGAATATATTACTCACTATTTTTTAGACAAGAACACATCACATAGTTAATAAAAAACAAATTTTAAATATTGAAAAATTTTAGAAGGTATCATCCCTAAATAAACCCTTATAAGGGGTGGAAAGGTATCATCCTTTACAAGTGGGAAGGTTTAATCCTTGACATAATTCTATCTTATGATGGTATATATCTCCAAAAAACCCCTAGTCTCCCCATTAGTTTGGATAATATTTTTTTATATCTGTATATTATCCAACAGTCCACGAACTTCCTCTCTAGAACAAGATATTTAATATACTATAGGATGTTAGTGAATCAACAATGAAATATCTTTTTCCTAATTAGTAGGAATTGGATTGTAAATGTGTATTAAACTATAGATTCATTTAAATTATAATTATTATAAAAAGTAACCTAATTGTTAAAAATTATTTAGGATTATAAATCTTCTCACTCACTAAATATTCTTTCTTCTACTTTAGCATCCTTAACACATTGAAGATGTTTAGGGCAGTTAAAGTGTTAGTCTTTATTAACTCTTATCTTCTTTATTATTTATTTCTTCTATTCATTCTTCTCTTCTACCTTCAATGATAATATATAATTCAATGAAAATACATAACCTGCCTCCTCGTTGTTTTATATTTTCATCCATTACACATATGATATGCTCTCTTCATAATTATCATGAACTTCCCTCTCATCATTACAAAAGATGTTCTACAAAAAATGTGTATCAATTTTTTTACCAATCAAAATAAATATACTTCTTATTATTCTATATTATATTATAAAAATAATATGAATACTATTTCTATATTTTTAATATATAAATCCCATGTTTATTCATCATAATGATCCTGTCAAAATCTAAACTAGTATTATAAAAATATCGATCGAATCATTTAAACTGGTCAAAAATAATCCTATGAATTCCTCTAAATTTGATGTTCATAAATGATTTCAAATATTCTTTTTGAAACACTATATTTATTTAACCAAGACACTATAAATTTATTCTCATTAAACCCTCTTATTATTCTTATTGAATTGTAAAAAAATCATCAACATCATGGTATTAATCACTTAAAGAACAACAAAGCATTTTTTAACTCGAATAAATAGGAATATCACATTTTTGTAACTGGTAACCCTTACATATCACCTTGATGAGATTCATAACTATTTTATATTTCCATTCAGACCCCTATGCACCATCCATATTATCTATGTCAAGCATACATATTATTTTTAATATTTAGGCGACTCTTATATATGATATCATTAAACCTAATATACACACTATAAATTTTAATTCACTCTATTGTATCATAAGGGAACCCGGTACTTTTATATATTCTCAATATGATATTTGAGAACCCTTATACACCCCTATGTGATATCTAATTAATATCAAGTAATGGACCATTATGTATCATAGTATGGATGGGTAATTTATCGAATATCATTTCCCTTTCAGTAACCTTTTTCATCCCTTTGGGAAAACCTTTACATATCAAGAAATATAATTTTATGTATCAAAATATGACTTAGATACTTTTCCAATTATCACATTAAATTTATGGAAATTGAATACATATCTTCAGTAACTATAGATGTACCATTATGTTTGTACTCGGACTATTGGGGTCACCCGTATATATATTTTATAAAATATGGATGACTATTGTATATATAAGAGTTTACCCTTTCCAATTCTCTACAACAACTTAGAATTTCTAAACTTATTCCAATTAACTTTTAATATCTTAAAACATTCTTAGGTAGAATTCAATAACTCCACTTCATCTAAAAATAAATTAAATGAATCATAGTATAGATCTATCTTTCTTAAAATTATTCAATATAGTTACCCAATAATATGATAGAATATGAACTATTCTTGAGTATTCAAATAATTCTCAACCACCACAATTCATTTTTGAGCACTTCTAAACAGTTTTCCTCAATTGATATTTTTGGATTAATTAAAATTTTTCACAAAACATATCTTAAAATATCTCTACTATTCAAATATTAGACAACTTATCCAATTCTTTTTTATCAATATATGTGTAAGATTTAATTTTTGATAACATAGGGATGGTCAATCACTCTTTCTTGCAGTTGTGGTCTCAAACTCATCAATTATAGTCATCATATGAAACTCATCAATCCTAGTCAGTATATAAAGCTCCTGTTAGTGGTAGTTTTTTATAAGTACTGCAAAGGTAAAAAAAATTAGCATTGTTTTTAACCCCTTCTTTTTTTTATAAAATAATATATTTAAAACCTCTAATATTTCTAATTTTTTTTAAAAAATTATTTTTATGAATTAGTGGATGGCTGGTAACTTCCCGTAAAATATTATATTTGTTTTGTTTTTAAAAAAATGATCTGTACTATCTAAAGGCATTGTCCCCACCCCTCCAATCCACTCTATGACTCCACCATCCATAAATCCACATTATTTAAAAAAGGATGTATTTAAAAGAATTATTTGATCCACTAGTGGAAGTTATAACCCATACAGATGTATTAGTGGTGTTTTATCATTACAACAGCTAAATTATCCTCCTACTCATATTAAATGTGTTTTTTCATAAGTGTTCCTATGATAAAAATAAATTTGTGATAGTTTTAACTCATTATAATTTTTCTATAAAATAATACATTCAAAACTCCATCATTATTATGTTTTTTAATTATTATTTTAATCCATGGAGGGTTGTTAACTACCACTAAAATATTTTATTTATTTTATTTAAAAAATGAAGCCTCATCACCAAAAGTTTCCTGGCACACCCTCCAATCCACTCCATGATGTCTCCCCCATCCTTAGATTCACACTATAAAAAATGAATCATTTAAAAGGGTTATTTTTTTTCCATTAGTGATAGTTAAAATCCCTAAATATTTATTAGTGTCAGTTTCTAAAAACCAATGTTATAGTTTCCACATACTCTTATTAGAGCTGGATTTTCATAAGTGTGAGTAAGGTAAAAAAATCTTTGGTGATTTTAAACACTTTTAATTTTTTTTATAAAATAATATATTTGAAACCACCACCAGTGCTATTTTTTGTAAAAAATATATTTTAAGAATAATAGGAGGGTTTTTAGAGACCCATAAAATATTATATTTATTCTATTAAAAAATACACTCATCACCCAAAGGAACCAACCCCACACCTTCAACCCACTCCCTGATACCTCCCCCATCATTAGATCCAAACTACAAAAATGATGAATTTATCAAAGTTAATTTTTTCCATTTGTGGTAGTTATAACCAATCTAAATTTATTAGTGGCAGTTTCTCATAACCACTACTAAATTCCTAACTTACTTCTTTTATCTATGATTTTCTATTATTGTTTCCAAGGTAAAGAGATTTTTTGGTGGTTTTAACCTCTTTCAAAATTTTTTATAAAATAATATATTTTAAACTATTATCTTTACAATTTGTTTCAAAATTATTTTTTAAAAAATAAAGGTAGGGTTGTTATGAATCCCTAAAATATTCTATATATTTTTTTTAAAATGAAACCTCGTTAGCCAAAGCCACTAGCCTCTCCCCTCAAATCCCATCCATGATACCTCCCCCATTATTAGATCCCCACTACAAAAAATGATTCATTTAGAGGGATTATTTTTTTTAAACATAGAGGAAATTATAAACCCTATAAATGTATTATTAATTGTTTCTCATAACCAATGCTAAATTGTACACCTACTTTTATTAGGGGTTGTTATTCTTTTGAATTGATAAGGTAAAAAAAGTGGCAGTTTATAATATTTTTATGAAATAATATATTTAAAACTACCACCATTGCTAATTTTTTTAAATAATTTTTTAAGAATAAATGTAAATTTTTATCCTCCCCAAAAATATTCAATTTCATATTTTTAAAAAAAATGCACCCTCATCACCCAAAATAACCGTTACCACCCATTAAATCGACTCCACGAGGCCTTCCCTATCATTAGATCAACACTAAAAATAATAATGAAATTAAAAGGTAAATGTTTCCATTAAAAGAAGTTATAACCACTTTAAATGAATTAGTGATTATTTATCATAAAAACCACTAATTTGGAAGCCTACACCCATTAGATATGCTTTTCTATAAGTACTGTTAAGGTAAAAAAAATAACATCAGTTTTAATTGCCTCTATTTTTTTATTAAATAATATATTTGAAACCATCGCCATTATTAATTTATTTTAAAATTAATTTTTAAGAATAAGGGGAGGGTTTATAACTAACCATGAAATATTTAATTTCATTTTAAAAAAAATGAACCCTTATCACCCAAAGTCACTTGCCCCACCTCTCTAATCCACTTAATGACGACTCCCCCATCATTAGATCAACACTAAAAAAAATTGATGCATTTTGAAGGGTTATTTTTTCCATTAGTGGTAGTTATAACCCCTCTAACTATAATATTAGTGGCTTATCATAACCACTACTAAATTGGCAACTTACTCTTATTAGAGATATTTTTATAAGGGCTAGTAAGATAAAAATATAATGGCATTTTGAACCCCTTATATTTTTTTATAAAATAATATATTTAGGGCCACCTCATTTTTTAGTTTTTTAATTATTTAACGAATTCGGAGAGGGGATTTAACCCCCCCTAAAATTTTCTATTTATTTTGTTTAAAAATTTCCCTCACTTCATATAAGGGAATTATCTTGACTGATCCAATCCATTCTATAACACATCCCCCATAATTAGATGGACACTATAAAATAATGATGTATTTTGAAGGCTTTCTTCATTAGTGGTAGTTATAACCCCTCTAAATAAAGTTCAATGTCAATGCCCCCCCCCCCAAATAAAAATATTATATGGGTAATATAGATAAAATAATTTTTTTGATACATAAAACATATTGTGAATCCATGAAAACTAAGCTGGAAAATCTAAGCAGTTAGCCACAAATCTAATCATCTTAGTAACCTAAAATGGTCCCACATATCATAGTATAATATTTCCTTGTTTTCTATGCCATCGATGACCCAAATTAGAAGAAAATATAAAAAACACTAGGTCACAAAATGAAAAATCTATATAGAATCTACGATGATCATCATAGGGTTTTTACTGGATATGTTCTATCACCATTCTCTACCGAATCAGATGAATATTTATTGTCGTATCTTTGACCAAAATAGGTCCCACCATGGAAGTATCACCAATCACTATATAAAACTATAGATATTTATTTTCTAATATATAAAACTCCTAAAATGGTTCTATACAAATAGTTGAATGGTAAATGTTATTATAGGAATTCTCAACCATCCCAAATTGTTTATCCCAAAATTTGAACAGCTCATTTAAATTGTCCATACATTTGTGGATGATATTCCATATTCAATATAACCCAAGGCATCATTTTGTCCTCAAGGCCTATCCAAAAACATGAAGTGAAATAGGGATCCCAATCAGAAATAATAATAGATGGAACTCCCTAACAATATCACGCAGATAGAGATTTCCCATGAACTCAACTTTGGATATATCAATAATGGGGATAAAGTGAGCCTATTTCATTATCATAACTACCTATATTTCATTATACACTCAAGAGGTATGTGGAAACCAAAAAAATAAATCCATAGAGATATCATCCCACATTCATGTTAGAATTGAAGGGATTAAAGTAATCTCGAATGTTTCTAGTGCTTTTTCCTGGACCTGTTGGCTTGTATAACCATGAGAAACAATATCAATGGTGTCTTATCTAATAACTAGATCCAAGAACCATCATCATATTCATGGTTTTAGGATGAAATTTCAGCTGGTAATTATGGAAATCAACCATCATATCCCTTATCATTGGAAAAGGTACAACATAAAGACTCTAAAATCATAGGATACCCTTAGAAGAGAATCCACACTCATCTATGGTATCCCCATTATGAATAGAGTCCCTTAAACTAGAAAATTTATTATCATGTTACTACTCCTAAATAATTACCTCAATATGAGAGGTGGTAAACTAAAAAATTGTAAACCTAAACTTGGTCTCATCCTCTCAAACCACTAACTTCATGCAAGAAAATATAGCCATTAAATTACCCTATTTTGGTGGTTATTTCATGGTTCTAGTCTGAAAAAACCTACTCAAGTCATCATCAATGACATTCCCCTTTACAAGGGTGTAGTAAATTTTGTAATCAAAAGTCTATAGGTACTCCACTTAATGAATTTATTAGAGATTCAAATATTTTTATGAAAATATATAACATAGACTATTTTGATAGGATTCAATAGTAAACATTTCTCTAAAAAGGTAATTCCTACAACTCATAATATCATTAATTAGAAATGTTAGTTCAAGATCAAGTGTAGGATAGTTATTATCATGGGTAAGAAGTTGTTGGGATCCATTTCCACCACGTAATAAACATTCACGATAACACATCCCAACCAAAAACCCAAAGATTCAAAAAGAACTATAAAGACCTACATAGCCTATGGGAAAGTCAGAAATAGTGAAAAATTAAGAAGAAATTTTAACTCATCAAAAGAAGTATGAAATTTTATATCCTATAATAAAATTAATCCTTTCTGAGAGAGATTGTTCATTAGAAAATATAACTTATAGAAATAATTGGAAACCCATTGGTAATACCCCACTAAGAATATGAATCTTTGAATATTGAAAATATTTCATTGTTGTTCCCAGGTCATAAATACCATCACCATATCAGGATTAGATTAAATATCATGTTCTAAGACCATATGTCCCAATAAAATCACTTCTCAAATTCATAAATTACATTTTTATAGATTTATATAAATTATGTTTTCTCCCAATGTTTTTAAAACCACTCTAAAGTGATGTAGATGGTCCCCCTCGGTATTAGAGTAAACTACGATCTCATCATAAAATACCACCATGAACGAATTGAGATACTCATGGAATATCCTATTCATCACCACCATAAAAATTGTAAGATTATTTGTTAGAACAAAATTCATAATAACGCACATGAAGTGGCTATACCTACTTCTAAAGGTAGTTTTTAGGATATTAGATTCATTGATTCTCAACTGGTGATAACTAGACCAATGATAAATATTCAAGAACCATATCACCCCTCTAAATTAGTCAAACATATCATCTATCCATGGAAACAAAGTATGTGTTCTCAATTGTGACTTGATTAAGTTTTTTGTAATCAACACAAAGTACAAGTGTAACATCATATTTATTTTTAAATAGGGTCAGAACTACTTAGGGTGATAGACCGAAGGTCATAAATACTTTCTAAAACAAATCATATAGATGGGTTTTTAACTCTTTTGGTTCAGATGGTTCCATATTATATATAGGAATATAGAAGGTATGGGTGCTCGATACTATGTCAATAGAGAATTATACTTCATTTAATAGTGGAAAACAAGAATAGTTACATTGTAAAACAATGGTAAACATGATGAACACTGGAGAAAGTTCACCACTCAAAGATTATTTCTCTACAAAAAATAATACACCAGTATCACTCTACCAATTTCTTAAATAGGATATCTCTATCTACTTGATCTTAAGTCCCATTCTCCCCAGAAAACAGGACACATCCCATCATGGGTAGAAATAGAGACCCACAAATAATATAATTAAATCCATGTTTTATGGGAAATAAACTAATATATCCCAATAATTTCGTCAATAGTTTTCATGTAAAGAACTAGAAAACCCCATGTGAGATAGATATTTGATAAATAAAATGAGAAAAATGGAATTAGAGACACTACTTTGTCTTCTTTTCGAGTGGCATAGTAATATCCAACAAATAAGATATAATCTATATATGATGTTTCGAAAATACACAACATGATTTGATATAAAAAAATAGGATTCACTAGTACCAAATAAAGAAATCACTATGTATTAAGATATAGATATGGTACCTCTCATTGTGTCTAGACCTAAAAGATATTCCTCTAGAGACTCTTTCAATGCATGAAGAATCATCATTCCAAAAGAAAATATCTGGAACCCATTAGTTCATGAAGAATCTTACTGAAATGTATTACCTTAATGTGTCGATGAGATCATTCCACTATATATGGTATAAATGATATGACATAACCTCAATATGTTTCTAGAGTTACCAAACATACTATAATTCTTTGGTGTCTTAGTACAAACTCACTTCAAATAACTGACATTCATACACTAAATGTATGCTAATGAGCCTCAACTAGACACCAAAGACGTTTTGGATGATGTATGATATTTATATGCACTATAAGACTCATTATACACACTCTTTACATTACAATCACTAATAGAAATTCCACTACGAGTTATAATAACTCTCATTAACCCTGACTTACAAGCCATTTCATGCTCAACCATCAATGCTCTATCTTGTATGTAAGCACATGAAGTGAGATTCAGCATAAAAACAAGAGATTGTATATCATATCAAATACCCAAATAAATGATGTGACCCTTTAACTTCTCATTTATCAATACCTCAGTACGAAACTGAACAAGTTCATAAAAGTGGTTTGTATACTAAGCCATGATTTTATAACCTTATTAGAGACTGAAAAACTCCATATAATTTTTTAAATCATCAATGAAAGATATAAATAATATGTGGAATGATCTCTAAAGTATATCTAATATAGGGATTCATTTTTATTCACTATCACCACAGAATCCCCCCACCTACTACAATGTACTTAAACCATGAAGGTAACACATTTTTCCTTAATTCTGTTATATGATTCCAAGGACTAAAAAATAAAATGAATATTTTTCAAACAATTGATTAAATATTATGGATAATTTGAGACTTGTAAATCTGGTGGTTTCTAGAAAAGAAACTCCAGATCATGATATATGTATTCATCCCTTCGAGTATCCACAACTAGATACTTAATAATAATAGGTATAACTTCTTATCACAGAGCATGGATAACTTAAACCACTATCTCAATGAGGTTCTGATCAATTGATGGGGCCACATTCCATTATTGATAGAGCACTACTACCATGTGATGTTCAAATGTATTTTGGGGGGAACGACACTACAAAAAATCAACATGGAACACAAAAAACAACAACAAGGATACTCATATCATCATCTCTACTATGAAATATAAGAATATCAAGTCCATCAACATGATTCAATTTTTTGGTATTTTATAAAACTCATATCATGTTTTGAAAAAGACTAGAATATTATTAATTTATTCCAAAAATGAAAATTTTCACAAACACCCATGGTGACATATGGCTCTCTATGATGCAAGTGAACCAGACACTCTCTCCAAACTACCCATTATGTCATGAAAATGATGCCTCTTATTTTTAAGGACATCCCAGACTGCCCAACAACATTATAGAAAGATACACAACCCAAACTCCTATAATATCATTTATTTACAAACCAACAAGAATACCCTGGTACAATAATAACCAAGATGATAAAAACATATCCTTGAGGTAATTACTAACACCCAAAGATTGAAAACTTGCACCTAGAATCATCATTAATCCAAATAGAATTATTTTTTCACAAGTACAAAGAATCAAGATAGAACATGAGAAGATAAATCAATACATAGTCGGTATTCCAAATACACCTTAATGAGAAAAGTACCGAATGAAATAAGGAATAAATCCCAAAGAGAAACATCATCCAAAAGACCACACAATATCTACTATAAAAAAGTCTCACAATATATATGTAATGAGTGGACTGTATCTCAATCAGTCACCACCATGACTCTAGGTTCCATGAATCTATCACATCAACCTCATCCAATTGGTGTTTTATATTTTCATGAACATGGAATAACAAGATCTAAAATTTCCTAAAATAAAATGAGAGGTTTGAGAAATATATACCATTTGGATTTTACTAAATGTTCAATAAGAAGTTCCAATAAAAATAAACCATATTATGCTTCAATTTTTAAAAAACAAGTCATGTTAAAAAACCTTCAAATTTTTATTCAAACTTTATTTCAATGAAATGAGATGGAAGTATATCAAATCATGCTTAAATTTACATTTTTCGGAAAATGGAATAGACATTATAAAATATTTCTATTATCACTAGAATGTAATAATAAAGATAAAAACAAAAAAATGTAAAAATCTCTATGTTTTTTTATTTAATTATTATATAATCCAAACAATAATCAGTCAATCATCATAATTTAATGTGTGTGTGCACACATACCTAATTATTTGGCCATTGGGATTATAACTCAACACCCCATTTTGGGTAAATCATGAAGAAATTGGTTTAGTTAGAGTTTTCATCACCAATATATTAATAGGGAGTCAAATCCCAATAATGATTGTATAAATTACTTAGTAACTACTCAATCTCACATGCGATTCAATCAGTAAATCAATCAAGGGAAATCATTTCAATTTAAATCAACATTCACGGTTTAAATTCCCAAATTCAAGTTTCAAAAATCCATTTCAATTTTAATAACAAAATTGGGGTTCTCATTAAGTTCAATCCTTCTAAAATCACATTTCATTTTTAGACATTTATCTCAAGAATCAACTTCAAATAATTTAAATGCATCATTTATAAAATCACATCGTATATTAAAACTCTAAAAAATATGTTTCATTTCACAATTCACATACATTTGAAATAAATAATCAAAACATAAAATAATTAGGGTTTTAAAAATATTTGAAAATAAATTTGGATTCAAATAAGAAATTTATAATTCAATTTTAGGAAAAGTACCTACAGAACCACTTACCATTAATTAGAAGATCAATAAAAAATGTGTATTCTGAGTTTTTAATAAAGATATTATGGTGAGGGAGATGAAGGAGATATATGTTGAGTCATAGTCTATAAAAAAATGGATATAATACATTAATGATATATGGATTTGTTACTATCAAAGAGGGTGAGTAGAGAATAAATGATGATTCTATAATAAAGAGAGACACACTAACTATAGGAAGCTGAATTGAATCCACTATCACTTTTATCTAAAAAATTATAAGTTTAAGGATCCAAAATCCTCTATTGAGAGCCTCTAGAATCTGTTGGGGTAAAATGAAGATAAAAGGGAGAATTTAGTAATAATTAAACATAGGATTATGATTTTTATGTATGGAAAATTACAATACCACATCGTTGCCCCACTACCCATGACCATGTTGTCTAAGTGGTAAAAAGGGTTAGAAAACCACAAATTTCATGATTGTAGACCACAATAACCACTGACTTCACTAGATCCTTGATTCATGATACAGATCTTTCAGAAATTATATTTACTTAGTGTGATTCTATGGTGAAACATAAACGCCATGCCACAACTACCATCAAAATGGAAGAGTCCCCCTAAACAACTCTTTTGTTATAACTCTCCACCAATTCATAGATATGACTGATATGGTAGTGGCATAAAAATTCTACATCCCAAGGATCCATTCCATAGGAGATCCCCTACATCACATCTATGTCATAATTGTAAGAGGAATTAAAATCCCCAACACCACATTTTGATTTCCCACACCACATCCTCCCTCTCCACACTGTTGTACCTATCATCTTTGATAAATCCCCCTATAAAACAACCAAAATCTTTCCAAAAAAGATCAGAAATGACATGGGAAAACACCAAACAAAAACTCATCAAATAAAAAGATCATAAATTATATGAAATATGGTAGTATGTTTTTATAGGTACATATATGGAAAAATGTAATTAGGGAGAAAATTGTTGTATTTTTTTGTCGTTATTGGTATTATTTGATGTTTGGGAATAATTACACTGAGATTTAGAAAAATATATCAACATAAGAAAAGTACATTAGGTTATAATTAAAAGATATTTTTGTTAAATGAAGTGAAAACCTTTTGAACTGAAATAGAATTCATAAAAAAAATCTATCAAACCAAAATGAATTTGGCCACTTAGAACATTTGAGTGATTACTAAAAAAATTCTAGACACCGATATAATGAATTTTGTTATGTTCCAATTAGCCTAAACTCTTATAATGGTTTGAAGAGGAGGTTACAATTATAGAAGAAAAAATGATCCAATAAATTTTTTTATTAAGGTTTAATGAAGTGAAGAAATATGGTGAGAATCATACTTCTATGAAGATAGTTATGCAGGATGATAATTATATAAAACCAAAGAAAAGAATATTATTCTATTTTGGTAGAAAATTTTACATCATGGACCATTTTAAATTTCCATAGAGATAAATATTCTTAGGGGAAAGATATAAAAAAATGGATTCAATCATATATTAAAAAAAGATTAACATAGTGGAAGATATCAAAAATAATGATTTTGAGAGTTTTCAAAATAAAAGAAACTCAATGGATAATGGAGAAGTGTTTGGAAGGGGAACTCATGTTGGTCATAGAGATGTTATATGTATCACATGAGTGCCTGGTCAGAATTTACAAATAAACAACAAAGGGAAAACACCCTTGATAGATTGATCTAAATCTGATACTTCAAAGATGAAATTCATATAAAAAATGATAAAATATATTGTTACAAAAAAAATAGACATATGGTATAATTATTAAGTGTTTTATTTGAAGATATAAAGGTTTTAAAAGGGGTAAATTTTCATGATTTATTATGTAAAGAAGTAATTTTCATCCAATAAGACACTTATAAAAGAATGATAACCATTATCCATAAATGTGAAAAGATTTTGATAATCAAGAATGAATTAATCATGAAGAGTATAAGGCACATTATACCCGTAAACAAATGGGCCACTAGTTTGAGAATAAATTATCAGATCCAGTACTACAATATATGAACTACTGAATAACCCCTTATTCCCATATTATATTGGTTGAAAAAATTGGTAAAATGAATTAAATGTAATCGGTGAAGATGAGATACTGAATTTTGTGATGTCATTATAACATGGTAGGCCAACCATCATTGAATAGAAAAAAATTTAATTGGTATTATAAATAAACTAGAATCAGGGATTCATTGATAGTATTTGTGGAATAATTATACATTGATAAAGAGGAATTGAAATCATCATTTATGGGAGAGAAATTAAGTGAATAAATATGCCATAGATTTATTTATCTCTAATAAATATATAAATCTAGAAAACCCAAAAAAATTTCAATCATGAGGAATGATTGTCACTCCCCTAAAACTATTATGGTTTATGCTTTTAATAATATCAATGGGGTGACTATCTAATTTTTTATGTAAAGATACTTCCACTTGAAAGTTTTGATGTGTTTAGTGAATTTGAGTACTTTTTTAGACACATAATTGATAATATATTTGGAAAATCATAAATTAATGTGTTTTAGTTAGTACCATATTTCAAACATGGATATAGATAACCTTGTTTCTATAGATAAATCTACCTTGTTTTCCATAACTAGTTCAACCACTTAAACATAGAGTTGACTTACATAGGGGTAATTTTTTAAGAAATTTTTGGTGTCATACTTAAATGTGTAAAATATAATAACAATGAAGATAATAAGTTATCTTGAGTAAATGGAAGGCAAATTTCCCTTAGAATAATTTTCCCTAAATTTATGTTATGAAAATAGGAAGAGAAAAAACTTTTTATCCATTGTATTTGTTATCATTTATGGGGAGAGAAAAAGTGAAATTCAAATTGAATATTTATATGTATTTATTACATTAAAAAGTTCAAAGATCTAAAAACTAATTGAAATGGAGAGATTAATGTTTACCTTGTACTCTGATTTTATTTATTTTTAATAAAGAATATCAATTATTATATTGTTAATGAGAATAGAATAATGGGTGATATATTGATATTCCACCATACTAACGGAATAAATTAACACTAAAAATATATATGGGTAAATTATATTGGAGTTCCATACCATTATACCTTAAAAGTAAAAAGGTGCTAATATTGAAAAAGTAGTTTGGAAGTGCCATATTCTGGATAATAATTCTATTATTAGATGATTCTATGATATTTTACTCATTGAAAAAGAATTTAAGGAAGTGTATTAATGTGAAATATAAAATAGTGTTTATGGTGTTGAGGTGATGTCTTGTTGGAAATTTTGAATAAAATATTATTAGTGATGTTCAAATCCATATTAAAAGTAAAATATAAGAGATAATTTGTAAAATAACCATACCTATGATTATTTTCCATAATAAAGGATAAAATATATGAATTATTAAACTTCTATATCAGATACAAATTTTATATATGAACATAGAAATAAAATGTGTCGTAGTTTCATGGAAATGATGAAAATTAAATATTTTGTTGTATTTAAGGATTAGGAATTGAATGGAATTATCTTGGAATTATTATCAAATAATTTAAATTTATTTGATGATATTAAGTTCATTTTGAATTTTGGAAGAAAGATTAAGATTTTTTATTGGAGAAATAAATTTATTTTGATGAATATTGTATTTGTAAGGTGAACATTATAATTTGAAAAGGATATGGATGTAAAATAATATATTATTACATTATCAAATAATCATAAAATACACAATATTTATAAAAGGGTCATTTGTATAAGGGTAATTATATAGATTGTAAACATCATTTTACCTTGTATAAATATCATTTTGACATAGATAATAATCAATTATAAAATTGTAAGGATGAATTGGGTGATGGGTAAACATCAAGCACATACATAATATTAACTTATGTGTGATAATTTTGGAGGTTATACATGTTTTATAAAAGTATTTCTATGTAAGAATCCTTGGATCATGTTATAAAATCATCAATAATTATAAAAATTTTAGACATTAATAGACTGGAATGTACAATTTCTAGATTTAATATCTGAAGATGAAAATGAATTTTGGATGATTATTGAGCTATTATTAAATGATTTAGACATTATAAATCTATGTGTATCCATGATTCAAGGTATTATTTGAGGAAGATGAAGTGATATAATCTTGAGAAGATTATTTCACTTTATTAATTAGGTATTTTCATATATAATATTTGAAAATAATTAATCTACGATAAAAACTTAATTAGTTTAGATGATTAATGTGATAATATTAATTGGTTAAATTGTCACAAATTAATATTTTATTCAAGATAGAGAGTGATTTCAACCCGGTCTTTGAGTTTTAAAGAAGAGGACGATAAAATAAGGTATCTCACAAAATATATTATGATTCATTATAAGGGTAAATAGTGTAGTATTAGTATAGTAAATGAATTTTAATACCATCTATAATTAAAAACTTATATTCACAAAATACATCATTCTATGAATAATGAGTCAATCCATAAATCTATATGCTCGTTAATTTTAATAAAAAATGATAAATGTTTGTTTATGGATTTTATGGGAAGATGAGAAAGAGTAGAATAAAGATGATCCTAGAATAAATATTTCAAGGAAATATGTTCTAATGTGAGAATATAAAAATGATAATAAATGAAAATAAATGAAACTCCAATCATTATACATTAGACAACTTATAAGGGGAAAAAGAATATCTATGTTTAAAGGGATAGAACCACGCAGAATATGCATAATAATGGAAAGGATGATCTTAGAAGACACCCATGCACATGTTGTTGAGATAATAGGAAGTTCACTAATTGATTACAATGGTTTTTACTATGATGTAAATATAGAAAATATATTTCTGGTGAAATATATATATAAAACATGAAGAGAGTGTTTTGTGAGAATGGAACACTGAAGAAACGAGAGCTATGATGTGTGATAATACTGATGAGACCTCAAAGGAGAAGAACAAGTAGATGATATTTATATTTTACTTAATCATAGTGATAATATGGGTATCAAAACTAAAGGAAGAAGAAGATCTTGTTACACCAACTGTTGCAGAAGTCTGAGAAGAAGAAATAGAAGAAAGACTGATTGTGCTGAGCTATTCATATATTCATTATTGATCCATTTTTATATTGAGCAGATGTTGGATCTCTAAATATTCAAAAATATTATATCAAGTTTGAATTAATAAATATATGTGAGAATATTGTATGGATGAACTATTAAACTAATGTGAAATAGGTACTTAGTTACATGTTATATGTGTAAATATTAGTTAGAATTTTAAGACCTCGTGAGGAGAGTATGGAAATTTATTTTATGGAAGTAGAGAAATAATTGTGTGGAATATACATATAATTTAAAAGGGGTCCAATATAAATTATTTCTTATAAAATTTTTAATTTTTTCAGACTAGTGGTACTCTATGTATACATATAGATGATATCTTAACTCTATATTAATAGTGGGTAGCTATTTTGTTAGGTCTATTAAGAGGAAATAATTTCTAAAAACAAAATGGGACTCAGTATTGGTGTGGTAGAACCATATTAAACACTTGAAATTGTAGTGAGTAAATATAATTCTTTATTAGGGTGAATAATAAATAAAAATAAGGATTATATTTCATATTTAGGGTTCAAAAATTGTAAAAAATGTATATTTAACACTTCTTTCTTTTGAGAATTCTATGAGGTTTTTTTATATCGGGTAGAGGATAAAATAGATTCATTCATACCCTAATAGGTAATAGAGGTTCTAGTACTAAGGGAGTAAAATTTAAAAGGATAAATCAAAATTTGAAAAAAAATTGGAAACACTTAATCAGCCCCTTTAGGTGCATACATTCGATCCTTATAAGAATTTTATAAATTTTGTTAAATTTATCAAATTATAATCTTGGATTTTAGAGTGAGAAAAATCTTTCCCAACCCATCTCTTGAATATTATCAACAACATATATCAAGGTTCAATTCCAATTGTGTTACCTTGTGAAGCATCACCTAACATCCACATAAGGATAATTTTTACCATTTTCACCTAATATAAGATCTATTATCAATAATCAACTAATAAAAACCCATATAATTGATTGATAAAGTTCTTGAAGAGTGAGATTATTATTAGAAGAAATTTAACACATGTATATTTAATTAACAATTCTATATTTAGTCTCAACATTAACATTATATATATAACATATATACCTTTCTTGATTATATTCATAATAATTAAATTGTATGTATCATATATATACTCAATGAATATTATTTATATTAATATGTAGACTCATCTACAATTTCATCTCATATAATGAATATTACTTTATAATATTTCATATAATAATTCTATGTCTCCACAAAATTTTTAGTGAAATATAAATATCTAACATTGTAACTGGTCTAGTATACTATAGAACAAATCATGTGATATTACACACATGGACCAAGGAAAAAACCACTAATTTTAATTAACCATAAATATTGGGATAAAAAAATTTATCTTCCATAAATGTTTTATACGAGTCTTAAATGGATTTTACATAGTGTGAATATATCATAAAATTATACAACATTATAACATTTTGTTTATATATTTTTCATTTATCTAGCATGCCTTTGATACAACCACTAGGTTTAATTAATGATGATACCACTTTATATGAAATAAAATTTATTAAATTTGTTAAATATCATAACATATAAATCAAAAATAATAATAATACCATAAAATAAAAATACATTTTTAAATACATTTTGAATATTTATATACAAGATTAATTGAATAATTAAAACCTCTTTAGTATCCACTTATAAATCTAATCACAAAATCCATGGTATGATCATCTTTCCATGCAAGGTATGATAGTTTCCTCTTAATGGTAAAGGATGAAAAAATGAAAGATAAATACACAAGATAACCTTAGAGAAGAGGAAAACAAGAAAACTCTATCTGATGTGAAATAATAAGGAATTATTTATTATATATGTAAATCTATGGAACATAAAACACCAAATATTTTTTCTATAAATTATAAAAATATCATACCCCTACTCCATCCTATTTAGCAGAAGATATAAATTTAAAGTCCTCCATGAAATATAATCCCATAGAAAACTTAATGAGGTTCAAACATTAACTGTACTTTAAAAGTGTCTTATGTAGTAAAATACATTTGGAGGTGATGATAAGCCTAAGAATCGGTTAAAATAGGAAATGAGGTTCTTAAAATACCTCTTTATATATGCCTATGAATTTACCTTATGTAATTTGTCTTATAATCCCATTACTCCAAGCCTAAGGCCAAATGTCATTTGGTATTTTTAATTTCTTCATACTTATCTAATTATAAAATATATAACTCATTATCTATATTATATCACGAACTCAATTATTTAATAAAATAACTTTTTTCAATTATTTATTTCAAATTAAAAAAAATACTAATCATATTTGTGTTTATTATAAACATTATCATTTTTACCCAAGATTTATTTGCATTATTCTATAAAACTCTAACAAAAATTATTATATATTTGACACCAAGGTCCCTTTTTAATGATCATAATTACCATAAATATCATCCATAATAAAAAACATAGATAATTATCTAGAGAAACATAAAAACTACCCAAATCTCCATGTAGTTAGGTGTAATTTAATCCACCAGATTCCCATTAGAGAAGTTGTTTTTTCTACAGAATAAAGATTAAGAAATATCAATGGATAATGTAAATATCACATAGTTTATATATTTTTTACATTTTACAAGTTGAATAAATCCTATATAATTATATTATATGAAATTATATAAGCTTGAATATGACCTTATTTTTTCAAAACTCAATTGAGGTTATGGTTTCATGAATCTTCTTATATATGCACATATCCCCAATTGGTTAACAAAATACCTCAACATGATTAGTATAATACTAAATTAACATCAATTAAGACAAAATCTCAAATGAATTTAGATAAGTATCAATATATGAAACTACTTAAAATGGAACCTATCTAATAATTTTATGTTAAATGATCCATTACTACACCTTAATTAAATAATAAAAATGACACATATATTAAAATTCATGTGTTTCACTTTAAATGGGTTAATACAAATACAATTGCACCAACATATAATTATGAGTGACCGTTTGTATCTCTATATAAGACATCCTTCTAATTCCAATATTATCATATCTTTACAACCAAATATGGTGACAATCAATTAGGGAAGACCTGATAATACATATATTATAAGGGGTTATTATCATTTTATATCCCATGTTTAAAAAAAATACAAATTAATGATAAAACATTATAGTTAATATAAATTACCTCATACATATTGTCCTTTACCAACAAAATGTGAACTATAATTAGGGAACTAACACTAGTAGTTACTAGTGCACTTTTTCCTCCAAATAAAACTTTTATGAGTGATCATCAATGTAACGCCCCGACCCCGGTTACCCAGAGTCGGTGCATTACTTCGTAACATTGGCATGATCACAAGAAAGATCAAATCTCGAAAAACCGATTGGTTTAGTAGCCTTGGAAACACTAGATATATTCATAAGTTTTACATTACATCATAAAATGAAAAACTACTACAACAACATAATGTTTCCACAATCCACACTATTAACCCCTCATAAAATCCCTGCAGGTCATTCATAACTTACTTCTTCACATCCTGGGAAAAATAAAACATAGAAAAGGGGTGAGCTCAAATGCCCAGTAAGGATAACAATATAGCGGAAACTTTCATAAATAAGAATAACCATTTAAGGCAATGTATAACTAAAACAAAAGCCTTTTAAATATTAACTTTCAACATGGTATGGAATAAATAAAATAAAATAATTCCATTTACTTATTCACATGGATATTCTACTAATCGAATAATCACATGAAAAAATCAATAACCACTTTCATAATGTTGGAATGCATAATGCTAGACTATCACAACCACATAGCCAAGGCCTCGTGCCAAGACTACAAATAAGATTTTGTCAAGGCCTTGTGCCAAGACACTAGTTTGTCTCATGAGACCTACTGATGCATCGAGGAGCTATAGCGGGCTCCACCCGTCACTTACTAAGTCCAATGCATTCCCATATGAAAAGGTTTAAACATAACATAAACATTCGTATTAAAACTAGCATACGAAATTCAATAATTTCACCATAAACTATGAATGGTATAAAAATAGCACATCCGCAGTCAAACATATCACAAAACCTTCAATACAATATAGAATCTTTGTATTACAATAAATCAACTTCAAATAAGCGTAAAATCCATCAAAGGATGTTGACATAGATGAAATCAAAATTCTTTTTAAAGAAATATCTCTTTTTATTTTGAAATCATTTAAGATCCATATAAAATAAAACATTTTCTTTGAAAATATTCTTATAAGCTTGTAAGGGATGTTTTGAAGATTTTATAACGGCGGAAATTAGCCGTACCCGCTGTATAAGTTAAAAAAAACATTCTTACCTTAATTCTGTCGAAAAGGTTAAAAAGGGACCTTGTTTTGAAAACGACGGAAAGATTCCTTTATAAACCACTTATAAAAGTCAAAAAGGGTATAAATGACTTTAACTCATATTCTAGTAAATAGTAAAAATGTTTTGAAATACATTTTTAAGAAACATGGATGTGGATGATAAAGAGATCCCAGTAGATTATTACATATAAACAACCTCGGATAATGAAGAGATTGTGAAATAACCCTTACCTTGTACTTTTCCTTGGTTGGGGTAGGTTAAACTCCTGTATAATGGTGAAATAGTTGTTATTAAATTATACAAGAATCATATATAATAATATGATATCATATATGATCTTTTAACATTGATTTGTTTATAATATCTTAGAATTATCGTCGTTTCGGGAGTTAACTTACTCATTTTCTTTTTTATGTTTTGTTAAATAAGCCATGGTTGTTGTATCTTATTCATATCCAGAATGATATCTAGTCCTTAAACATCATTTTTAAATCATCAAATGATAATTATACTTGAATGGATACGATGGAGAATGAATCTCATTGCGTTCGTGGAGACGGTAGTCCGTACGTACGCACGAGCGACAATATCATTCTTTTGATATTAAAATAATATATAAATGGATGGTATATCATATATACAGAATCATTAACTTGTTATATTTATTATTTACATGAGTTACACATCATTATTATACCCATCCAAATAATAATATATTGAATAACAATTACACCACGGCGTGGAGACGGTAAGCCGTACGTACGCACGTATGGTGACATGTTATTCAAAGGGTGGATAGAATACTGAATATGGTTGTACCATATTTATAATAACATCACAGTATATGTGAGATACTGGAGTTATTATTTTATAATGGTAAGAACAAAGGAAGAAGAAGTGGAAGAAGAAATGAACTCGGAGAAGGGTGGTGAAATCATTACCTCTTCTTCGGGTTCTTCCTTTTGATTTGATCAAAAGGGATCCTTAGGTTGGATTTATGATCAAACTAAGGCCTCTAGGTTGTAGTGAGGGATGTTCGGAGAGTATTTGGGCAGAGTTTGGCCGAACCAAAAGGCTTTGAAGGTGTGAAGAAATGAGAAGGAGGAGTGCCCTTTTATAAGAGGGGTGAGGGGCACCTTTGGAAAAGCTAGAAATAATAATTTATAATAAATTCATATTCGGTTTCTAATGGCTCCAAAGCTTATTATTCAAAGGTTAAGGTGTGGATAGGTCGAAAAACACTCAACCAATAGAATTTAGACATGTTTGGGTACTTATATTAACCTTATCTTTAAGTATTAACTCTAAGTTAATTAGTTTCACTTTTACAATGTCTCTTTGCATTTTTATATAATATGGTTAATAAACTAACTATATACATCCAAGAGACCCCCAAGTGGTACATTAATTATGAAAATATAATGATATAAGTCTCTTGGAAGAACCTTAGATTTTTAGGAATTTAATATCAATTAATAATATAATATATATTTTAAGAACTCTTTTTTGTCAATTTTGACACTATTCAATAGTTTATTTTTGTGAAACTCATAACAGATTGATTACATCTAACAAAGTAAATTAAATCAATCCTAATATATCATATTATCCTAGAAAATTAGTTTAATTCATTAAAAATTCATATTATATTTATTTGGGTATTTATAATATCAATTATTTTAATTTTTCACTATTATAGTAATTACTACATCATCATTGTGTCATAAATAAAAAAAATTATTTAATGTCTAAAAATTATAAATAAAATATAATTATGTATGAAATCTTTTTATCTTTCTAATGAATTTTTATAATCTAAAATCCAACTTATATAACCCTATGTAACAATTGTTTTTCTAAAAGATATATGCTTGTGTCATTTTTGTATTCATTTTAACTTAATTAAAATAAAATGTCATTATCACTTACAAGTGGATCCATGGGGTCCCAAAATAGACCCAAATATGCCCTTGGTCGACCATGTAT
The DNA here is from genome assembly GCA_963277665.1 of Viscum album. Classification (NCBI taxonomy): domain Eukaryota; kingdom Viridiplantae; phylum Streptophyta; class Magnoliopsida; order Santalales; family Viscaceae; genus Viscum; species Viscum album. The sequence goes on from OY728142.1 coordinate 409,559,933, forward strand.
CAACCAATAGGGTTAAGACACGTTTTAGGGTAATTTAGTATTATTATAATATTATTTTTTAACCCTTATTTACCGGATTTACCCTTAACCATGGTAAATAAAATATTTACCGCAGTAATTATTCAAAATGTCTAAAAATAAAAGTTACCTTTTTAAACAATTTGAACATCCTGATTCCAAATATGGAATCCATTTTCCTAAATTTAAAACATAGAAGTGGAAGAAATTAATTTAAAATTAATTCCCGCTGTCAAAACAAAAAGCGTGTTTTTAAGAGATAATAACTATCAAAAGATTGACACTTGTTTATGTTCGGTTTTATTGTAAAATTATGTCCAATGAACAACATTATATTAAATGGTAAAAATATATTCTAAATATAATTTAAAACTACTAAAATTCATAATTTATCACTATTAATTATTTTGATTAAAAATGTTGTTTTTAATTAAAATTTAGTAATTTTCACTATTCATCAAAATATGAAATTTATCCGAAAAGTACCAAAATTTCACCTTAGGCTAAATTTGATATTACGAATCCAGAAATGATGTCCATTTTAAAATATAAAATATATATAATTTTGAAATGTAGGTATTACTATTCATAACGGCTAGTTTGATTGGTTGTGGTGTGTGTTAAAACTCAAGGTTGCGTACAACACACGCTACTGTATTATTCAAAGAAAGCGTACCGTGGAAGCTTGGGATGTTTCATTTTAAATTTTTGATGTCCCCATTTAGTCAAAAAGTTTAAAATATTGTATTTAAAAAGGGTTCACTATTAAAAGTTGATAAAAGTGCAATATTGAAAATGAATTTGTTCTTGCATTATATCTAAGAAACTCATAATATGGATTCTTAAATTATAAGGATTATATAAAGTTTAAAATTTAGATAATACTATTCATAACCTCTTTTGAATGGCTTTTTTTGTAAGTCATGGTATGATTGAACTCGGTGTTGCGTGTAGTGCAAGTTATTGAATTATTTTGATGAAATAACACACTATGAAATCTTGGGGTGTTACATTCTCCCCTCCTTCAATAAATTGCGTCCTCGCAATTTGAAATTGTTCTTCGAAAATAAAAGGTTGAAAATAGAAAATATATTTGTGGGAAAACCCACGTCGGAAATTGGGTTACTACAATTTAGTCTTAATATGAGGAAAAGAGAAATTAAAGGGTAACCACCAAATTATGATCTTGATTAGGAGAACATTGGTGGCATTTAGAGACATATAATTGGAGGGAAAACGTAAATATTTATAGGTAGTGATTGAGGTCATCAATCACAAACAAGTATAAAATTGAGTTCCTTAAATTCATCAATCTATGATGATTTGAAATACCATCAGTTCAACAAAACATAGGGTATTAGGATAACACATTTTTGACGTTTCAAAATATCTTAGTTGAAATCCCTCATCGAAAAATGAATTAATGAGGCCTCTATTTAAAATAAAGAGTCGAAAGTATGAAGATTACCGAAAATAACACATAATAGGGTTCCATGTAGGCAAATATGGATATGGAAGAAAAATCTAACCATCAATTATCTGATGGAGAGTGGTAGAGAACATGGCCATGAAAAGGCCAACAATCCCAAAGCCATAAATTGGTGATGATTTAAGGTACAATCTAGGAAAACATTTTTGTTCTAAGTTGCTTTTCTTAATATTGAGGAATTTATTTATGAGATTGGATAAGATCATAAGGAGATATACTTACTTTATAATTAGAGTTTTATCCATTAATAAATTTCTACCACAAACTCATCTTTCACTCTAAAAGATAATAGAAAAAAAAATTCTATTTACACTATTCGTATAGGGTTCCAAAATAAACGAATTTATAATTCATATACAAGATCTTTTAATAAAAACTACATTATTTAATCCAGGACATCTCGTGGGCCAGTGGTAGGTGATAAACCCTTGTCGCCCTTCGGTTGCGGGTTCAAGTCTCGCAGCCTTGCCGGACGCGACAGGTTGCCGCCCGACCTCCGGGTTGTCCTTTTATGGCAATTCAAAATAATCCAAACTAGAACTATCCAAAATAATTCTGTCCAAACTCACAGTCCAACATTTATAAGGAAGGTAAACATAATGTAGATCCTTTTTACCCCGTAATAGCATATGAATACCTTCATCATGTATTACCATATTCCTTATTGATTACATTCATGTTCCCTTATTCCATATAGAATGCTGGATATACTTCATTAATCCAAAAATGTTTTAAACCCCAACAATGATGGAATATACAAATCATTAATCAGCTTCAAGGTAGTCAATAATATCCAATATAATTTATCCAAATCAATCATGTATTATTCTAAAATCCCCACCTCGGTATTTGAACCATATTATGGTTTATCTTTCTCTCAACCATATATTTTCCAAACATTTAACCTGCTACTGAGTCACTTTTCTTTGTTCCACACCATCTCATGTCCTTAATGAAATAGTACTGCAGTACAATCCTTATATACTCCATAATTATTATAACAAGTACATTGTCGATACAACACTCAATTGATATAATCAACATAATAACTCTAATCATTCCTCTTAATCTGTGGTAGTATCATAACTTGATTATTATCCAATAGCATCATTTGCGGCATAGTCTGATGACTGGGACATAGGTTCGCGTAGTGTCCAAACTCCTTGCAAATGAAGCATTGTACATTTGAAACCATTTTCTTACCCTTGCAGTCATGTACTTTGTGCCCTTTTCCTCCACACTTATAACAAACTCCCATTCCTTTCAGGCAAGTTCCAGGGTGTTTCTTTCCACAGTTACCACATATGGGAAAATTCTTCTTTTCCCTCTTCCCTTTATCCATGTTTCTCTCTTCTATCCTTTTCTTCTCTTGTTTCCCTTCAAAGCCATAGGACTCAGTAAACTCTTTACATATCTTATCAACACAGGATATTATTTCTTCATATGATGATAATACATGAGAGACTATTTCTCTTATAAATTCTAGCTTAAGTCCATGAAAGATATGATCCTTCCTTCTCTTTGGATCATGTGCATATCTGGAGTTCTCATTCCTTCTACTGGGCGCCATTTCTAAACAATGGAATACACTAGATCAGTTTATGAATCAAAATACATAATCCCATACTTATAAAACACTCAACATAAATTGAACTATTTATGGATATAATCCATAATCATAAGAATGTTTTCTTTGAGTAATTATATACTCATAAACCCTTCATAATGATTTGTAAAGAAAATGAGAGTTATCCTAAGCATATCCCCCGGGAGTGTCGTAACCAAGAGTGCAGCAAGGCCCGTTGTCGTGCACCAGTTCCCGTTCGAGTCTAGCTCAAAGCGGTGTTTTCGGGTTTTACCCCTAGTTACATTTGTGCCAGAGCCGCCTCTACCTGCTCGTATCCAGATAGGGATGTATTTCTCGTAAAACTCACAAAATCTCTACAATACCAAAATTCTCGGAAGTTCTTTTATACTAATCCTCAAAGTTCATCTTAGGTCTACGTGCTCTAATCAGAGTTTATCTAAATCTAGCTTCTAAGGTTTGTACTAAACTTCCTCTGATACCAACTGTAACGCCCCAACCCCAGTTACCCAGAGTCGGTGCATTATTACATAACATTGGCATGATCACAAGAAAGATCAAATCTCGAAAGACCAATTGGTTTAGTAGCCTTGGAAACACTAGATATATTCATAAGTTTTACATTACATCATAAAATGAAAAACTACAACAACAACATAATGTTTCCACAATCCACACTATTAACCCCTCATAAAATCCCTGCAGGTCATTCATAACTTACTTCTTCACATCCTGGGAAAAATAAAACATAGAAAAGGGGTGAGCTCAAATGCCCAGTAAGGATAACAATATAGCGGAAACTTTCATAAATAAGAATAACCATTTAAGGCAACGTATAACTAAAACAAAAGCCTTTTAAATATTAACTTTCAACATGGTATGGAATAAATAAAATAAAATAATGCCATTTACTTATTCACATGGATATTCTACTAATCGAATAATCACATGCAAAAATCAATAACCACTTTCATAATGTTGGAATGCATAATGCCAGACTATCATAACCACATAGCCAAGGCCTCATGCCAAGACTACAAATAAGATTTTGTCAAGGCCTTGTTCCAAGACACTAGTTTGTCTCATGAGACCTACTGATGCATCGAGGAGCTATAGCGGGCTCCACCCTTCACTTACTATGTCCAATGCATTCCCATATGAAAAGGTTTAAACATAACATAAACATTCGTATTAAAACTAGCATACGAAATGTCAATAATTTCACCATAAACTATGAATGGTATAAAAATAGCACATCCACAGTCAAACATATCACAAAACCTTCAATACAATATAGAATCTTTGTATTACAATAAATCAACTTCAAATAAGCGTAAAATCCATCAAAGGATGTTGACATAGATGAAATCAAAATTCTTTTTAAAGAAATATCTCTTTTTATTTTGAAATCATTTAAGATCCATATAAAATAAAACATTTTCTTTGAAAATATTCTTATAAGCTTGTAAGGGATGTTTTGAAGATTTTATAACGGCGGAAATTAGCCGTACCCGCCGTATAAGTTAAAAAAAACATTCTTACCTTAATTCTGTCGAAAAGGTTAAAAAGGGACCTTGTTTTGAAAACGATAGAAAGATTCCTTTATAAACCACTTATAAAAGTAAAAAAGGGTATAAATGACTTTAACTCATATTCTAGTAAATAGTAAAAATGTTTTGAAATACATTTTTAAGAAACATGGATGTGGATGATAAAGAGATCCCAGTAGATTATTACATATAAACAACCTCGGATAATGAAGAGATTGTGAAATAACCCTTACCTTGTACTTTTCCTTGGTTGGGGTAGGTTAACCTCCTGTATAATGGTGAAATAGTTGGTATTAAATTATACAAGAATCATATATAATAATATGATATCATATATGATCTTTTAACATTGATTTGTTAATAATATCTTAGAATTATCGTCGTTTCGGGAGTTAACTTACTCATTTTCTTTTATATGTTTTGTTACATAAGCCATGGTTTTTGTATCTTATTCATATCCAGAATGATATCTAGTCCTTAAACATCATTTTTAAATCATCAAATGATAATTATACTTGAATGGATACGATGGAGAATGAATCTCATCGCGTTCGTGGAGACGGTAGTCCGTACGTACGCACGAGCGACAATATCATTCTTTTGATATTAAAATAATATATAAATGGATGGTATATAATATATACATAATTATTAACATGTTATATTTATTATTTACATGAGTTACACATCATTATTATACCCATCCAAATAATAATATATTGAATAACAATTACACCACGGCGTTGAGACGGTAAGCCGTACGTACGCACGTATGGTGACATGTTATTCAAAGGGTGGATAGAATACTGAATATGGTTGTACCATATTTATAATAACATCACAGTATATGTGAGATACTGGAGTTATTATTTTAGAATGGTAAGAACAAAGGAAGAAGAAGTGGAAGAAGAAATGAACTCGGAGAAGGGTGGTGAAATCATTACCTCTTCTTCGGGTTCTTCCTTTTGATTTGATCAAAAGGGCTCCTTAGGTTGGCTTTCTGATCAAACTAAGGCCTCTAGGTTGTATTGAGGGATGTTGGGAGAGTATTTGGGCAGAGTTTGGCCGAACCAAAAGGCTTTGAAGGTGTGAAGAAATGAGAAGGAGGAGTGCCCTTTTATAAGAGGGGTGAGGGGCACCTTTGGAAAAGCTAGAAATATTAATTTATAATAAATTCATATTCTGTTTCTAATGGCTCCAAAGCTTATTATTCAAATGTTAAGGTGGGGATAGGTCAAACACCACTCAACCAATAGAATTTAGACAGGTTTGGGTACTTATATTAACCTTATCTTTAAGTATTAACTCTAAGTTAATTAGTTTCACTTTTACAATGTCTCTTTTTATTTTTATATAATATGGTTAATAAACCTACTATATACATCAAAGCGACCCCCAAGTGGTACATTAATGATGAACCTATCATGATATAAGTCTCTTGGCCGAACCTTAGATTTTTAGGAATTTAATATCAATTAATAATATAATATTTGTTTTAAGAACTCTTTTATGTCAAATTTGACACTATTCAATAATTGATTTTTTTGAAACTCATAACAGATTTATTACTTCGAAAAAAGTCAATTAAATAAATCCTAATATATCATATTATCCTATAAAATTATTTTAATTCATTAAAAGTTTCATATTATATTTATTTGGGTATTTATAATATCAATTATTTCAATTTTTCACTATTATAGTAATTACTGCATCATCATTGTCTCATAAATAAAATACATTATTTAATGTCTAAAAATTATAAATAAAATATCATTATGTAGGAAAGCTTTTTATCTTTCTAATTAATATTTATAATCTAAAATAAAACTTATATAACCCTATGTAACAATTGTTTTGCTAAAAGATATATGCTTGTGTCATTTTTGTATTCATTTTAACTTAATTAAAATAAAGTGTCATTATCACTTACAAGTGGATCCATGGGGTCCCAAAATAGACCCAAAGATGCCCATGGTCGACCATGTATCAACCAATAGGGTTAAGACACGTTTTAGGGTAATTTAGTATTATTATAATATTATTTTTTAACCCTTATTTACCGGATTTACCCTTAACCATGGTAAATAAAATATTTACCGCAGTAATTATTCAAAATGTCTAAAAATAAAAGTTACCTATTTACACAATTTGAACATCCTGATTCCAAATATGGAATCCATTTTCCTAAATTCAAAACACAGAAGTGGCAGAAATTAATTTAAAATTAATTCCCGCTGTCAAAACAAAAACCGTGTTTTTAAGAGATAATAACTATCAAAAGATTGACACTTGTTTATGTTCGGTTTAATTGTAAAATTATGTCCAATGACCAACATTATATTAAATGGTTAAAATATATTCTAAATATAATTTAAAACTACTAAAATTCATAATTTATCACTATTAATTATTTTGATTAAAAAAGTTGTTTTTAATTAAAATTTAGTAATATTCACTATTCATCAAAATATGAAAGTTATCCGAAAAGTACCAAAATTTCACCTTAGGATAAATTTGATATTCCGAATCCAGAAATGAAGTCCATTTTAAAATATAAAATATATATAATTTTGAAAAGTAGGTATTACTATTCATAACGGCTAGTTTGATTGGTTGTGGTGTGTGTTAAAACTCAAGGTTGCGTACAACACACGCTACTATATTATTCAAAGAAAGCGTACCGTGGAAGCTTGGGATGTTTCATTTTAAATTTTTGATGTCCCCATTTAGTCAAAAAGTTTAAAATATTGTATTTAAAAAGGGTTCACTATTAAAAGTTGATAAAAGTGCAATACTGAAAATTAATTTGTTCTTGCATTATATCTAAGAAACTCATAATATGGATTCTAAAATTCTAAGGATTATATAAAGTTTAAAATTTAGATAATACTATTCATAACCTCTTTTGAATGACTTTTTTTGTAAGTCATGGTGTGATTGAACTCGGTGTTGCGTGTAGTGAAAGTTATTGAATTATTTTGATGAAATAACACACTATGAAATCTTGGGGTGTTACAATCAAAAACAGTGTTTTTTCTTTTTATATTCGATTATAGTCAATAGTGAACCTACATGTGATGTTTTTATATTATTTTAATAATGATATTGAAATTAAAAATTCATCATAAGTAATAAAAAAATCTATCCAATATCATAATAAATATTTCGGTAACATAATAATATAATAATAAAATAAAAATATAATTTTTTAGAGGATGATACATTTCAAATCAATATTAAATTATCAAATCAAAGTCTTCATCAATATCTATTGATAACGTGAATCATAAATGCTCTAGTGGGATCCTCTTCCTATCCAACTACTTCGGGTCACTTGAAATCTAATGAATGGATAAAGGAATAATAAATAAACAATATAATTTTTTAGATTAGGAGAAAAATATATCTATATTAGATCTAGAAAACTAGATAATCCTCAATTGTGGATAAATTTAGAACTTTGAGCACCAAATTTACTTAATATTAATGGGATAAAGATACATCTAACCTCTTAGATATTTATACAAATAGAAAAATTCAGTTATCCTTATAGAAGCTAATGGTGTAGAAAAATTAATTAGGTGTAAAAAATAGTCTTTAATGGTCATTTAGAGTATTAAATAGCCTCTAAAGGTGGGTTAACTCCTAAATCATATTGGTATGTTCATTTATGATCATACAAATTTATTAAATGTAACAAAGAATTTTCACAAATGACTAATTTATGAAGGAATACTTATTTTACTAATGTAATGTGACTTGGAAGTCAATTAATCAAATATTTAGACAAAATTTTATTTAGACCTTTTGATTTCCTCATGTTTTTATTTTAATAATATTCGTAACTCATAATTTATATTATAAGATCATATTTAGTATTTACTTAAATAACTATTATTTAATTAAATAATTCAAATTTCAAAAACCTAAATTCTATTTGTTTTTATAATAAACATAAACATTTTTACACAAAGACTAATCCCAATAGTACAAAAATACCAGTTATCATTATGTAATTCTTTACTCATGGTCCCATTGTAAAGTTGTTAATGATCATGAATCTCATTCATAATGATAAAACATAGAATGGTTTCTAGAAATATATTATAGAGACCCAAATTACAAAGGGGTTTAATGTGATCAATCCCACCATAAGTTTTAAAGAGAGGTAAACTCACACTCCCAAATATTGTGCTAAAAATAAATACTTTAATTTTTCTATTTGATACCAAGTGAGATAACATAACCCAATCATACATATATTTATAGAATATGGAATTTATATCTCAAAAATGATCCTACAATTCAAGAATCTAGAATCTTTGGAGGTTAATTTCATAAAAAAAATACTGTGAACATTTAGCCATAATTACACATTACTAGATCCCCCTTTCAATATTGTCTAGTTCATAATTATATTTATAACCTTATAATATAAAACAAAATAATGGGGTGAGATCAAATTCCTATTTTGGGGAAAAAATTATCAATGGGCCATAATGAATTAGAGCATAATTAAATGAGAAAACATGATCAAGAGAGAAAAATATTATTAAAAAACATTTGGAAGAATATGAATTTTCCACAAGCCAAGATAAATAACATACTATCAAATTGATAAAACATAAACCACAGAATAACAATGTAGAAGAATTATATGATAAACATGATCCATAGATCAGTATATAGGCATATAAAAAATAAATTTGATTTACACATAAGTAAAAGAAATCATAACTTTATTATAAATACAATCACAAATTATGTCCAGGAATAATCTTGTAAAACAAGATATGCTAAATCATGAATAAAAAACAAAATCTAGACCAAAATCTATTTTCAATCAATTATACAATTTTTTTTGAATAAATTTATCGAAAATAATATCTACACACAAAACATGTGAACCAAGCTAAACACAATCACATCCCCCCAACAAACATGTAAAAAAAAAAATCCAAAATCATGTCCACATAATAAACTTGTGATCAAAGATATCTTATATATTGTCTTTACAACAATGTTTTAGAAAACATTTTCCTTAATTATTTATATATAACAAATTTTTGAACAAATATATATATGAAATCATGTCCAAACAAAAAAATAATTATGCTATGTGATATAAAACTTTAATAATTCATTTGATGGAAATTTAGGAACCTTACTATAACATAATGATAGTACATAAAAATGTCTTCTCTATAAAATCAATTTTATATCATATCATGTAGAATAAATGGATAGAAAATGGGTTTTATTACACTATAACGTGTTAGCATATAGAATGACCTCAAGAGGTTGATCGATTGATAAAAAAATAAATCAACCAAAAATATTATTTCATAATTGAATTTAGAGGGTGATTCATGAAAAAATAAACTAATTAAAAGATAGATACATTTTATATAGAAATGAAAATATAATTTAACACATAAAAATTGATTTCAAACAATATTTTTAACCTTATCACAAAATGATGATGTTATGATTCACATTCAAAACGAATTATCAATAATGTTATCAGATAAATATTTTTCAAACATCATTATAATGAAGTAAAAATAAAATAGTATGATAAATAAATAAATATAATCAATAAGAAACATATAGTTGAAGACAAAAAAAATTAATATCATGGGAAAATACTTTATAATATTTTAAAATACCTTTATTGTAACCCACTTCATTAAAAGGATAATTAACCTTTAATTTAAAAATTGTTAAAGTTAAATAAAATGATCACAGGAGATAATAGATATTTCAGTTTCAAATTCATGACATAATTATTTTATATATAAAAAATATGGACATGGAGGAAAAATACATTAAATAGGATGTTTATTAGGATGATTATTTATTTAATAAAATTTATTTTTATATGGAAATAAGTCCATCAAAAAAATATTTGATGTAACCATCCCATGAAATGTATTTAATGAAAAGGAATTATAAATACATATAAAAAAGATTAATTATAATATAATTCAATCATAATGTATCATTTACCCAAATTATAATAATAATGTTCCCAGATAATAATTACATCTTAATTAATGAAGACCACATTAACAAAAACCTGAATGACTTTGGTAACATTTGAATAAAAAACCTTTGAATGAAAAAACCTTCAATGGAATTTATAATACCTTAATTACCGGAGAATAATTATATATTTACATAAATGATTGGTATATAGAGATAAAAATGTAAAATAAGTGGTTATTATGGAATATGTCTCAAATAAGAAAAATTGAGGTGATAAAAATATTTAATGATGTCATAATATTTTTAGTGGAAAACCATTGAAAAGTATTATATGAGGAATTATTGTAAATACATATAAAAAAATTATAAACAAATTTTTTTAAATTCACATGATAGAATCAATAAAAATATACGAATGGGGTTCAAGAAGGGACATTATTACTCAAAGAAAAAAAATATTTTTGAAAAACCCTTAGAATTTTTTTTTCTTTTTAATCAAAAGGCCATGAAAAATAGAACTTGAGATATATTTTTAAATCAATTTAATTTAATTAAAGGTATGATAAAAACTTCCATAGGGGTATATAAAGACCACAAAAAATTAAATAAGTGGTGAATATGGTAAATATCTCTGTGAAATAAAATTCAAACAAGTAACACGTACCTTCAATTCCTACTAGGTCAGTCAAATTATAACCTCTTGTATAATAATCATAACTCTCTTAATCACTTATTTGAAAACCTTATAAATATATATTATTATTTTTAAACATAATTTATAATAATTCCCTACACATGTATTAGTTATTTTAATTTTAAATTCATTATCAACTTTTAATAATTCAATTCACTATATATAAACTTCATATTAGAGATGTTGGTTATTATTTGTTGATAAAAAGTTTATAAATACATGATTATAAGAGTTACTATAATAAGAGTATAATTTTCACATCTGTGTGTTTATTTTTAGAATGAATGTTTTTTAACTATATTTTTTATCTTGTGGTTGGTCTTGGTGAATATTAAGGTATTCTGGCTCTTTAAAGGGCTTGTAAAAGTGGTTTTACAGAATTTTAGGACATGAATGAGAGATTCACATCCTAAAATTATATAAATATGTCAAGGAAGATATTCTAGTATTTTTTAACATTTTTTATTTCATAATCCTCCATGTCATGTCCTGAACAAGTCTTGTCGAAATGATTCAAGAGGTGATCTTGTTGAGCCCAATTTATAAAATGATTTTCCGAATTTTTCCTCCTCTTCATTTAACCCTATTATTCCATCATTTTAAAAATACCCAAACAGGGAGGCATCTATATCATTTAAAATCAATTCTTATTTCACCCATGGTGTAATTTTATTGGGGATTCCCAATAGATCTTTATGGTATATCGATGTATGATGATTATCTAATATTCCATAATCTTTTTCCATTATCTATTATGTTCTCCAATAATATTAGGGTTATAAAAGATGAGTATTTTTTGGATATATACTTTATTTATGAGGGAATTTTGATTAGTTGTTTATTTAATATTATATGATCTTTTTCTTTCATTGGTTTTTCGGTTCCATCTGATTTCTGATTATACCTTGTTTCTGAGGTAGGTGGTTTTATAAAAAGTATTTACAAATGAATCTTATGTGATTTATTTTTTTCCAAATAGGTTCTAAAATATTTAAAATAATGGTTTTTATTTATTAAAATGTATTTTTAAATTTTAAAATGAATTTATAATTAATATATTTTATAGGAATGTCTATTCCCGATTTTGGGGCTTCTTGTATATCTTTTAAAAAGATTGATTTTGATCGAGGAAATTCCCCTATAAAATGTTTTAAAATTTTGGGAATGGTTCCTCTTAGTAAAGGATAAATCCCATGTGATCTTGGATAATAATATCTAGTCTTATAGAAGAAATACTAGGTATTTTTATCCCTTAAAATTTTATATATATGAAAAGTCTAACAAAACAATTATAAGGTAATGAGAAACATAGTGGTGATATCCTGTGATTATACCCACATTTATTTTATTATCTTTGTCTACTTGAGGTGTGAGGGTCCTTGATAGACTTAATATGATTCATATTTGGAATTTTTATCATGATTCTATAATATTTTAAATTATTTTCTTTTCAATATTGTTTATTTATCCATGTTTATGAAATCATGTACTCATATATGTTTTTAATTTTTTATGAAAAGGTTTATTACTATGTTTTAATTTTAAAATATAAAAATTCATTAATTATAACATTTTTTTAATTATTAATAATTATATATTCTTCTTATTTTGTGTAAAAATATAAATATATCCACTTATACATATTTATTTATTTAAATTGAGAACAGTTGAATCGTCTTATAAAGTCCTCTAATGGAACACATATTTAGAACCTACTCGGTTGTAGAGATCACACCCTGCATAAAAAAAATTGGGTGTATATAGAAATTTTTATTATCTAATACTTGAGAAAGAAAGGTTCCACTTCACTATAATGGGTATTTGAGTTAGTTCATGTTTGTGTTATAGTGGTGGAAGAGTGGGATGATGACCCACATTTCATTTAGAGACATGTAACAATATTCTAATTTATTTCATCTTACCATTGGTCAAAAACTTGTATTTATATTGTGGTAGCTATATCTTTCTCTATTTATATGATGATTTATCTTATTATATTGTATACTTGTTTGGATTTTATTCTATTTACATTATACATAGGGATGTTTCTTATTTACTCACTTATTAATAGATGTTCATTTTTATATATCATTGTCAGTGAAATCATCTAAAAAGGTTATTATTGGAGGAAAATTATCTATTATATAACATATAGGGATTTGGAATTCCCTTAACTACATGAAAAAGTATAATTTAGGTGTTCTTTTTAGGGACATCCCAGGTTAGATAATGGAAAATTGGTATTATTGGTAGGTTTTTGGTATATGTGCTTTGGTATTTCTTGTTATAAATGAGTGAGGACTGTTGGAACTTATGGGGTAGGTTCCGACTGAATTCATAATATAGAACTCATCACTGTGAGACTTATGTTTCAATGGGATAATATTGAATGTGTAACACGCAAAGCTTCTAAGATAAGCATCTCCTTCAATAATGCAATATCTTGCATTGTACGCATGTTTGAGATTCTAACACACCGCGACCAATCAAAATAGCCATTATGAATAGTAATACCCAATTTTGGAAATTATATATATTTTATATTTCAAAATGGACTTCATTTTTGTATTTGGAATATCAAAATTAGCCAATGTTGATTTTTTGGTATTTTTCTAAGAACTTCCATTTTTTTATAAATAGTGAAAAATTCTTAAAAACAACTTTTTTAATCAGAATAATTTATAGTGATAAATTATACTATTGAGTGGTTTTAAAGTATAATTAGAATATAATTTTACCATTTTTTCCAATGGTGGTCATTATAATTAATTTTACATTGAAATTGGACATAAACAATTGTCAATCTTTTGATATATATTGTTTCTTAAAAACACGCTATTTGTAGTGACAGCGGGAATTAATTATAAAATTAATTAATGCAACTTATATGTTTGGAATTTTTTCAAATATACATCATTTTTGAATTCGGAATATCAATTATAGCTTAGGGTGAAATTCTGGCATTGTTCTGAAAAACATCAATTTTTTATGAATAGTGAAACCACTAAGTGGTAGTTAAAAAACTGATTTTCCGTTTAAATAAAACACTACCACTTTTGTGATTTGATTTTCAAAAATCCGACATACATGGTTTTCATTAGGAAGTAAAATGTGGTTCAAAGGGATTAAAATATTTTTTTGGGGAATAGTAACTTTTAAGTTCAATTAATCGCGATTAAAGGTAATCAGTGAAATTTAAGGTAAAGATAATGTTATAATAATATGAAATTACATTGAAACTTGTCCTACACCTATTTTATGAGTCATGTCCGACGAAGAGAATCCATGGGTCAGCTTGGGGACCCCATGGAGCCACTTTGGTAAGAAAATGACATTTACAACTTTTTATTTAATGTTAAAATAAAAATGTCGCAAACATGAGTTGTTTTACTAAAACAATTTGTAAATGGGGTAATAAAAGTCATATTTTTGACTATAAATATTCATTAGAAATCTAAAAGTATTTCCTACAACAAGATATTTTTTTATAATTTTTATATATTAAATAAATTAAATTATTTATGACACCATGATGATGCAGCGATTACCTCATTAATTAACGATTTTAATAAAATGGAAGGATAATTTAAAATATAATAATTAGACTTGTCCAAAGCCTATTTAATGAGTATATTTAGAACCCTTATAACCTTATCCTCTAAATATATAAGTTTGGGACCTTTAAAATCCGAAACTCATTATATAATAAAGTAACATTTCATTAATTTCCAAGAGTTCCCCTCCTCTCCTCTTATAAAAGGCCCCCACCTCTACCACCTTATTCACACTATCATGCCATTTGGATCGGCAAACCTCGGCCCAAATACTCTCCCAACTTCCCTCTATTACTCCTAGAAGCATCACTTTGGGCAGATGTCTTCCCAAGGAAGCCTTTGTCTCAAATCAAAAAGAGTTACCCGATTTTAAGGTAATGTCTTCTCTTATGTTATTTTATTTTATTTTACTTCTCCAACCCTATAAACTCTTTTTATTAATTTATTTTGTAACAAAAAAAGTATACTAAATATACTAGGATGTTGTTATAAGAAGTATTGGAGCTACAATTACACACACCTACATCTAATGGTTAAAGAACATACTGTTTCTATGGATGGTGAATTTCTGCCTCACGAAACTATGATTGTTCAAAACTCATATAACACCTTCAAAGGTGGCCATTAAGATTTCAATATATTTATATATGATATATAATATGTTTATGATTTACATAAGATTCTTTATTTTTCATTTATGGCATACCTTTATGAATTCCATTATGGGTAAACACGATATTTTTATTTTAGGAAGTGCGGACTATCGCCCCCTCAAAGTGATTTGAATCGTTAATGCCATATGTGGGATGTATAAAGGATGGAGTAAATGGTATTATAAATTATATTATACTGGAATTATAATATACCTTTATGTAATTATGGTTTCATTCCATTAAATATGAAATAGAAATGAAAGTAGCGTTCATGCATACGTACGGCTTACCGTCTCCATGAACGGTGCATTTCATTTATTACCTCTAAATGTTACATAATATTATGAATGAATGTATATAATGGATATATATGATATATATGATATCTAAATCATGAATATAATTCTGGAGATAATGGATATTCTACCACACAAACATCTTGTAATTATAAGAAGTTTATTGTTGACTCAAGTACCAAAGATCGACAAAATGACCGTTATTAACTTAAATGACTAAAAAATTTTCGTAACATTGTAATAAGTTATATAAAATAGATAATGAACTTGAAAAATGTTCTTAATCAATTAGATATTAAATCTATTTTATTATTCAATAGTTTAAAGAGCGGTTGAGTCAAGTCAGACACGATGTAAGGGAACTTCTTAACCCAATTTCCATTCTTTGGGTTAATCTCCTACTTTCAAATTATTTCATGATATTATTATGTAATATCTTGTATTTTTACTTTATTTATGTGTACTTATAGTGAAGGCACATAATAGACCTATTATATATAAAAAATTATCTTTTTAAGGGACTTCGTCTCAATCACCATTCATTGAAGCATATTTTTTTTAAACACAAATTTCTTTTATATGGTGTATAAAAGCCTTTGAATTTTACATTTATTCAAAAGGAATCTTTTTATACGATGCGTTTTTACTAAACGAAAAAAGGAATTTTTTTTCTTATGTAAGTGGCAACAACGACTTCTCCACTGCCGTGACTATTATTTGAGTTTTGGATTCCTCTATAAACCATATCTTTTTTTAAAAGAAAAATAAAAACCATGTTTTACTTTTCTTTTATTTTGGTATTGAAAATGGTTTTGATAACATTTTTATTATATCAATGTGTTGTGTTGATATCTTGTGATTGAAGTGTGGAAATCTTATGTTTCCTTTATGCATGTTTTTTGTGATAGAATTATGTTATGGTTTATGATATGTTTAAACTTGTTCATATGAGGAATCCATTGGACATAATAAGTGACAGGTAGAGCCCGCTATAGCTGCTCGATGCATCAGTAGGTCTCATGAGACAAACTAGTGTCTTGGCACGAGGCCTTGAAAAAATCTTATTTGTGGTCTTGGCACGAAGCCTTGGCTATGTGGTTATGATAGTCTGGCATTATGCATTCCATCATTATGAAAGTGGTTATTGATATTTCATGTGATTATTCGACTAGTAGAATATCCATGTGAGAAAGTAAATGGCATCATTTAATTTTATTTTTTTCCAGATTATGCTGAAGTTCATGTTTAAAAAGGATTTTGTTTTAGTTATACATTTCCTTAAATTTTAATGTTTATTTATGAAAGCTTCCTTAATATTTTTATCCTTACTGAGCATTTGAGTTCAACCCTTTAAATGTTTTATTTTTCCCAGGATGTGAAGAAATATTTTATGATTGACCTACAGGGATAGTCTGAAGGGGATAGATGTGTGGACTGTGGAGACTATGTTATTGTGATTTTTAACTTTATGATGTAATGTAACATTTATGAATGTATCTAGTGTTTCTAAGGCTACTAAACTAATCGGTCTTTCGAGACTTGATCTTTGTGATCAAGCCAATGTTACGAAATAATGCACTGACTCTGGGTAACTAGGGTCGGGGCATTACAGTTGGTATCAGAGGAATTTTAGTACTAACCTTGGAAGCTAGATTTAGATAAACTCTGATTTGATTACATAGCCCAAAGATAGACTTTGAGGATTAGTATAGAAGAACTTCCAAAAATTTTGGTATTATAGAGATTTTGTGAGTTTTCTGAGAAATACATCCCTGTCTGGGTATGAGCAGGTAGAGGCGGATCTGGCACATATGTACCTAGGGGTAAAACCCGAAAAAACCTCTTTGAGCTAGACTAGAACAGGAACTGGTGCACAACAACGGGCCTTTCTGCACTATTGGTTACAAAACTCTTGGGGGATATTCTTAGGATAATTCTCATTTTTTACAAACCATTATGAAGGGTTTATGAGTAAATAATTCCTCAAAGAAAACATTTTTTATGATTATGGATTATATCCATAAATAGTTCAATTTATGTTAAGTGTTTTACAAGAATGGAATTATGTATTTTAATTCATAAACTAATCTTGTTTATTCCATTATTTATAAATGGCGCCTAGTGGGAGGAATGGAAGCTGTATCAATGCATGCACTCCGTGTAGGGATTTCCCTCCTGCTCAAGATAATTATTGTGGAGCTAGAGATACAACTGGTGCTGATCAACTTATTACTATAATGGGAAAACTCACTCAGGTTATGAATAATAACCTTACTCGTATGGAGCACCCTGATCCGCAACGTGGATGATCAATTTTAGACCACTTCATGAGGAAACAACCATCAAAATTTAATGGGGGGTACAAATCCATTAGAGGCTGAGCAATGGATAAACTCCTTAGAGAAAATATTCTACACCATGGGGAGTAGTGAAAGGGAGAAGGTTATCATGGCAGTTTACCACCTCACCGGAGATGTTGATCAATGGTGTTCATTGATTCAAAACACAAAAAAAGATGATGAAGTATCGAATATTGAATGGAGGGAGTTCAAAGAGATTTTCTTAGAAAAATACTTCCCCCGTGACCATATAGCAGATATGGAAAGGTAATTTCTGAGTCTGAGGCAGAAGGAGGATGAGAATGTCACAAAGTATGAGGCTAACTTTACAAGGTTATCGAGTCATGGTCCAGATTATATACGTAACCGAAGAAGTAAGATCGATCGTTACTTTGATGGGTTAAAACTGTTTCTCCGTTCAGCACTAGTATCACAATCTTTCTCAACATACGAAGATATAGTCGCGTGTTCTATCAAGACAGAAAATGAATTATCTAAATCCTATTACAATAAAGTAAATCAAGAGAAGAAGAGAATGGTGGAACAAGAGACAGATAAAGGGAAAAAGGAAAAGAAGGATTTTCCATTATGCGATAATTGTGGGAAGAATCACCCCTGTACTTGCCTAAAAGGAAGGGGAGTTTGTTATAAATGTGGAGAAAAAGGTCACCAGGCTCGTGATTGCAAGGGAAAGAAAGAGGCTATCAATGTTGAATGCTACAATTGTAGGGAAATGGGTCATTATGAAAATGAATGTCCTAAGAGTCAGGGAAACATACCTCAGAAAAGGCCAAGGGATCAAGGAAAATCATATGCTGTTACTACAGTTGAAGTGGAATAATTAATGTATTGGTGCTTTTTGAAAGAAGGATTATATTCTAGTTATAAGAATAATGTGATACATATACGGATTGTACTGCAGTAATTTTTGTTTTAATTAAGGTTTTAATATGATGAAGGTAATCATATTTTTAATATGTGACAATAATAGAAACATTACTTTGTTTGGGGAATCTAATGTTACAATTGATTTTGGAATTTAAGGACCTTTTAGAGAAAGTCTAGACAAATGTATTTTGGATAACTATAAAGGTTGTAATGGATTAAGTTGAACTTTGGATAGTATTCTTTAAGGTTAAAACATTTATGAAAATTATTTTTGGAATATTATAATACTATAGTCTTAGGAAAAGGACAACCTGTAGGTTGGGGGATAACCCGTCGCGTTGGACAAAGCTGTAGGAATCGAATCAACAACCATAGTGTGACATGCCTTTATTACCTACCACAAGCCTACAAGAAGTCCCTGGTTATTAAAAATAGTTTTCCTAATTTAAATGGTATGTGGTAATATTTGTAACCTTATACAATTAGGATAAATAGAATATTTTTGAGTTCTGTTACCATTTAGAGTGAAAGATTGGTTTGTGGTAAAAATTTATTAAAGAATGAATTTCAACATGACAAGTAAGTATATTTCCTTACATTCTTAGTAAATCTCTTAAATAAATTCCTCAACTTTATGAAAGGTAACTTAAAACAAAAATAATTTCGGTTAACTTTTCCAACTGGGGATTCAATGACTGTTTAACCAATCACATGTTTGTGTTTTCTTGTGGTTAACTTTTCCTAGTCCTGTTTTATACAACTCTCCATCAGACCATGATGGTTTGTTTTTCCTCCATATCCATATTTTCATAAAATCCTAGTATGGGCTATCTCGGGTGACCTTTGTACTTCTCTTTATTTCTTTTAATGTAATATTTTTATTATCCCTATTTCAGATGTGGGTTTTCCACAAAGGTATTTTCTATTTTTTTAACATTTATTTTCAAAGAAAAATTTCAATTTGCGAGGATTCGATTTATTGAAGGAGGGGATAATGAAAATCCCAAGATTCCACGATAGGCTTCTCCTTCAATAATTCAATAGCTTGCATTGTACGCAAGTTCGAGATTCTAACACACCGTGACCAATCAAAATAGCCATTATGAATAGTAATACACCCTTTTGGAAATTATATATATTTTATATTTCAAAATGGACTTCATTTTTGGATTCAGAATATCAAAATTAGCCTATGTTGAATTTTTGGTATTTTTCGGAGAACTTCCAAATTTTAATGAATAGTGAAAAATACTTGAAAACAACTTTTTTAATCAAAATAATTTATAGTGATAAATTATAATATTTAGTGGTTTTATAGTATAATTATAATATATTTTTACCATTTTATCTTATGGTGTTCATTAGAATTAATTTCACTTTGAAATTGGACATAAATATTGTCAATCTTTTGATATATATTGTTTCTTAAAAACACGCTATTTGTAGTGACATCGGAAATTAATTATAAAATTAATTAATTAAAATTATATGTTTGTAATTTTTTAAAATAGAAATCATTTTTGAATTCAGAATATTAATTATAGTTTTGGGTAAATTTCTAGCATTGTTCTAAAAAACTTCAATTTTTGATGAATAGTGATACCACTATGTGGTAGTTAAAAAACCGATTTTTCGTTTAAATAATACATTACCACTTCTGTGATTTGATTATCAAAAATCCGACATATATGGTTGTCATTAAGAAGTAAAATTTTGTTCAATGGGATTAAAATAATTTTCTGGTGATTAGTAACTTTTAAGTTCAATTAATCACGATTAAAGGTAATTAGTGAAATTTAAGGTAAAGATAATGTTATAATAATATATAATGACCTTGACACTTGTAATACACCTATTTTATTAGTCATGGACGACCAATAAAATCCATCGGTCAACTTGGGGACCCCATGGATCAACTTTGGTAGGAAAATGACATTTAAAACTTTTATTTAATGTTAGAATAAAAATGTCACAAACATGAGTTGTTTTACTAAAACAATTTTTAAATGGGGTAATACAAGTAATATTTTTGACTATAAATATTCATTAGAAATATAAAAGTATTTTCTACAACAAGATATTTTTTTTATAATTTTTATACATTAAATAAATTAAATTAATTATGACACCATGATGATGCAGTGATTACCTCATTAATTAACGATTTTAATAAAATAGAAGGATAATGTAAAAGATAGGAATTAAAATTGTCCAAAGCCTATTGGATGAGTATATTTAGTACCCTTATCACCTTATCATAGAAATATATAAGTTTGTGACCTTTAAAATCCGAAACTAATTCTATAATAAAGTAACATTTCATTACTTTCCATGAGTGCCCCTCCTCTCCTCTTATAAAAGGCCCCCACCTCTACCACTTTATTCACACTTTCATGCCATTTTGCTCGGCCAAACTCTGCCCAAATACTCTCCCATACTCCCTCTCTTACTCCTAGAAGCCTCACTTTGGGCAGAAGTCTTCCCAAGGAAGCCTTTAGCTCAAATCAAAAAGAGTTACCAGATTTTAGGGTAATGTCTTCTCTTATGTTATTTTGTTTTATTTTACTTCTCCAACCCACTAAACTCTTTTTATTAACTTTTTTTGTAACAAAACCAATATCCTCAATATACTAGGATGTTTTTATAATATGTATTCGAGCTACACTTACACACACCTACATCTAATGGTTAAAGAACATATTGTTTCTGTGGATGGTGAATTTCTGCCTCACGAAATGATGATTGTTCAACACTCATATAACACCGTCAAAGGTGGTCATTAATATGTCACTATATTTATATATGATATATAATACGTTTATGTTGTACATAATATTCTTTATTTTCCATTTATGGCATACCTTTATGATTTCCATTATGGGTAAATGCGATATTTTCATTTTAGGAACTGCGGACTACCGCCCCCTCAAAGTGATTTGAATTGTTAATGCCATATGTGGGATGTATAAAGGATGGAGTAAATGGTATTATAAATTATATTATACTGGAATTATAATATAACTTTAAATAATTATGATTTAATTCCATGAAATATGAAATAGAAATGAATGTAGTGTTCATGCGTACGTACGGCTTACCTTCTCCATGAACGGTGCATTTCATTTCTTCCCTCTAAATGTTACGTAATAATATGAATGAATGTATATACAGGATATACATGATATATATGATATCTACATCATGAATATAATTCTGGAGATAATGGATATTCTACCACACAAACAACTTGTAATTATAATAAGTTTATTGTTGACTCAAGTACCAAAGATCGACAAAACCACCGTTATTGACTTAAATGACTACATAATTTTCCTAACATTGTAATAAGTGATATAAAAGAGATAATGAACTTGAAAAAGGTTCTTAATCAAGTAGAGATTAACTCTAGTTTATTATTCAAGAGTTTAAAGAGCGGTCGATTCAAGTCGGACACGAGGTAAGGGAACTTCTTAACCCAATTTCTATTCATTGTGTTAATCTCCTACTTTAAAATTATGTCATGATATTATTATGTACTATCTTGTATTTTTACTTTATTTATGTGTAATTTTAGTGAATACACATAATATACCTATTATATATAAAAAATTATCTTTTTTAAGGGACTTCGTCTCAATCACCATTCATTAAGGCATATTTTGTTTTGTACACAAATTTCTTTTATACGGTGAATAAACACCTTTCACTTTTACTTTTATTCAAAAGAAATATTTTTATACGAATCATTTTTACTAAAAAAACAAAAGGAATGTTTTTTCTTACGTATGCGGTGACAACGAATTCTCCGCCACCGTGACTATTATTTGACTTTTGGCTTCCTCTATAAGCCATAACTTTTTTTAAAAGAAAAATAAATACCATGTTTTAATTTTCTTTTATTTTGGTATTGAAAATGGTTTTGATAAAGTTTTTATTATATCAATTTGTTTTATTGATATCTTGTGATTAAAGTGTGGAAATATTATGTTTCATTTATGCATGTTTTATGTGATACAATTATGTTATGGTTTATGATATGTTTAAACCTATTCATATGAGGAATGCATTGGACTTAATAAGTGACAGGTGGAGCCCGCTATAGCTCCTCGATGCATCGGTAGGTCTCATGAGACAAACTAGTGTCTTGGAACGAGGCCTTGAAAAAATCTTATTGGTGGTCTTTGCACGAGGCCTTGTCTACATGGTTATGATAGTCTGGTATTATGCATTTCATCATTATGAATGTGGTTATTGATATTTCATGTGATTATTCGACTAGTAGAAAATCCATGTGAGTAAGTAAATGGCATCATTTAATTTTATTTTTTCCATATTATAATGAAGTTCAGTTTTAAAAAGTCTTTTGTTTTAGTTATACATTGCCTTAAATGTTAATGTTTATTTATGAAATATTCCGCAATATTGTTATCCTTACTGAGCATCTGAGCTCACCCCTTTCAATGTTTTATTTTTCCCAGGATGAGAAGATATATTTTATGACTGATCTACAGGGATAGTCTGATGGGGATAGAAGTTTGGACTATGGAGACTATGTTATTGTGATTTTTCACTTTATGATGGAATGTAACATTTATGAATATATCTACTGTTTTCAAGGCTACTAAAATAATAGGTCTTTCAAGACTTGATCTTTGTGATCATGCCAATGTTACGCAATAATGCACCGACTCTGGGTAACTAGGGTCGGGGCTTTTCAGAATGTGTATTCTCAAAATATAATTTTAATTTATTTAAGGATTTTATCAAGATTGTTTCCTAAATCGATATTTTCAAATCTTTCTCTAGTTTTGTGGAGTACCATTCATACTAAAAGATTTCCAAAAAACTCTATAGGGTATTGAGGATAACATTTTATAAAAAAATACTCCATTCTAGTATAATATTATTAGTATATTGTGTAAATAGTCTATGATATAAACCAATGTGCCTCATTAGTCACTATTAAAGCTAGAGATAAGTATCTAGAGAAGGATGGATATCAGAATCAATCCTAATAATATATTCACTAGAAACTGCTATCTTTATAAGGAATGAATGATCCTTGGGAAGTGGAGGGTGGGATATTGAATATTAGAAGGATATTTGACTTATAATAAGCTCCATATTCCATTAATGTGAAGTGAGTTGTATTTAACCTTTAAGTACCTATTTGACGGTGGCGAGACTCATTGGTTTGGAAAATAAGAATGACGATTTTGATAGTAATGACTCTAGAGCCATCATTTCCAAAACGTTTTACCCTAAGGTGATGTTTATATCAAAGTCTATAGATATCCTTATTCATTAACAAGATGACCATTTAGTAATGAATTATTCCAACCATTTTACCAAACCGTCTATTCTCTCACCATAGGTTGCATCAAAAAAAAAATTAAAAGCATTAGAGGTTTGGAATGGGTTTATGAAAATATATTTTTTCACATGTATTTATGTTGAAAATGGCCACCTATATTGGGATTGTGGATAGCGAGATGTTGATAGAAATTGATGCGGTAGATAATCTATGATTTTTTATGATTCCTCCCATGTTTGGTTATAGTTAGAGTGGGCCTTATAGAAGGGAGAATAAGTTAAATATGGATCACAAGGGAAGTTTCAATGGCTCTCAATAGATTACTCATTCTTTTCCCAACATGGGGACTAAAATAGGACCTCTAACATAGTATCAGTATAAAAATATAGGGTTTATGATAGGGAATTTCTTATAAACCATATATGATTTTTTCTTCTTTGTATGTATATGTCAGCTAAAATGTTACTATTAGTATTTTTCTTTATAGTGATGTTTTTTAGGATCCTCATTACAAAAAGGGTTAGGGGTGTATTTAGAATTATTATGTTTTCCACCTATGTTGATGGGGGAAGGACTCTATCAGCTTTAATAAAGAAAAGGTTATATGTGGTGGAAGAATTACCAATAGAGTTTGATGTGGGCCCTAAAACTACGAGAGGTTCTATTTTTATTGATTCATTTATAATGAATTCATTATTTAATATAGGATCCACAAAATAACTTATTTCAACCCAGTTTTTGAATCATTTAAATATACCTATTGAAATATTGTCATATGTTATAGAGATAGAAATGCCTTTATAAAATAAATGGGAGTAGGATTTTTGATCCCATCATGGACATTTTCTATATTCGAAGTGAGGATAACATGGGATTTCATAGATTTAAATGAATCTATTTGGTGTTATTATAAGGATGGGTTAAATGGTTTCCCCTAGTGCTCAAATTAATTGTATTCATTGTAGGGTTTCTTTCACAACCTTTGATGGGAACTATTGGGTGTTTCAAGGAGAATTATATCTGAGGTACATTCAAGTGGGACCATCTCTAACAGGTCTTAGTAAATTGATATCCTAATTTTTATTTGTTCTTGATATTTAAACCTAGAGATATAAAATTAATTTAGTGTTTAAAGAGTTTCCAAAGGTGATTCCATCTGACATTCATTGTCTGCCTCTAGAGAGAGAAGTAGATTTATCAATTGAATTAGTACCAAGGAACTAACCAATATGAATAACTTCATACTATATGGAACTAGTATATTTGAAAGAGGTGGAATTAAATTGGATTATTTATAGGAAAAATGTTTCATCTATCTAATTGTATCATGGTCAATAGCCCCAATGTTTTTTTTATAAGAAGTTCTATGAGACTATTTATTTATTAATTGATTATCAGAAGATAAATTTGGTGATTTTTAAGAATAAGTACCATTAATCGTGCATTTATTAGTCATTTCACTAATTAAAATGGTGAAAGGTGGTTCCTGAAAATTGATCTTTAGCCTCGATACCACTAAATCAAAAACACAGAGTCAAATGTTCCCAATACTTTTATCAGGACTAGGTATTGTTACATTGAGTATCTTATGATTCCATTTGGCCTAACATGGACTCATGTAGTTTTATAGTGTTTATGAGTTAGATATTTTACTAGTAAATAGATTTCACTATCATTATATTAATATAAAATATCTTAATTTAGTCAAGAAATAAGGAATAACATGAATTTCATTTTAGAGATATTTTTGATAACTCTGAGAGATTGTCGCTTTTATGAGAAGACATTGAAGTGTCAATTTTTTATTTGAAAAGACAACTTCTTTGTACAAATAGTATTGGAACATTTAATCTCAAGTGTCCTTGATAGGTGGAGTTCAACATGTCTTGGTAAGAACCAATATTTATTTTTATATTCATAGATTCTTAGGTTTGGTAGGGTATTAATAGTTGTTTATGAAGGATTTATCGAAGATGGAATCTATATTTTCATATCTTATAAAGAAAGGAGTGAAATTATATTGATATTTAATTTGTTATGTTTCTTTCAATGAATTGAAATAATGTTTTATTTTAGATACTATCTTCATATTTCAAGAATCTATATAGGGTTACATGGTGTTTTACAATTCTTCAATCATTGGTTTTTGAGGTATTGTTATACAAGGGGATTATGTGGTGATGTATAATTATCATTATATTTAGTCACATGAGAATAACCGCATCAATCACGACCTAGAGTTTTGTAAATTTAAGTACACTATTAAGAGTTGAATCCATTACCTCTTTGGGAAAGGTCTACTACCTTTTCTGACCACAAAAGTTTCAAATATAACATTTCTTATAGAGTCTTGAACCTCATGAATAGGTGGTTTGTAGAGAATATTTAGTGTTTCAAATTTTACATCACCTACAATCCACGGAATGAGATTTTTTTTGATTCCATCAGTTTTAATTTTCCTTCTCATGTTTTGATGGAGTCCAAGGATGAATGAAACCTCGAGGAACTTTTCACTTGGATACAAATACTTATAATGGATAATGTAAATAATGTTTATTTGGTGATTAAATAGTTGAAACCATTTATACTTAAGTTGGTTTTCCATTAATTATGCAGGGGTGATGATAGAATCATAAATTATTTATATAGTAGATAGACTATCATTGAGTGATCTATTTCTCTATAGGGTTTTCTTTATTTCAAGAACTATTGTGTTTTTCCATCAAATATTAAAAGGGTTTTGATGAATAAATTCAATTTCCCTTATTGGGTGATTCACCCAGTCACTAATAACATTTATTATAAATTATTGAATTGGTTTTTGTTGCCTTAATTGAAGTGAGAAATAGATGATTTAATAACCTATTGTTATACGTGTAAGTTGATTAATTTAGAGCATAAAAATCCTTTCTGGTTACTTTATCCACTCTCGATACTAGTATAGATGTGGGATAAGGTGTCTATGGATGCAATAATTATACTACTATAGACACCCTATAGTTAAAATTAAATTTTGTTGGTGATTGATGAATTAAAAAAGTTGATTCATTTTATCTTAATCCATGATAACATTATTGTTGTAGACTTTGAAAATATATATGTGTCAAAAATTATGTGGTTTCATTTGGTTTTGTCAGCTATCATTTAAAATGGAATACCTTAGTTTACCTATCAGATTTGGAAAGGCCTCTAGGAGGTGTTGGGTTCTCATGTTAGGATGGGATCAACCTACAATAATTAGAAATATAGTCAAACAATGTGAGTGAATAAAATTCTGGAAGACATACTCAATCCTTAGAACCTCAACAAATAGTGAAGTAAGAGAATCTATCCTTGAGATACATGGGTCTGTTTAGAATCATAATGTGATATGGAAAGGTGTATTATCATATTTAATTACCTCCTCTGTTTACCTCAGTCCACAATTCTTTTATGTATATCAAATCAAAAAGTATCATCATAAAACTTTTCACATTCTCAATTTAGGGGAAGTCAATTTATATCCAAATGTGTGCATCATTGAGAAACCAGTTTATATAGTTAATTATTAGGAAAATATCCTATGTGAATGATTTATTCATTTATCCCAACTATAATTTTATAATGGGTATGAAGATCATGAAACATGGGAGATAGAATCATTTTTAAGGGATCAGTGACCTCAACCTTTTATGATTCAAACTTCCTTAACATATATTTTTAGGGACAGAAAGTGATATAATGTGGTTTTTATCATTCCCCAATGTTTATTTCAGGTAAAAAAATTATTCTATTTTTTATTTTTTATCTTCTTGTTGATCTTGAAAAAATATGGTGTGTTTTTGCTCTTTTTATGAGTTTCACCACTCCTTATATAGATATTCATGATATGAATGAGTGATTTACATTATGAAAATTCATAAATATATCTTATTACAGAGGCCATGTTATGTATGTTTAGTTAATTAAATTAACTAAATATCCATGTTATGAACAAATAAATTTAAAGCAATTCATAATGTGAATTTCATTTCACATTGTGAACTTATCAAGCCCAGTTGTGAAAATGTGTTTTCCTTATTTTCCCTTTCTTCGAATTAACATTATTATTTTACATTTTAAGAAATAACCAATCCCAGTAATCCATATATCATAAAAATTCATTCCCCTTACATTTGTAGTGAGTTTTTAGTAGGTATTAATCATGATAATCAAGGGAAATAACATTAAGTGGTTTATCAAATATTTCATGATATTTTTCACTTAATTATTGTGTTTTCTGATCACTTTAAGGACATGGAAGACTTTCATTTCCCAGATTAAAAATTTAATAATGAGGGTTTGGGATTTCCTTTTATCTACTAAGTGTTATATCTTCTAATTTCTTGTGGATTACCTTTAATTTATTATTATTTCATGTGTTTGAGGTATGTGGTTTCATAAAAAGGGTTTTTCATATGAATCTTTTTTTCATTATTGTTTTAAAAGCTTTTTCAAATTTTTTAAAGGCATGTATTTAATTTCTTTAAATTTGTTATGAAGGTGGAAGTTCAATTGAAATTTAAAATGGTTTATAGGAAATCATATGTTGTGTTATATAGATATCTTTATTTATTTTATAATTTATGATTTCAATCACTGAAATGACCATCTAAAATGTTTTTATATTATCAAAATGGTTCCCCCTAGAGAGTGGAAAAATCATGGGAGACTGGGTAATAGGTGGTAAATCATGGAAAAGAATGAATAAGTACAATTATCCACCCTAGAGTTTTATGTATATGAAATTTAAACTAAACCTCGATATGGAATGGAGACACATAATGATGGTATCCAATGAGGGCATACAAATTTGTTTTATTTTTCAAGGTCACCTAAGGTGTGAGGATCCTTGCAAACCCTTGCCTGATTTAACTTGAGACTCTTTATCATGGGGATAAATTGTTTTAAATGATTTAATTTTCTTAATTGATTATTGATTAATGTTTGTACAATGATATATATATATATATATATTATTTATAAACTATTTTGAAATTTTTGACCATGTTCGACTTTAAAACTATGAAAATACATTCTTCATGACATTATTTTAGAACCATTAAAAAATGGTTAATCTTTATTTTTATTAAATATCATGAAAATATTAAATTTTATAAATTTATTTCTATTAGTTGAGGATAATTGTAATATTAATTCATTTTCAAGACATGTATCTATTTTGATTTTTCATTTGAGTCTTGGTGGTTGAGTCATGTTCGGAGATGGATAGCCTTGGTCAAGATAAAATTACCAAAAGTTTATGGATGAATGTTTTTTTGAATTAATGGATTCCAAATATAAACAAGTTAAATGAGATAATGAATATTTTCTTATCCTTCGAATAATTTAGACGTGGTTTGGGTCCTTTTTATGGAAGATGGGATAAAAACAATCTGTTAGGTGATTACACATCCTAGAAAAGTTACACTATATATAAATTCTAATGATAACATGTAGTGAACAAATACAAGTCATGAAAAAGTTACATGTAATGTAAAATTATCATTTTATTTCTTAGTCAATTGGGATAAATATTAACCCAAGGTGACAAGTTCTTTGGGTTATCCCTCTAAAAATAAATACACAACATGTAAAAGAGTTACATGCAATGTAATATACCGACCGGTAGTTCTAAGCAACATCGTGCATGATATTCTTCTCATTTCTTCGGTAAATCTTCCTCCTCTCGACCTAGGATAGTTTTCCAGGTGATTTTGGAAGCCCTTCCTCAATTCAAGATGTCTTGTTTGTGAAACCTATCATTAGTAAGTAGTTGTCTTTGGTTTTCCCCTCCTCTTTCGACATTCTCTGTCAGGGAGTGGAATACTTGTATCTATTTAGGTTGTGATATTGACCTGGGTTTACATATTTTATGTGGCACTCTTTTACCCCTTCTTCCTTAATAGTCCTACCCTTTAAATTAATGATGTTAATTTATAGTAAAAGGTAGGGGGTCTAAAGCTTAAACCTATTGTCTATTTAATTACAATGTATGTGAAATATTGTGATCACGCCCACATGACTTAAGCTTAATTAATTAAATGATGAATTGGATTATTTCATGGAATACTGATGGATCTAATTGTTTATGACCTAGATTATGGATAATGTTTGTGTGAGAGAACCCTTCATTACAGATGAATTGACTAATGTATTAATGTGTGTTTAACCTGACATGAGTTTTGGATGATTTATTAATATTTATTCACCTTAGATTGGATTAGTTATTAAAATGACTAGCATGTTATTGGATTATGGGAAAATGATAAATGAAAATTTTAATTTAAAGATAAATGATAATTTTCATAAATAACCATTGATCCTTATGAAGTGGTATTGTGATATTATTACTATTATTACTAGGTTTTCTTAATGAAATTGTTATATAAAGGGCATGCCCAGTGATTCAAACTATAATGACTATATAGTAGACTATCCCTACAGATTCATGTAGCAATTATTATATAGTGGGCTATTCCCAGTGATTCATACGGTAATTCTTATTCATAGGGCTTTGCTCGGTGACACATATTGAAAATCTTATATATCAAGCTTGGCCCTGTTACATTCTATAATTATTATAAACTATGTTCATCCCTAATTTATTACTAAAAATATTATATAGAGGGATTAACCCAGATTTTTGTGTATTATACCACTGATATCTAGTTATGGTTGACAAAGATGTGAGAAATGCTCATAGAAATTTGGTCATAGTGCTAAAGAAGGTTGTGTTATACCATGTTTTTATGTGTAGGAATGGAATGGTCATGAAAATTTCTCAGAGATATTTTCTCATGGTGCTAAATTAGGTTGATGAGGTATTAAATTTGTTAATTATTTAATTAATACTATTATTTAATACATAATTTCATGCACTTATTCTCAGAATGATTATTCTTAGAGATGGTGTTGTCAATATACTGAGTTACACTAAAACCCTATTCCAGATTCCATTTTTTACTCGATTATATTACATGGATAATGGTTTGTACATTATAAAATGACATTTTTGTTGATTATTTTCCTATTTGATGAGTTGGAGTTTAGAGAAGAGAAAAACATAGGGATTCTGACTAGAAACATTTATGTGTTTATTTGAGTATTCTAGTCGTTAAATTATGTTACATACATCATGAAATTTAGATACATTTCATACTATCATTACATAATTTTTGTATTATTTATTAGAATATTCATTGGGATTTTATTGTTTGGTTTTAAACATTATTTTATTGTTTTCATTATTTTCGATACTCTAATGTTTGTTATTACAGGATTATTCAGCTATGTTGTAACTCTATAATCAGGGGGTATGGTCTTCCCACTACAATTATCACACCCCTATACTATTTTGAAACCTATATCATACTTGGATGGACACTTGAGGCCATGTAATCAGCCCATTTTAGAAATATGAGAGAGTTCTAGATCGGGGGATGTTCCAAAGTGGTATAAGATAAAATGAGGTTTTTTCTATTCAGTTTTATTTTGTAAAGGTATAAATAAGGAAAGTATGTTTTGGGGAATAGAAATTATATTGTTCATGGGAGTATCTATCCCATGTTATAGGGAAATACAAGTTCCCATGGATGGATTGTTTTTGATACTATTTTCTTATTATAGTAGATGTTATTTTACCAAGGTTGATTCACATGTTGTGTTAGGTTGTTAATTTTAGATTTTATGGTTTCCTCATATCTATATTCATGTACCGGCGTAGTATACGATGAGTATTCATGAATTATGATTACAACATAGGGATTTATATTGACATACATTGTTCATGATAGGGACATATCTACTAAATGTGACATATACATTTCTATTAGAACTATGATATAAGTCACATGTTAAATTTTTTGTAATGGAATGAAATTAATTTTTATTTCATGATAAAACACTTTTAATATATGTTTAGGGAGGCTTAGAGTAGTTGTTATTTTTTGTTTTCACTATTTGAGGTCGACCTTATTGTTATATCCAGTGTTAAAAGGAGTGTGTTTGATATGTAGAGATAATTCCTCCTTTTTTTCTTTGATATGAGAGTCTATAGGGTGGAAATAATAAAACACCAAAAAATAGATGATCTATAGATTTCAGTATCCCATGAGGATTATATGTTTGTTTAGTTTCAAACCAACTTTTAAGGGTTATGAGATCCATGGAATGGGAGGTTATTCGCTTTGTGCCATCGATGTTTGAGATGATGAGAGAGTTTTAGCTAATGTATCCACCTATGTTCATTGGGTAAAGAATCCCCCTGGTAGACTAGTTCTAGATTGAGTTTGTCCAGAAATTATTTAAGAATCTTGAGACAACCACAAATTATGGTGAATCTTTCTATATATATATTATTTGCAAACATACCAGGAATAGGTGGGGTATTATGGAGAAAGTTGGGAAGTAGTGTAAGCTAAATTTTAAGTACTTAGATATAAAGTTCTTGAAATATTTATATCCTATGATTGATGGATTATAAGGATAATGAGTTCATGCACATTCCATATTAGAGAATACTAGTGTTGGAATATGAAGAATATTTCATCGACTTGCAGAACATTGCTCCACATTTTGCAACAAATGAGATCTCCGAATCAAGATGTGTTTATGATTGGCTTCTCTAAGAGATGATGTGTAAGAAGACATGTTCAATCTAAGAAGTTTTATGAATGTGATGAATCATTCACTCATCATAAAAGGTAATATGATAGATCCCTAGAACAACAAACATGTAGTTTCAATAGGGTGAACTGAGAGCTCTACTTCTAGTGTAAATTAGTTCTATTATGATAGTTTTTACAAAGGAAACGTCATGCAGGATAGTCCGGGTAATGGGAATCCATATCAAGATCGTTTTCTATTATAGTGCTATTAGTGAGAATATATGGGAAAACATGGCCTCAGTTTCCATACCCCACTTTTTAGTGCCACTCTTACAACATATTAGGACACTTGTAAAGGTTTTTTAGGGGCTTGAAGTATCATAGAAATGGTTGAGGATCAATGCATGGACTAGAGTTTGGGAAGGAATCAGCTACACCTCAGTAGGTATGTTTGAAGAGTTCCATAGAATGTTCTAGTCAAGGCAGATCACTTATCACCCCAATATAAGAGTGATAATACCAATAAGAGGGAATACCTCAAGACAATCAGGATAGAGCCTCAAGTAGAAGGGCTAGTTAGTTAGACATTTTGAAAACTACATTGTCCATGGTGTATGTAAGACCTTATACTATTATTGGTATGATTCTTATATCATCTACCCTTTCTTGTGTTTTATTTGATATGGAATCGTCACATTTATTTTTTCCACTATTTTTGTAAATACTTTGGTCGTGGTTGTGGAAATATTGTGTAGTGTTTTGACCATCAATAAACCATTATGAGTGTGTTCAGAGAATATCAATCACGGTAAGGAATGTTCTTTTGAGATTGGTGATTATCATTTATTTTGGGAACCGTTTGTTCTATAAATGAAAGTATTCAATTTTATTTTTGTAATGGATTAGTTAGTTTTATACTAGGATCATATCGACTGTTAGAATATGACAGTTACCATTCTATCTCCAGAATGAGGATTCAATTATCATCAAGACGATTGCTATATTTAGTCTAGTCATGTGGGACCAATTCATTGAAATTTGGATGTTCTCATTACTCAAATAATTGATCTAGCTCTATATAATGGTGGAGTCCACCAGGGTTATTTTCCTCTACTGTTAGACCATTTTCAGATATTTTTTCTGATGAGTTCTAAAGATTACCACCAGAGTGAGACATCATGTTTATGATCTACTTGGTGATGTCAGTAGAGCCGGTTTCTATCCCTCTATATAGAATGGTACTAGCAGAGCATTGAGATTTTAAATTTTAGTTGGAATATCTAGAAGCTAATTGTTTCATATGGCCTAGTATATCTCTCTAGGGTTCTCCTGGTATTTTTCTCTAAGAAGGGTAACATGCATTTTTCCTTATGTGTGTATTATCAGATATTGAACTAGATGTTGGTCAAGAACTGGTATCCCCATCCATGTATCGATGATCTCATTGATCAGTTGAGATGTGATAATATCTTTAACAAGATTGATTTGAGATCAGGATACCATCAATTGAGGGTGGGACTATCAGAATACATCAGACAACATTTAGGATCCGGGATGGCTTGTATGAGTTTATTGCATTGCTATTTCATTTGACCATTGAACTGGTGGTATTCATGGACTTGATGAATTGAATATTTTATCATTTCCAAGATCAGTTTATGTTGGTTTTGGTTGATGACATATTAGGGTACTCTTAGTAAATATACAATCTAGAATATCATCTTGAAATTGTCTGTAGTACATTGAGAGAGAATTGAAGTTACACAAGCTAATCAAATTTAGTTTCTAGATTGATAAAGTTCACTTATTAGGTCATCTCATCTCAAAGGTTTGACTGGAATTGTACCTAAAGAAAGTTTAATGCATGGTATCTTGGTAGAATCATAGGAATGTCTTTGAAATCTATTGCTTTTAGGGTTTAGCAGGTTATTATGATAATTTATCTAGGACTTATATCGTATGGAAGCACTAATGTCAGGACTAAGCGAGAAGGGAGTGATGTTTTCCTGTTCTGATTATTTTGAGAGGTATTTTCAAGATATGAAAGGCAAGATAACCTAAGAAATCATCTTCAATTTTCCCCTGTTGGGTAAAGCATATACCATGTAAGTTGACACTTCCAAAGTTACACTCAGAGAAATTATGATTCAGGAGGTTCAAGTGATTTATTATGGATCATGATAATTGATATTGTATGGGAGTTGTTATCTTA
Source organism: Viscum album (assembly GCA_963277665.1). Taxonomy (NCBI): domain Eukaryota; kingdom Viridiplantae; phylum Streptophyta; class Magnoliopsida; order Santalales; family Viscaceae; genus Viscum; species Viscum album. The sequence continues at coordinate 409,595,143 of OY728142.1, forward strand.
CTCATGATTTGGAGTTACCAGAAGTGGTATATTCAATGATATATTAGAGTTATTATATTACGGTTGAGAGGTTTTTGGTATACATGGACCATTAAATACACATGTATATATTTTCTCAGTAGGGCCTAAAACATTGGTAGAGGATGTGGGTCAAGTATCTTTAGTATTTAAACATTGATTTAGATTATACACTAAGAAAGGAAAGATTTTTTTCTAGTGTGTTACTTCATAATACAAAGACAGAGGTTGGGTATGAGTCTTGTGACGTGTATTGGATGATGGAACTCTCTGTAAACAAGCATCTAGATGTTCAATTGTCTCACAGATGACCATATATGACTTCGACATTTGTTATATTCATTATTTTGGACTAGATAATGGACAAATAGATATATGATCTATAGGAATTAGTTTTAATAGAAAACTTATATGGTTGGGAGACACCACCAGGATGGTCACTTTGCATCATTTCATGGCCAAGTATGGGTTCTTATGTGCTTGAACAAATAGATGATGGGAGATTTTTTTATTTTAGATGGGTGGTACATCTTGGTTTGAAAAAAAATGTATCGTGATCTCTATAGATATTAATGGTGTCCAGGAAGGAAGAAGTAGGTAGTGAGATTCCTAGCTAGATGTTTCACTTTTCAGATGGTGAAAGGTGATCATTAGTGTCCATCTGGGCTTTGGAATATATTTTCCCTTCCTAATTGGAAATATGATGATGTCTCTACGGATGTTTTGACTTGATTACCTTGGACAACCCATAAGAATGATGTCTTATAGGTGATTATGGATTGACTGAAAAATGTATGCCACTTTTTTCTATATGGGATATCTTCAAAGTTGTTGATCTAGGTAGTATTTACATGCCAGAGGTAGTGTGGATACATGGTGTTTTAAGGAGTATTATTTCTGATAGAGATTATCATTACATGTCATGGTTATAGACGCGTATTCAAAAGTCTCTAGGATTTAATGTTATTTGAGTACAACTAATCCTCCTCAGACTAACACACAATTTGAGATGACTCTTTATTTTCTAGAGGATATGTTATGAGCCCATGTTTTGTATTTTGATGGTTATGGTAGAAACATATGGAACTCATGGATATTCATATAATAATACCTTCTAGGCTTAGATAAATATAGAACCTTTCAAGGAATTGAATAAAAGGATTTTGAGTAGGTTCAATTGATCAATGGGTGGTTGGTGGCCATAAAGTTTAGGCAAGAATCCAATATTAACCATCAAAGATGACCTATGGAGTTCAAGTTTGGTCATCGTGTTTTCTTATAGGTGCCTGTTGGATCGAATATATAGATATGTATTTCTATTAGATGGAACAATACAAGAGGGGGGTGACTTGTAGGTTTAAAAACCTTTAAGTTTTAGCACTTAAGAGATTAGTTTAAATGATCTTAAACTAATACAAATACAAACACCCACATTTGTATTGAATATATTAATGTATGATGTAATGTAATACTAATGAAATGTAAAATAATTGTATTCAATATGAACACAATAATCAGAGTAATATAAAGATGAATGATTCTACCTTAAAGCGTATAGAATCAATCAATACAATATGTAATAGAATGGATGTAATTGAAACAATTACAAATGTATAAGAGATAGAAAAGGAAACAAAAACAATTTCCTCTTTAATACAATTAGCAGTGGAAATACAAAAGAATTATAATTCTTTTAACCCAAATAGAAGGGTTATCCTTTCACCTAGGATAAAAGGTCTGTCTCCCCAACACCTTGGTGAGCCCTCGATACGATGATTGGACTGTCTGTCTGCCTATCCCCGGTAGCCCTCGATACGATGATCGGAACGTCCGTCTGCCTATCCCCAATAGCCCTCGATACAATGATCGGTCCGTCCGTCTGCCTATCCCCGAAAACCCTCGATTTTGTAGGTAATCAGCACCTCTGTCATTAAATTACTTGAAAGCCCTCGATACGATGATCAGATGCACAAATCAGAAGAGAGAAGTCACAACATCTCTCTCTAGAATCTTGATTGAATCAGAGTATCATAGTTGTTTCACAAAGTATCATTCGTTATCTCGTCGTGCTCTGAGCTTCAAATGACCTCCTATTTATAGGCCTCGGGTTCCAATGGCCATGTTGCCTCTAATGGTCATATTTCTCTGAAAAACTCGGAGGGAATTGGACACCTGGCATCATAATGGTCATATTGAAACAGAAAGCATGACATCGTTTTGATTAGTTTGTAACTAACTCAATGAAATCGTATTGGTTAAAATAGGATATATATATATATCGATGATAAGCAATGGTACGATTCATATGAAACAAGTGTTTTTGACTAAGTACCAAAACAATTAATGAAAGTATGAATAGAAAAGTTAGTACGATACGATATACAGAGTCAGTACGGTACGATTGACAGAGTGAGGACGATACGATTGATAGTGTCAGTACGATATGAGTGACAGAGTCAATACGGTATGATTGATAGAGTCAGTATGATACGATTGACAGAGTCAGTACGGTACGATTAAAAAATACATTTGTGATTTCCAAAACAAAATATAGAAGTCAAAAGATAACATTTGACTCAACAATATCCCCCTTTTTGTAAATCACACCACACTAAGTAAATATAACAATAAATACTTATCTCTCCCGGAGTTATTGGAAACTCTTCTGAATATGAGTTTGAATACAACTAAATCCCCCTTAGGTATGTACTTTACTAAGGATTGTATTCGTAGATTTTCCTTAAGAGTGTTGTAAAGTATTCTCCCCCTTTATAAAAAATTCTCCCCCTTTGTAATCATTCTCCCCCTCTGTGATTTACAAAAAGAAAGTGGTAATCTTGAATTTTCTGGAGGAGTTAGAAAAAAAACACAAGATAATGGATAAAAGAAAATTCATTACGATAACAAACAATACCAAACATGAGGACAAAATAAAAGTCACTTTTTTTCTCTCTCTTTCTCCTTTTGATAAACTCATGAAGAACCGCCTTTATCATTTTTATCTCCTTCGTGTCTTCAGAAATTGATTCACTCTGATTTCTGAGAAGCTCTTGTTGGTTCGCAAAAATTTGATCTTGATTCTTGATAGTCTCCTCCTGGACTCTGATTACTTATTCAAGGGTATCAATTCTATTTTGCAGATTCTTGTATTCTTTGGATAACATAGAATTTTGTTTCTTCAACAAAACCATTTCATCCTTGAAATATGAAACCTTCAAGAATTCAGATTGGAAAGTATTCATTCTCTTTTGCAAATCTTTCACTGAAGTAACATCTTCTCTTTGAGAAGACAAAAGATTCAACCTTTCAATCGTTTCTCTGTCAAGCTTATTGAATACAATTGAACGATCATTTTACAACCTCCTTATATCTTCAATTTCTATTTCATGGTCATTGATTGATCTTTATGGTTTGTACGACCACTTGGTCATCTTGTTATAGGCCTTCTTATGAGCAATCGATCTTTCTGAAAGAACTTTCAAATCGGCTTCAACTGAAAAAACATTCTTTCATAATTCTTTTACAGAGACAAAATTCTTCTTTTGATTTTCAGTAATAAATTCAATCTTCCCTTCCAACCTCAGGAAATAAGGAATAGTCTTCTCAACCCTTCTCAAAACATGGACAATGTAATCACTCTTCTTGAGAGAGATTTTATGTTCTGAATCAGTATCTTCATCGTACGAAGCCAGTTCAATTGATTTTCTTGAATCTACAACTGGTTGTTTTCCTTTTTCTTTTTCTTTCTACTTTCTTTATTCTTCCTCTTTATCACTAATGGCAACAACATTATCAGTGTGAGAGGATTGAGCACGTTGCTTTTCTTGAGACGAAATTCTATCCGGAGTTTCAGAAGTTTCCAAAGGTGCTAGATCGGCATGAGGGATTTGTTGAACCCCTTCACTTACCCTTTGAACCGATTCCTCCTTACTCTTCTTTGAATTCTGAAGGAATTATAAAAGAAAATCTCCTTCCTCTTCTTCCACATATTCTATGTTTCCATCATTTGTTTTCATTTTTCTTTCTCAGGAAGGCTCTGTACGATGGGTTCTTGATGAACTTCTTCTGTCAGTTGAGAGCTAGCATCTTCAACTGCTTTCAAGACTTTAGAGACATCAAATTCCTATTCATTTCTTTTCAAAAAAACCTTATTCTTCTTTTCAGCCTGAAGGGTTTCTTCTACCCTTATTCTTTCTGAAAAATCCTCAGCCGGATCAAGACCGAACTTTGGATCACCTTCCTTTCTCTGTTCCTTATCCTTTATCCATTTAGCTACAACATAATTATTGTACCTTGGATTCTTCATAGGCTTTGAACTGGTTTGTAGATCAAACTTTTGAGTAACACCAGTAGATTGAATGTCTTTTGCTGGCATGGGTGCCGATTGATTGCGAGCCAATTCAACTTCTACATATCTGACAAAAAGTTTTGAATTCTGATCAAAACAAACATTCAACTTTTTCATAGTACTTTTGCTAATCCAAGAGGGCTTCAAATCTACGGGGTTTTCTTTTAAAGGAATGTTACAAAACTTTATACTTTCGAGATTGAACTTCGTAAGGATGGATGGATACATAATCATTTGGGACTTAATCCCTCCTGTCTTGACATTCTTTATGGTTTCAAAAACATACCCCATGAGATTTACTTTTCTCATATTTACAAGATAGTAATGAATAAATATATCATAAACTTTCAGAGTTTCTCTATCCCCTTTCCTTGGAATAAGAAAACCATGCATCCATAAAGTGACAAACCGATTGTCCAGAGAAAGATGAGACACTTTTCTTTTCTCTTCATTAATAACAAAAAAAGACTTTTCAGCACTTTCTCTATTAAATGTACTAACTTCCTCTGGTAGTTTATGATATGGAAAGAAAGAATCCCCTTCTATTGGGACATTCAGAAAATGAGCCGCTTGTTTTACAGACATAGACAACATTCTATTGTACACGGAAAAATTGATAGTCATGTCTTTGTCGAAAGATACGGTTTTATAAAATTGTCAAACTTCATCAAAGAGAAATGGATCTTGAGAAACAGGTCTTTCAACAAACAAATGTTCCCATCCTTGAAACAGAATTATTCTTCTGATTGTGGAATCATACGAATCAAAAAAGTCCCGAGAAACTAAACTTTCTCTATTTCAGTCTTTCTCTGTAAAAGTCATTGAAGACATTTTGGCGGGAGTGTTAGCAGAGGATTGAGACATAAATTTGATGACAATGAAATTTTGTACGATGATTTAAAATTGGTGGAGCAGAGCTTCGCCTCAAGAACCTGAAAAACCAATGTGGTTTTGGGGAGGGGGCGCTATTTATAGGCGAAAAGGGGTGACTGTTGATCTTCTACGGTCAAGATTAGAGAAAAACATATCAATGGTTAGGATTAAAAACAAAAAAAAATGAAAAGTACCTGCCATAGATCGTAAGGTAATTGTTTGTTTTGGTAGAAATCAAAATGAAACACACACGTATGAAATAAAATAAAATAAAACTATCAGTCAACATGCCGATGGAAAACAAAGTCGTTACCATGAACTGACAAGCCGATGGAAAACAATCTCATTACCATGAACTGAAAAGCCGATGAAAAACAATCTCGTTACCATGAACTGACAAGCCGATGGAAAACAATCTCATTACCGTGAACTGACAAGCCGATGGAAAAAAATAACGTTACCATGAACTGACAAGATGATGGAAAAAAATATCATTACCATGAACTAACAAGCTGATGAAAAAACAATCTTGTTACCATGAACTGACAAGCCAATGGAAAAAAATCTCGTTACCATGAAATGACAAGTCGATGGAAAACAATCTCGTTACCATGAACTGACAAGCCGATGGAAAACAATCTCGTTAGCATGAACTAACAAGCTGATGGAAAACAATCTTGTTACCATGAACTGACAAGAAGATGGAAAACAATATCGTTACCATGAACTGATAAGCTGATGGAAAACAATCTAGTTACCATGAACTGAGAAGCCGATGGAAAAAAATCTCGTTACCATGAACTGACAGGCCGATGGAAAACAATATCGTTACCATGAACTGACAAGCTGATGGAAAACAATCTCATTACCATGAACTGACAAGCCGATGGAAAACAAACTCGTTACCATCATCGGACAATACGATGGAAAAGAAATTCATTACCATCATCAGTCGATATGATGGAAAAGAAATTCATTACCATCATCGGTCGATACGATGGAAAAGAAATTCTTTACCATCATCGGTTGATACGATGGAAATGAAATAAATGAATGATACAATAAAACTATCAATACGATAAACAGAAAAGATCAATGATATGATAAAACTGTCAATACGATAAACAGAAAAGATCAATGATATGATAAAACTATCAATACAATTAACAGAGAGATCAATGATATGATAAAACTATCAATACGATAAACATAAAAGTAAAAACACATACCCGGAGAATAAATAGTTAAAGAACATAAGATAAAATGAAACATAAAAAAAATGTCCTCCCCCTTTCAAAAGGAGTTATTTAATGTTAGGAGAATTGTAAAACATGAAGTAGATATGAATGATTATTTTAATGTAATCATTCCTAGCATCGGTTTTATAAACTCAAATAAATCGGATGGTAATGGCTTTGTAAAAATGTCAGCAAATTGTTCTTATGTTCTGATAAATTGTAGAATAATATCTCCTTTTTGTGTGTGATCTCTAAGAAAATGATGCCTAACATCTATGTGTTTTTCACGAGAGTGGTGTGCTGGGTTTTTACTAAGACGTATGGCACTTGTATTATCACAAAGAATATGAGTTTTGGAGAAACTCAATCCATAGTCAGTGAGTGTGTGTTGCATCCACAATAATTGAGCACAACAACTTCCAGCTGCTACATACTTAGCTTCAGCAGTGGATAGTGCTACTGAGTATTGTTTCTTGCAGGACCAAGAAACCAGAGAATCTCCTAAGAAATGACAAGTTTCAGATGTACTATTTCTATCCATTCAACAACCACCAAAGTCAGAATCTGAAAAAAAAATTAAAACAAAATCATTCCCAGATGAGTAAAAAAGAACTAAATCTATAGTGCCTTTTAAATACCGAAATATTCTCTTTACGGCTTTTAAATGAGACACATTTGTATTAGATTGATATATTTCACAAAAGCATGCAGAAAACATTAAGTCGGGTAAACTAGCTGTTAAATATAGCAAAATTCCTATCATACCTCTAAATATTGTTTGATCTACTGGTTTCCCAGTTTCATCAAGATCAAGTGTATTTGAGGTACCAATTGGAGTGATAATACTTTTAGTTTTTTCATATCCATAATTTTTGAGTAAATCTTTTATATACTTATGTTGAGATATATATGTTCCTTCTGGTTTTTGAGAAATTTGAAAACCTAAAAAGAATGTTAACTCACCCATCATACTCATTTCAAACTCAAATTTCATTAAATTTGCAAAAGAATCAGATAAAGATTTCTGAGTTGATCCAAATATGATGTCATCAACATAGATTTGAATAATCAAAACATTTTTGTTTTCCATTTTTATAAAAAGGATTGGATCAGCTGTACCTTTTTTATAATTGTTTTGTAAAATAAATCATGTAAGTCTATCATACCATGCTCTAGGGGCTTGTTTAAGACCATATAGAGCCTTGGTATGTTTAAAAACATGATCAGAATGTTTTGGGTCTTGAAAACCAGATGTTTGTTCAACAAAAACTTCTTCTTGAACAAAACCATTTATAAAACCACATTTGACAACCATTTGAAATAGTTTGAAATTGAAATATGCTGCAAAGGCTAATAGAATACGAATAGATTCATGTCTGGATACAAAAGAATATGTTTCTTCATAGTCTATTCCCTCTTGTTGATTATAGCCTTTAGCAACAAGTCTTGCTTTATTCCTTACAATGATTCCATTTTCATCACATTTGTTTCTGAAAACCCATTTTACACCAATTACAGTTGTTTATTTAGGTCTATCAACTAAAGTCCATACTTTATTCCTTTCAAATTCATTTAGTTCATCTTGCATTTCTTTGATCCAATCATCATCACCTAAGGCCTCACTTAGACTTTTAGGTTCAAATTGGGAAATAAAAGCAAGATGTTCTATTTCATTTCTTAAGGAATTTCTGGTCCTCACAGGTTGATTTACATCACCAATGATGTTATCACTGGGATGATTCCTCCGAAACAATTGATTTGGGTTTTGTAAAACCTGTTCATCAACATATGGTAGAATATCTTCCGTGGTAAAAGTTTCAGGAATACTTTCTTGAATATTTTCCTTATCAGAAGGATCATCTATAAATGATTGATAATCAGTTTTTGAAAACACATCCAAGGATGTAGGATTGGGTTGGTTGAAAACAAAAGGATTAGTTTCATCTAATTTTACATGTACTGTTTCCTAAACAGTACAAGTGTTTTTATTGAAAACTCTATAAGACTTTAAAGATGTAGAATAGCTTAGAAAGATTTCTTCATCAGATTTTGGTGAAAATTTGTGTAGATTGTCTTTTGTATTAAGATTGAATACTTTGCATCCAAAAAATTTGAAGTATGAGACTTTTGGTTTTCGGCCAGTCCATAACTCATAAGGGGTTTTTTTAAGAAATGGTCTAGTTAAAACACGATTTATAGTATAACAGGCAGTACTAACAGCTTCATCCCCAATGTTCTTAGCAATTGAGTATTCACTCAACATGGTTCGAGTCATTTCCTGAAGAATATGATTTCTTCTCTCAACAACACCATTTTGCCGAGGAGTTCTTAGAGCTGAGAAATTGTGAGTAATACCTTTCTTACTACAAAAAGTTTCAAAATATGAATTTTGAAATTCACCACCATGATCACTATGAATAGTTATCAATGGTAGGTTTTTTTCATTTTTAACTTGGGCTCTAAATGTTTTGAAATAGGAAAATGCTTCATATTTCTTTATGAGAAAGTAGACCCATGTAAATCTAGTAAAGTCATCAACTAAAAAAAATACATAGTATTTGCCTCCAATGCTTCCAGATTGTGAAAGACAAAAAAGATCCATATGCACTAGCTGTAATGCATTAGAATTTAAAACCTCATTAATTTATTTAAAGCTACTTTTATGTTGCTTTCCAAATTGACAAGGATCACAGACATTTGGAGAATCATATATAAGGTCTGGTAGCCCCTTCACAAGTCTTTTCTTTGAGAGTTTACTAAGGTTTCTCAGATTACAGTGTCCTAGTCTCCTATGCCATAGCCATGATTGGTCTTCTGTTTCACTTAAGCAGGGTAAGTTTTGGCTCCTATGGTGTTCTAAGTTAATAGTGTAAACATTCTCTTGCCTATGGGCAGATAGAATGAACTCATCCTTGGAATTGTGTACTAGACACTTATCATTTCTAAAATTCACAAGGAAACCTTCATCACATAATTGACTTATGCTAATTAGATTGTGCCTAAGACCATTAACAAACAAAACATTTGAGATAAGAACTTTTCCAAGAAAAACGATATTACCTATACCAACAATCTTTCCTTGAGAATTATCTCCGAAGGTAACTTTTCCACCTTTTGTTTTGATAACCTTTTCAAAGAGACCTTGGTTTCCAGTCATGTGTCGAGAACAACCACTATCCATGCACCAAACATTCTTATTGGTACATTTCTCATTTTCCTGAAAAAGAAACAATTAGATTTTCGGAATCCAAACTTGTTTGGATCCAGAAGGGTTAGATAAAAGAATTTTAGGAATCCACATTTGTTTTGAAAAATGAGCATTATGAAACCCTAAAGATTGTGTTTTGTTAAGAGAAAAATCGCTTCTCCAGTGTCCACCACATTGACACTTAGAATAGAAAGTGGTTTTTTGAGGAACAAAATAGTTATTGCTATGAACAGGTTTGGAATAAGTATAACCAAGACCAGAACGATTTCTCAAAGGTATAATTTGAGAGTACATCCTATCAAAGTTTTCCATTTCCATGTGTAATGTTTGACAAACATTTCTTCAAAGATAAAATCTCTGACTTTAGTTTTAAAACAAAATTCTTTTTTTTCAAAATATTTGAATTTGAACTAGAGTTAGGCTCTAAAATATTTTCCTTTGAAATTACAGTTTCAAGATCCTTAGAAAGTTTATCCTTATCATATTTAAATTTCTCAAGGGTTTTTAAAATACTTTCAAAATAAGAAGTTTTAACATCAAGATCTTTAGAAAGATCTGATACTTCTTTAGTCACGATTGAAATTATATAATTTTCTTTCTCGAGTTTCTTTTTGAGCTCTGGATTTTAATTTTCACGTAATTTTGAAAATCTAGATACTTCTTCAAAAGTAGGTAATGTATCATCATCTTATTATAAAGATTCATCATTTTAAGATTCATAATATCTATTATATGTATAATTTTCATTCAAAGAGACATTTTTAATAGCTTCAGCGTTATGTACCTTAGCCATGAGACAATGATCTTCAATTGGTAATCTGGCTAAAAGTCCAATATTCATCTGTCCTGAGGACTCATATTCTGAAGAATCATATGTAGAATCACTATCACTTGCACTCCAGGTATCATTTTCCTTCAAAACTTTCTTTGTCTTATAAAACCTTTTCTTGTTTCATTGAGAGTGTTTCCCCTTTCTATCTTTCCTTTTCAGTAAAGGACAATCAGGCCTTATATGTCCTGCTTTCTTACATTCATAACAAGTTACCTTTGAATCTTTCATATCCTTCCTATATTTCTTTTTGAATCTATATTGGAAGTCTTTCTTTCCCACAATCTTGTTTATCCTTCGAGCAAGATTGGATAATTCATTATCTAAAATATCACAATCACTTGAATAAGATAAAACTTTCTTGGCTTTGGATCTTGTAAGCCTTTCAGGTGTTTTAGCTTTAGATGAAAAGGCTACACTTCCATTTCCATTCTTCTTCTTGTTGAAATCAGCATCTCTCTTCATTATTGTCTTGTGCTGTAAAAGAGTTCCAAAGAGTTCATCTAGAGAACTCTGAGAAACTTTTCTGTTTTCATCAATAGCTGTCCTTTTTGACTCCCATTCATTTGGAATTATATCTATAATCTTATCAACTAGAGCTTCATAATCAAGACCTTTTTCTCCCATAGATTGTAAGTTGTTGACAATTGGATGTACCAAAATGAGTGGATGTAATTGAAACAATTACAAATGTATAAGAGATAGAAAAGGAAACAAAAACAACTTCCTTTTTAATACAATTAGCAGCGGAAATGTAATAGAATTAAAATTCTTTTAACCTAAAGAGAATGGTTATCCTTTCACCTAGGATAAAAGGTCTGTCTCACCAACACCTTGGTGAGCCCTCGATACGATGATTGGACTGTTTGTCTGCCTATCCCCGGCAGCCCTCGATACGATGATCAGAACGTCCGTCTACCTATCCCTGGAAGCCCTCGATACGATGATCGGTCCGTCCATCTGCCTATCCCAGAGAGCCCTAGATTTTTTAGGTAATCGGCACCTCTTTCTTTCAATTATTTGAAAGCCCTCGATACGATGATCAGATGCACAAAGCAGAAGAGACAAGTCACATCATCTCTCTCTAGAATCTTGATTAAATCAGAGTATCACAGTTGTTTCAAAAAGTCTCATTTATTATCTCGTCATGCTGTCTGCTTCAAATGACCTTCTATTTATAGGCCTCAGGTTCCAACGGTCTTGTTGCCTCCAACGGTCATATTTCTCCGAAAAACTCGGAGGGACTTGGACACCTGGCATCATAACGGTCATATTGAAACAGAAAGCACGACATCATTTTGATTAGTTTGTAACTTACTCAACGACATCATATTGGTTAAAACATGATATGTATATCGATGATAATAAATTGTACAATTCATATGAAACTAGTGTTTTTGACTAAGTACCAAAACAAGTAATGAAAGTATAAATAGAAGAGTCAGTACGATACGATTGACAGAGTCAGTACGGTACGATTGACAGAGTCAGGACGATAAGATTGACAGAGTCAGTACGATACGAGTGACATAGAAAGTACGGTACGATTGACAGAGTCATTACGATATGATTGACAGAGTCAGTACGATATGATTAAAAAATACATTTGTGATTTCAAAAAAAAATATAGAAGTCAAAAGATAACATTTGACTCAACAGCGCCTCATATGTTGGGGAAATGATGTATCAACAAATAGGGGAATATATCACCCATTATTTTTTGTCCATTAGAGATAGTGGATATGGTCATTCTGGTGGGATACCGAATTTCCCATCCACAGTACTACAGTTCTGTGAAGGATATGTTTCACATTTTGTAGCTTTAGATTTATTATCCAGACCCTTATCATGTGGTGTATGTCGAGGAATTTTAGCTTAGTGTTATGCATCCTTTGAGGAACATATGATATAGATTATGGAGGTATTGAGAAGTATATCTGGGTTAGGACTACACATCTAGTTCTAGTGCAGTGTCAGCATGGGCATGTTTAAGAGGAGACTAGGGTGAGGGAGTATGATATGTGAGAATCATGGCCCAACATGTTCATAAAGACCCCAAAATGATGCTTGGATAAGGGTGGGGGTGATCTATTATATGGTGGTGAGGTTATCAGATCTTTTCATTCTCTATGTACATTACTATTTGAGTTTTTCATTTGAGCCTTGGTGGTATAGCCTTATTCAGATTTGGAGAGCATTTGTTGGGTAAATGACCTAAATTTTTGGGATGTAAGCTTTTTTGAGTTAATAGAGTCCATGTATAATTTTTTAAATGAGTTTATGATATTTCTACATGAATTGGAAGGATTTGGAGGTGGTTTGGGTCCTTTCTGTGGAAAATTAGATGAAAATTTCCTTCTCGGTGATTATATGATATTTATATGTAAGGTTGTTGAATGTGAAAACAACATAAAACCCTTACAAACCTAAACCCCATAAAACCCCTAAAAATATCATAACTTTCAATCAAGGAGTTCATTTTAGCTCTGATACTAGTAAAATCAAATCTTATGAAAGGAGAAAAAACCACATGATATTTGAATCATGTGATAATAAAAGAAATAAAATATATTACAATTTGAAAAAAGTCATAAGTCAAACTCGAACATCAAATCACCATAACTGTTGCTTCGAGTGTCCACTTGGGATCTACCACATATCAAATTGAATCTTATGATGCGATCTATGAAAAATGGGTCTCAAACTATGTTATATGAGATTTTTCTAGATTTTCAACACCATGAAGTCCTAGAAGGACTCTAAAACTGAGCTTTTTGTCCCCAAACCCAGTTTATTAAAATTAAAAAGGATATAGATTTTGATCCGTGTGTCCATTTGGAATGTACCACATATAATACCAAAGAACATTTCACGAGATTTGATTTTACTAGCTTGGGAGTTGAAAATGACTCTTGGATTAAAAGTTATTGTTACTTCATGGTTTTTAGGGGTTTTGGGTTTTCAGATATACTTAATGTTCTTATGTGTTTTTAGGGTTTTATAGAGAATATACACTTTAAAAAATATATATAAATAAATATGTATTTTAAAAATATATGTGAAAACACACACATATATATGGATTAAAAAGTATAATGAAATATATATAAATATATAGATATATCATAAAATTTAAAACTAAACAGTATAGGGGAGTCGGAAAGGTGGTGGTGTATAAGCTAGAGGTCTCAGGTTCAAAACTCGCTAAAGGTAGGGGCACATGATGGGGAAGGGATTATCTAATGTTTTGATAAAGGGGTTTGGGAAGTACTGATAGGGGGTGTGAAAAAAATTATACCATTTTTCAGCTATGCCTTTATCTTTACTTTTTTATGTGATGTTAAAGGGGGCCTTTACGCACGCTTTTTTACGAGCACTATTAAAGCTAACTCTTTAAAATCACTTACTTTATCAATTCTTATATAATGATGATAATTTCATTTTACTAGAATTGTTAGAGTCCTAATTTACAGTTGTGATTCCAGTAGGTTTCTGAAGTAGGTTGATGTGGTATTAAATTAATTGATTAATTTATTAATACCCCTTTTTATCACATTACTACATGGACTTATTATCATGATGGTTATTTATTTAAATGGTGATGTCAAACTACTATGTTATACTGACACCCTATTCAGGCTTCCATCCAGTACCCGGTCAGATTACAAGGATGATGGTTTGGAAAAGTTCAAGAGACCTTCCGGTTGATTGTTTCTTGATGGATGACCTTGAGTTTGTAGTTGGGACTGACCTGGGGATAAGAACTGGGGAATTTTGAGTCTTTTATTGAGTTAGAGATTCTTATATGTTTATATCTTTTGGCATCATATTTATATAAATTTCAGCTTTTCATTACACTATTCCTTTACTATATGTTGGATTATTGAGATGGATCTTATTTTTTGGTTTTTCCACTATATTTTATTGTTTTCATCATTACCACTACTATAATATTAATTGTAATATGATTATTATTGTAACATACCAGGTAAATAAAAAATATGAAATTTTCATATTTATTAATAATTGTGATATAAATATTAATTTTACTTTAATGAGGGTTCTATGTCCAATAGCGTACTCAACATGCAACAATGGGTTTCTCTAAAATCTTACATTGCACACAATGTTGAGTTATACCGAAAAATAATAATAATATATTACTATTATTTTAAATGGTAGTTAACGCCTAGTCGTTGTTATGGAATGAATGAAAATAAATAACCATACTTTGATTATAAATGTTTATTAAATGTTTTTACATTCACCCAATAAATTCAAAGGCTAAAAATGAAAACGAATCCGATTTTATGTATAAATACCCTAATAATTTTTAAAAATAATTTTACCACCTTCTTATGGGAACCCTTTTAAAATTTATTTTTTCCCATTTTATATGTTTTATTTTACAAAATAAACTTTTTATTTAGAATCAGGACATAAAAATTTACTTTGGGTAAACTTTTGGTATTTTTCTAATATAGTCAATTTTTTCTTGAATAGTGAAAAATATTGTTTTTAAATTCAAAAAGCCTTTTAATAAAATTTATTAATATAGTTATATTATATTTTTAATTAGTTTTAAAGTTCAATTGGATTATATTTTTATCATTAAATCTAATTTTGGTCACTATAAGTAATTTTACTTTGAATTTGGACATAAACAGATGCCAATCTTTTGAAAGTTATTATTTCTTAAAAACATGTTTTTTGGTTTTGACAATGAGAATTAATTTTAAATTAATTATTTCAAATTATTTGTTTTTAATTTGGAAAAATGGATTCCTTATTCAGAATTCGGAGGTACAAATTTTATAAATAGGTATCTTTTATTTTTAGACATTATGAATAGTGACTTCAGAAAATATTTTATTAATCGTGGTTAAAGGTTAAATATGGTAAATAAGGGTAACAAATAATATTATAATAATAATAAGATTACCCTAAAAATGTCATAACCCTATTGGATGATACAAATTTGACCATGGGCATCCTTGGGTCAATTTGGGGTCCCCATGGAGCCACTTGTAAGAGAAATTTATATTTTATAACAATTATTTTAAAGTTAAGGACAATGTAACATAAACATATATAATTTAGTAAAAAAAATTATTTGGGGTTATATAAGTGATATCTTTGACTATAAATAGTCATTGGAAAGATAAAAATATTTCTTACATCATGGTATTTTATTTATAAATTTTAGACATAAAATATGTGGATTTAATTATAACACAATAGTGATGTAGTGATTGCTTAATTAATAAAGGATTCAAATAAATGATATTATAAATGTTAAAATAAATGTATTTTTGTTATTTTAATGTCATCCACAAATTTTTTGGATGATATATACATGTTATATTTTTATTAATGATTTTTTTTTGAATCAACTATGTTGTTATGTATTTTTAAAAAGTCATGATATGAATAGTATAAAAATTGACATAAATGAGTATTTAAATAAATTAATATTTTATTAAATGATAAAATAGGCCTAAAATATTATATTTGGCCAAATTACATATATGATGTTAACTTTTTCATTAATTATATATTTTTGGTCTCTTTACATTTTATTGTAAATATATTATCCATATAGTATAAATATATAAGACGACATGGTAAAAGTTAAATAGGTTGACAAAGGGTTAAATAAAAAAATAATGATTAAAAATATCCAAAACCAATCCAATTTTTATTGGATGATTTTATTTCGACTTATATTCATATTATCATTGAATTCAATGAGTTTTTAACCTTTCGAACCCAAAAATAGTTTTATAATGAAATAATACTTCCAAACATTCATAAAGAGCCTCTCCTTTAATAATGGGGTGATGATAGAATTCAATGAATAATCAAACATAGAGAACACTTATTTTATTGATGGGTGAATGAGAGGAAAATGTTTTATTGGGCCTAAGATGATGCATACAAAGGGATTCCCCAATTACATAATAAGAACATTATGAGGGGAGGGAGCCAGTTTTGGTGTACGTCATTAGAGAGGAGTCAGAGGGTGCCTTTGAGGTGAGGAAGTCAGCTACACTATTCCCTTCACACCATGTGTGAGTAATAATCATCCTAATGTTGATGAAATTCTTGTAATTAAAGATCACATAATAAATCATCCATGGATTGGTAGAGAGACACTTGAGGGAGTCGTAGATAATTTGGGAATCTGATTTTACTATTGTTAAGGTGATGCCTTTATAATGACATAGGTAAGGACCCCTGAGGATATAATTAGCCTCCTCACCCAACAAAATTCCTTGTCCATAGTAAGATATGAATTAAAGATTCATAGAGCCATTGAGATCATGAAAAACACCTCCACCCCGCATGGTGCCTCCACCACATGAGCCATCCGTATTGAGTTTATTGTCATAGTGAGGGGGTATCCAAAAATCCAGTGGCCATGGAGACTGTATTAGGGAATTGAATTCTTATTCAACATAATATTATTTAGAGAAGGATCCTCATACCAGTGTTTCAATAAGATCGGGAGCTCAGAGGCAAGGCATCTGGCCTGGACGATCAAGGACAAACCTGAGAAATGGAAGTAGTAGTGACGAACCTGGTTGCGCGCATCCCAAATTCAACAGAAACCCACCGCAAGGAGGAGAGAACACAACTTCCATTATATCAATTTGGAACTAGATCTATTGAACCATAGGAGAATAAACTTGTATATTTTTTTCACATGTGAGGAGAAGCTAGTGAATTCCCCAAACTTCATCCATAGTTCGATCACCTTGTCGCTTTGAAAGAACAAATACATGGTGGATTATTCCTTGTGAACATGGAAGCAAGAGAACCTAGAAATGAGAAAACATCCCCTTAACTTTTAGATCCATATTAGTATAGATGGCCTGGTTTTGGATGTTGCAGAATCCTTACATTGGGCAGAAGGAAACTCAATAAAGCGTTTTGGTTCAAACCAAAAGGGAGTTACCCGATTTAAATGTAATGTCTTCTCTCATGTTATTTTATTTTATTTTCCGTATATGACCCCCTAAACTATCTTTATTCCATTATTTTATAAAAACACTACTATCTTAAATATACAAGGATTTTTTATGATAATTATTCAAACTACACATCTACACACCTCCATATAATGGATACGAACATACTGTTTCTGTGGACGACGAACTACTGCCTCACAAAATGATGATTATTTAATTATCTACTACTACCTATCATGGTGAAAATTATGATGGAACTATATTTATATGTGATATATATTATATTTATATTCTCTCTATGCTTCTATATGTTTCATTTATATCATACCTTTATAGTTTCCATAATGGATAAATACGATAATTTCATTTGAGGAAGTGTCGATTACTTCCCCCTCAAAGTGATATAACTCATTCATTCCATACGTGGAATATATAAAGGATGGAGTTAATTAAATTATATATAATATTAAACTAGAATAATAATATATCTATGTATTATTATGATTTCATTCCATTAAATAAAAAATAGAAATGAAGGTAGCGTTCATGCGTACGTACGACTTACCGTCTCCATGAATAACGCATTTCATTTCTTATATCCAAATGTTATATACAATTATAAGTACATATATATATATATATAATATATATATATGATATCTAAATCATGAATATAATTCTAGGCATAGTGATCTTTTGACCACATGGATAACTTGTAATTATAAGATGTTTATTTTTGACTCAAGTACCAAATATCGAAAAAATGACCATTATTAACTTAAATAATTATGTAATGTTTATAACATGGTAATAAGTGATATAAAAGGAATAATAAACTCAAAGACGATCTTAATAAATTATATATTAACTTTAATTTATTACTCTGGAGATTAAATAATGAATGGGTCATGTTAGAAATGAGGTAAGGGAACTCCTTAACCTAATTTACATTCTTTTGGTTAAAATTCTACTTCTTAATTATGTCATTCTATGATTATGTGGGAAATAATCAGTTTTATCATATATTTTATTTATACATGATTTATTTGTAATTATAGATTATAGACGTAATCGATCTAATTTTATTTGCAAAATGGTCTTTGTATGATAACATTTCTCCCTCATCTTTTAGTCAAAGACTTCTTTTATGTTATGTCTTTTCATTTCCATTTTATTATGTTGGGATATGTTATTATATATCCTTATTTCTATAAATTTTATTTCCATGTGATAAATACCCTTTTGTCTCTCATCGAATCATTTTTGGAATTTTAAACTAACGTCATTAGGCTGCTGAATTTTTGTAAGGGTCTACGTCTCAGTCTCCATTAATTGAGGCATATCGTTATATTGTGTACCATTATTATCTGATAAAGTGTATAAACAACCCTTTTGACCATTTATACCATTAATTTCAATATTATCATTATATTTATATTTTAATTTTATGTTATTGTTCAATGATTTTTATTCAATAGTTTCTCAAGTTGTAATGGATTCTTTAACTAAAACATCATTTTAAATGTCTTAAAGATTTAATATTCTAAATCCTTATCTTTAATTTTCTTATTTTAGAAATTATTTTAAGGATTTATTTATATGGTAATTTGTTTTTTAAAAT
Source organism: Viscum album (assembly GCA_963277665.1). Taxonomy (NCBI): domain Eukaryota; kingdom Viridiplantae; phylum Streptophyta; class Magnoliopsida; order Santalales; family Viscaceae; genus Viscum; species Viscum album. The sequence continues at coordinate 409,614,249 of OY728142.1, forward strand.
GATAACTACTTTAAAATTTTCAATGTGGTATGATATACATTGATTCAAATATCTCTTTATTAAATTTTTTAAATGGTATTGAAAATGGTTTTGAAAAAGCATTGATTATGTCAATATATTGAACTGATGTCTTGTGATTGAAATGTGTAAATTTTATCTATCAATTATGGGTTATGATTATGTTATGGTTTATTTGCATTTTATAGTTATATAGGTGGTTCGGTGACAAACCTAGGGTAGGTGTGCCCGAGATAGCTCTCCAATGAAATGGGTAACATGACAGAGGTAAACATTAATGTTTCTCCTAGGAGATTTAGAGAATATAATATGATGGGTATTCCAAAAAAACTCTCTATGTATATGTGAATGATAAAATTTATGTATGATATGGATTCCACAAGTTTCCATTATGATTTATGATTTCTATGTGTTACTCATAAATCTTATGATTTCAGGATGTGTGTTGGGGAGCTTATGTTTTTTATGTATTGATGGAATAATGATTTCTTTTTTTTTATTTTATAACCCTTACTAAGATTTTTAAGCTCATCCCATGTTTTTTAAATGATTTTCATAGTTATAAGTTAGGGTAAGAGAAAGAAATAATTAAAGAAGATTTATATCAAGAAAAGAATTATTATTTTGTTTTAAGATTTTTTATTTTATGAAAAAATTACTACTGAGTATAATTGTCTATTTTATAATATTTGAGATATAATGTAATATTTATGGACTAATTCTCTAAAACTCTAAACCTGAAAATATTCTCAATGGGAATTATTTAATTAACTCATGATTATGTAATGTTTAATACTGGGGCCTTATAATTATGTTGTGTTATAATTTTGTGAACAAGGGGTATACTCACCCTACTATACATATCATACCACCACTACTAGTTGGAGAAATTTGGTGTACATTGTGGAAGAAAATATTTATTTAATAAAGTCATCTTATGGAACACATAGTGTGACCCAACATGGTTGTTGATATCACATCATTCATAAAAATAATGGGTGTGTGTAGACTTTATCATGTCTGTTATAGAAAAAGGAATAACATTTATATGAATTATTTGGTATTCGTTCTTATTAGTGTCCATGTTATGGTGGTATCAAAGTTGGATGTGGACTCACATTTCATGTAGTTATTTGTATAAATCCTTTGTTTTATATTTTTACCCCTGGACCAGTACTTATATCACCATTATGAAACCTCGTCCATTATTTATTTATATTTAATACTTTCTTTCAATGATGTTTACTTTTTCAATGTTTTTTATTTATGTTATATATTGGGAAATTATTTATTTCTACTATTCTTGATAGATAATTTTTTTATATATCCTTGTGGGTGAAGTTATTTCCAACGGTTTTTCATTATAATAACCCATGATTTCACAATAACTTCATCAAAAGTAAATGATAAATTATACAATGTATTTCACACACTAAACAAAACCAAAATAAAAAAAAGCAATGATTTTGAATATTAAATTTGATTATTAAAACATATCCATTAAATTATCTTGTTTAAATTAAAGTAACCTTATTAAAAAATCAACAATAAAATTAATAACAAATAACATTCGATTATGGAATTCTTCTTTATGAAGCACATTTTTTAAAGCTTAGAATAGGTGTAACTTATATAGGGTTTACCCTAGACTAAAAACAAACTGAACTAAAGTAATTTCATTTGAGAAAATATATTTATAAGAGACATTAATGCTCATGGATATTTCTACAAGATCTATGCTAGCTGGATCATCAATGGAAACTACAAAAAAGATTATCTGATTCTTAGTTCATATAAAAAATAATATGTGGTTATGTATGTATTAATTAGGGTTATATTAATATAAAATTAAATTTTTATATTCACACAAACACACACACACACACACACACATATATATATATATAATTTTAATACTTTTCGAATGTATATTTTTTATTATTTCAATTTATTATTAAAAATGCACTTTCTAGAAATTGGCATTATAAGTCAAGGGAATAAGTTTATAATGATTGAATAATAATAAGAAATGTGGATTTTATGATTAATATATAACACTAGATTAATTAGAAATTTATAGGAAAATGATTTGTTAATATACCAAAAATCATATTCTTATAAAAACAACATTTCACTATATTTTGTGTTTTTTATTAAAAAACATAAAAAATTTAGAATGTGATTAGAAAAATGTTAACATTTTTTTAATCATAAAAATATTAGTTAATGAAGTATTTTTTAGTTTTTATTTCATTTTTAGCTGAATAATTTAATATACTACTATTAAATATTCTATGGGTGTTATGGAATTATTAGGTTATAAGAAATATATTAAAATTTATGAAATTAGTTTCTATAAGAAATAAGAAATTTATACATTACATTATTAATTTGAAAATATTTATTTTTGTTTACAACCCTATATTTATGGATTTTTAACATAAGTAAAAAAACTCTCAAGAATTTTTTTAATACATTATATTTATATTATTTTAAAATTAATTTTCTCAATTTTAGAAATTAAATCAAATTAAATAGTTTTAAAATTTAGAAAAAATTGGGAGAAATTATATAACAAATATCATTTTAATTTTTTTAACATAATGCATATGTTATTTAGTAAAAAACAAGTTTTCACGGTAAAAAGAAAAATGTTAAAAGTAAAAATATTATAGTAAACGACTTAGATCATGATTAAAATTTGCATAAGAATGTGTGGTTTAGTACTTGATTAACCTTACCACAAATACTCTTCATTATTTCTTAATTTTTGGGTAAATTTAATTTAAATTGGTTTATAATTATTAAAATGTTGCTTAAATTTTCCAATGGAATCCCTTTTAACATATTAAAGGGGTTCTCCTCACATCACAACCCAAAGGATTGAAAATAATATACCCAAACATCTACTATACACTTATATACACCTTAAATATGTTATATACTTCTCATGATACCGTTCCTCAAATCTATTACCCCCATTATAGAGAATATAATCCAAAAAGTGAGGTATAAATTTCTAATTAGTTGTTTATCATTTCTCTTTCTTTATGTGCACTTATTAATAATATTTCATTAAAATATATTAAAATGATAACATTCGTATCACAATTATACTTATATTTTATTATAATTTTTGTTAACCATTAACCAAAATTTCACTTTCCCCATTAAGAAATATGAAAACGTGAAACATGCATATGTGAAGACTACCACCTCTATAGAGTAACATGTTTCTTACGATTAAGCATATAACATGTCAAGTTAAAAAAAATATTTTATAATTCTGATTTTTATAGATTGTTTAATTTTCTGTAATTACATTCTATATTACTAATCTATATTGTTCTATGAAAATTAAATCTTCAACCAAGGGTATGTGAGGATTACCACCTCCACGAATTGTTGTATTATATTTTTTATTACTTCCATTCATGGATAGTTATAGGAATGGTTTTACAGGATAAATATTATTTTTATAATATGAATAGGTCCATGTAAATAAAAATATAATTACCTATAAATTATATGAATGATAAAAAATCATTATAAAATTAGCCATCTTAAACAAGAAAATCAAGAAGTAAAGATTCATACAGTGAAATTAATTTGTATTCATAAATTATTCTCTTAATTATATATAATTGTGATATATCAAACTAATAAACACTGAATGATAACATATTCTACCAGTATAATGATATTTTAATTAAATCGTCTCATAATCATTCACTAATCATGTTATATTAATGTTTGGGTCAGTTTGACCACCTACTTGTACAATGCTATGAAATAATACCATTGATGACTATGAAAACATAATTAATGGTATAAAATGATACAAATATTTAAATTATTATTTTTTGTTTATAGAAAATATTAATTAATATATAACTCAATAATTTAGAAAATATGTTTCGTTGGTTAAAAAAATCTCTAAGGTGTGTTTATTATTGATTTTTTATTAAATGATATATAATTAAACACACATTAAAGAAAATTAAAACTTCATAAATCATTATAATTAATCCATTTGAGAAAATTAATTATATTTATATGATTATCTTTGGTAGAATAATTAATACTAACACCACTCGTGTGAAACTAGTAAAAAAGGTCCAAATTATAGACACCCAAAGTGGGATAATAGGTAAAACCCAAATAATATACATATAGATAATTATTATTAATGAAAAATTTAAATAGTTTTATGTATTAATATATTTATTAAAAAATTTATTAGGATAGTTATTTTCTATAATGGATTTTAGAGCACATTCGTGGAATACACTATCCAAGGTAATGGTTATTTGTCTCTATGTTTTATTTATTGACACATGTTTTATATTGAACACCATTTTATTATATATGGTTTATTCAGTACCATATTTATTTAATGTGGGATAATAAAATTGCATTTATTGATATTTTATGGAGCATTACTTGAGGTGTAAGGATCTTTAGTAACTCAAATACATTTCTTTGAGTAATGTGGTTTCTTTTGAACTTCTAACTTGAATATTACCTATTTTCAACTACATATAATTTCATCTTTTATCTATCTTGGGAAAATGAGTTCTTAATTAAAATCCCCTTTCATTAATTATTATCATTTCTATAATATTATAGTATGTTTTGAAAAAAATTTATCCTCTTAAGTGTTGGTCTATTATAAATGGATCCTTCTTTCAAGTAAATGTTTTCACCTTTAAAAAATATGATGCTTTATTATTTTGATATTCAAATATGTATTAATTAATGTGATATTTATACTTTAATTTACTACTTTTAAAGATAATCTTTGTTATTATATTTTGTGATTTTGATTTCTTTTTCCTATTCATCTATAAAGGGTTCTATTTTCCATGATGTTATGTTCTATATGTCACCTTCTAAATTATGTAATGATGTTCCTATTTTGGGTGATCGAATTTGGTATTAAATTTATCTAGTTTACGTGGTTGTTTATGTAATACCATTGGAAATGTAATATAAAGCCAATTCTTATTCATGGGTTTTAATGAGGTGATGATTAGATGTTTTCTTGTAAGACACATGTGTATGATTAATCTTAAATTGATAGGTGGGGCATATATGATCCTATAATTCAATGGGAAAAGCTTTACATCTCATTAGATAAAGGTGAAATGAGCGTTGATTCTCAATCCAAAATGGATAACTGGTTTTGATACCAAATCCACTATAGGAAATAGGTCAGGATTCCCAATGCACTATAGGAAACATGTTATGATACATTATTGACTATAACAAATAGACCATGATTCACGATCCACTATAAGAAACATGTTATGATTCTTGATCTAAAACATTGAATTTATATACTTATATTGGCTCCACACTCATTTTATATGAAACAATGCTATAATTATGGACCATTATTTAAGTCTCATGTTTTTATTGTCTTTATTAAATGATATATGGTTGATGATATGGGATTACTTATTCTCTAATAATTCCATATGAACAATTATAATTATTCTGTATTCTTTTAAGTATGAATTCCTCTCCTGATTATGTTTTCTCATTTTTTACTTTTCTCACCCTAGGTTACATATAGATATGTTTATTTTTATCATAATAAATATTTGAGAACAACCCTTTCATAAGTTTCCATTTAACAGGGAATGAGGATGATTTTAAATAAAATGATATTTAGAAAAATTTATTTTAAAGTGATATTATTTGGAAATATTTAAAATTCATTGTAAAATAAGTTGGTTATATTGCTAGACTGAAAATACACTAAACCAGTTAATTCTTGGAATGAAGAGTTTATTATTTAATGTAATGTTTTAATTATGGAAACGATATAGAATAAAGGAATGTTGTGAATGAGTTACCTCAGTTGGCATTTGAGAAGGGTTTATTTATTTTTTAAGATTAGTTTAGTTAACTTTGGTGTTATAGATATAAAACCTTAATGGAAACTATACAGTTGAGTTTTTTTGTATAGAATGGTATCCTAAAATATGATTATTGTCTTTTGTAGGGGGTTTTCCTAGTAATAAATCATTGTATGGATACTATAATCTGGATAAGGTTGTGACACAAATTAACGTAGGGGTATTCATCTAAAAAAGGTTGGGTAAGCATTCACCCATTCATCACATTGATGTACAATGAGTGGGCCTAATACTTCACACCTGGTAAAAAATTTCTGGGGGATATTCTTTGGTTGATCATAATCTCTTGAAGAATCACTGTGAAATATTGGTTTCCTAGTAACATCGAGGGATAAGGTTAAGAATAATGAGAGAAACAAACTTATGAAACCCTAGATTAAATGAAGAATGATATAGGTTAAAGTAAAACAATTATAATAAAATATGACAATATAATAAAAAAATAAATGTTGAATTTATTTTAAGGTTATGATAATTCTCCAATATTGATAATGTTCAATCACTCATGTTATGCCTTTTGTTTCTAACGACGTATAGAACTTGAAGGAACTGAATTGAAAATGTGTGTGAGAAAAAATTCAGTGATTTTCCTAATGAAAAACCCAATAGAATATGGCATGGACTAAGAAATATGGTGTTTATTCCGAACAAAATAACATTAAATATTTTTAATAATATAAATATAGATGAAAACCTAATTTTAAAGAAGAAGGTAATAAAGAAGACTCATGAAAATTCAAGCAATGAAGATGATAAAATAAGGAATAATCAACCACATATTTGTTGAAAATGTGTGAAGAATCACCAAGGGAATTGTCTCAATGGGACTAAAATATGCTCCAATTATAGAGTAGGGGGTCATTGAGAATCAAAATTCAATAGGAAAATGAAGAAGTTGGTTAGAATGATTTGTGGAAAAAACATGAATCCAGAAGCACCACTAATTGTCTAATTCCATGAGTGTGGAAAACATAGAAATTATCCAATTCAGTGTCCTAAAACAAGGATTATAATGATTTCAGTAAATAAAACCCATCAAAACTAAGGTAATAATGTGTATCCAATTCAATGGCTACTGATGAGATGGATTGTGATAACTAATTCCTCCACTTCATAATTATGACTATGGGTTTTTTATTTTAGACACTATAGGTTTCCTATATTGTTTTCCAAGTGTACCTCCATGATTTTTTTTAATATATAACATCTATATTTATGATGTTTGAATTTTTATATTTATTTTAATGGTAATATAAATCATAATATCGGTCCTTTAGATAGATATTAAATGTTTTCAGTAATGGATTCACTCTTTCAATATAAATTCCATATTCATGGATCCTGGTTAAATTACCCATGAAATATTAAATATTGAAAAAATAGTTGGGGAAGAGATAATTAATAGTATCCACTATGGATAGATATTAATTTCACTATAATAGAAAATGAAGATAAATTATTGTGTTAGTCATCATTAATTATTGAACCATTTTCAAATGTAGCCCCTAATGTTTCTAGGGAAGTTAAAAGCACCATAACAATAGTAGATGTACAATGGAACCCCCTCCACCACCATTAGTTAAATAATAAATGGTGAGTATGTGAAAAATTAGGAGTCCTCTATGTGTCCTTAGGGATGGGAGAAGTTCAAGACTTTGTTTTGATTCCACAAAGCACATGAGGACATGTGGTATGTGTATAAAGCCATTTAGGTCTTAGAACACCTTACTTCGGAACATAAAGAGATACCCATAGAATATTTTTCAAGGAATCCATACCCTATGAACCTTTATCTAAAAGGAATTCATGAAGAAGGAAATGTGGATATTCGAGTGACAAGAGATCTAGGAGATGGGTAGTTATCTATTGAGGATAGTGATGTAGGTGAGGGACAAGATAGGGTGGAAGTGAGTGGGTATGGTGGATTATGTTTCTATGGAAAGGGATGGGAATTATTTTAACATGGAAATAAATTATATTTATAAAGAGGATAAGTATTCTTCATCAAATTTATCATTCAACCTCATATATATTTCGAAACGACCAAGATAAAAAAGTTTAGAGGATGAGAGATATGTGTGTCTGGTGTATCTATTATGCTAATGGGATCAAATTTCAAAATTGAATTTTTGTGATAATATATACCTAAAATTATGACTATAAACATAATATAAAATAAAATAAGTCTTAAAATAAAAATATAAGAGGTATTTAACATAAATGTTTAAAGACCTCTATTTTTCTAGGCTATAAAGTTGAGTAGAAATTTGATTTTTTCATTCAGATTATCATGAGGGGTAAGATTTATTTTTTTCATGGTAAATATGATTAATTATTTCAATATCCACTACATTGGTCTCAGAATAGTATTTTTATCTCGGTATTTGAGTTTTGTGGAAATATGGGTCTTTAAAATTTTCACAAAATAATTAATATTTAATTAATTAATCATTAATTTTTCTTGTGATTTCATTTGGTAATGTCTATAAAAAAGATAATAAAATTAATATTACATCTTTCTAGTTCAGTATATAATGATTTTTTTCTTGGGTGTAACATAAACTCATATCGGGTATTGGGGCTAGGCCTGAGACCCTTTTTCATTTTCTGTTCTTTTTATTCCTTTTATTTTCCCCTTATTTATTTTCCTTCCAACAGTTCTCACAAATAACCCTTATTACATCTCCTTCACCTCGAGAAATATATTAAATGGTGATAAATTGAGGGAGATGGATATAGATAAAGAGAGAGATATATATTAAAGAAGGGTGGTTCCGTCATAGATCTCGGGGGAGTTGGATCATCGTGAGATATCTACATACCAAGGATACGATTAGAGCTTTAGTGGATCCACCCCAAAGGTTGGATGTTTTTAAATTTATGTTGTAAATACGTATATATTTACCAATTTATTGTTTTAATACATGATTATAAATATTATAGGCTTTATTTGTGATTAAATAGGTGAAAATTGATGTTTCGGGTCAGTTGTAGTGTTTTCCCAATTGGAAATCCCAACTAGAAGACATGTAGTTTAGGAACATACACGTTGTGTTATTCTTATTTTGGGGGATTCCTTTTTTGAATTATATTCCATGTATTAGTACTCATACATGTATCCAGTACATGGTCTGACAATCTATGTAGCAGAACTTGGCTGTGTAGGGAATAGAACCAGACCCCGTGTGGGATGCATGGCATGAAGAAGTACATAGATGGGAAAAACGTATGTTCTATCCTTTTGTGGTATAAATGAAGGTAATCTATGTAGATAAAATGTATTTTAAATTATTTACACACCATGTACATGGGTTTTACATTACATGTCTAGTTTAATTACACACCCATGTGGGGCTTTGAGAGTACACGTTGTGTACTTCATTATACAAGTTGTGTACTTCCCCCTCGGCATCCTTTTGAGGATATTTCATGTTTTTATACCCTAGTGTCAAAATTAAACATAATTGTAATCTATTTGATAATTTTCCACGTATATAAATATAGTGCAACCATTGGTGTGGTCTGAAGACTAGAAAGCGGTGTTTTGTGGAGAGCAGTACATAATGGAGAGGTTATTCCTATAGTAAATATTCTCAATTATCTCTTGAGAGCGAGACATAGGATAAGACAAACATTTGAGTAATTTTTCCTTGATGTTGTTTTTTATAAATAACCCTCTATATTATTTATGAATTTCCACTTTTAGGTGATATAATTTTGAATCAGTTGATTTGGATTATGTGGTTATTTATGTGATACAATTTGAAGTGTAATGTAAACCCAATTAATATTCTTGGGATAAAATTATGTGATTATTATATGTCTTATTTTGGATCACATGTGTATGGATAATCATTAAGTGATGGGAGGGCCCCTTATACCCCTCCAATGCATTGGTTAGGGATTTAAAAATCATGATTTACAGGAAACATTAGTAGTGAATCTTGGTCTAAAATGTTAATAATTTTTTGATTCTAAATACACTATTAAAATTTGTTGTGATTCCTAAAAAACATATGAAAAAATATATGGATTCTAAACCATCCATGAAAAAGGCCATGATGCTCGATCCACTGTATGGAAAAGGTGGGAATTTTTTATCCTAATTGTTTTATTTCTATTTTTATTAATTTCGTACTCCTTTGATATGTGACTATGCTATGATCCTTGACTTGTGATTTAAGTCTCGTATTTTCACATTCTACAAAATATTTTATATATTTGATCATATTGGATTACTTTTTCTCCTATCATTCTATATGTTCGATTTTTTTTATTTAATGCTCTTTTAATCGGATATTTATCTCCAACTTATGTTTTCCCATATTCATTTTATCTAACCCTATTTAACATGTTTAGAAGTTTATTTTTACCTTATTTTGTGTTTGATATCACCCCTTTCTTATTTTTCTATTTCATAGGGAATGCGAATAAGTTTAACTTGGTACATGTTAAGAAGAAGATATAATATAATAAAAATATAGGGAAATATTAACAAGAATTATAAAACTAGTAATTTATGTTTCTAGTCTCAAAATACACTAAACCTATGGATTATATGAAAATAGAGTTTATTATGTAATCTAATGTTTTAATTATTGAAATTATGTTGAATAGAGGCAGGTTTATCTCAGAAAACCTTATTCTTGGATTCTTAGGGGCTTGTCACTATCCTATGGTGATCAAGAATGTTCTTCAGGCCTTGACATATGTCAAATTAGGTGTCATATTCAGGGGTGTATGGGATTGGTTCATGAAGTTAATTTTTTTTATAAAGATAAAAGTTTATTCCATGGAGTTTTTTTGTACATTTTTAAAATTGAATCCCATAATGGGATTTTTCAAAAAAATTATTGAATAAATGGTGGAATCTTAATAATGAGTTAAATATTAGTATAACTATTCTACAACTAAAAATATATTATTTATTAATCAATATAATATATTAATTTCTATTAAGTTTCCATAACCATCCATGATAAACATTTATAGCATCACTCATATAGGTGGTTAAATAAAATAAAAAAGAACACATTATGATTAGTGGGTGAGTAAGATTGTGAAGTTATTATAATATTATAATTATGAATTTTAAAATATATTTAAATCATTTTTTTAATTATTTATGAATCCCCATTTTAATTTAATGGAAACAATGTGCATGGTTTATGAGAATGTGATTCATAACGAGTTTTCTTTTTTTAAATTACTGATATCCATAGATTACATTCTATTGTTCAATAATTTTAATTTTATACTTCATAAATATATTGATCAGATATATTAATCCTCAATATCATGAATATTATTCGAATATATTTTAAACCATCTATGTTATTTGGTGATGAAAAATGAAATAAGTTTTCCAGGGAGCTAGTTGTCTATACAGAACATGAGCAGCGTTTTAAATATTCAAATGGTTTGAAGAAGGTAATAATGGTTATTCCATCAAAAAATATAAATTCTTAGTTTAATTATGATATTTATTTTATTATTTTATCATTATGAGAATAAATTAGTTGGATTTATAAGAAGAATGAAATGAATATAAATGAAAAATGAGTGATTAAGTGTTTTTACAATATTCCCAAAGACAACTCTTTATATCTTATTATAATTGTTTTTTTGTGATACTAGAACCTATAGGAAATGAAATATATGATTAGATAGTAATTTTATAAGAGTTTGGTAAAGCTAAAAGTCTTATGGTGTGAGGATAAGTGGCGTGGTGACAGACTCCTTTCACAGTTGAGAGGGGTGAAACTTTTGTAAATATTCATTACTTTATGTTAATATAATGTGAATTTCAAATGAAATTGGTACCAAAAGTGGGAAATAATTTAAATGGTATGATTCCTAGTCAATAAAAATCTCATGTAAAAAAATATTTTATAATTTTTTAGATATATTAGTAATTTTTTTATTAGTGTAACTTTGTACTATAATTTACTTTTACCATGATAACATACTTTTTTTAACTTGGTGACTTATTTTTTTTCATAAAAATAAATTTACCCTTATAATAAAATATCGATATTATGATGAAAAATATTAATTTATTTTATTATATTAAATTTCTAAATATAATAAAAAATAATTCTAAAATAACAAACGTATAACACATAAAAACAATTTTAAAGAAAAATAAAACTTAAATTTCAAAATGTCGAACATAGATTTCTAAATTAAAATTTATTTTTTTAAATGTATAATTTTACTTATTAAATATATATTTGATCAATAATTTTTCCCATTTTTTCATATCAGATTAATATCAAGTAGATGTCAAAACAATTATGGTATTTGAAAAAATGATATTTTTCATTAATCACCTAAAAATTAACTCTTTAAAAAATGTAGAATTTCATCATAAAAGAAAATTCTGATATTATGTCCAAAAATAATGTTCATTTTTTCAAATTAAAAATATATATTTTAATATTTTAACTTTTAAATGGAAACATAAAATACTATGAAAAATAATCTTTATTGGAAAATGACTTTTTATAATATTAATTATTCTTTTAATTATTTACAATCAATTAAACATTAAATTTTTATTAATATATAATTCATATTAAAAAATCATCATTTAACCATAATATATTAAGCTTATTTAAATAAAAAATTCACAGTTCATGAAGAGGTAATTTTTAATAAAATTTTATTTTAAGCATATACTGAATTTGAACATATTACATTCTACTAATAACTACTATATTAGGGGTGATTTATTATCTATTATATATTACGATTTTATTTAATTTAACAATTATTTTGTAAAATTTATTTAAAAATAAAGAACACTTTAAACAACGGTTCTTTGAAAAATAATCTTCACCAAAATAACATAATAATTAATTATTTATATTAAAATTTTAATTTTAAGAATAAAAAGATATTAAAATAGTTATTTAGAACAATATAATAATTATATGAGAAGCATAAAAATATATATTTGTTACCAAAAAATAAATCAATGAAATATTATCTTTTTTTCATTATTGAATTCTCATAATGGATTAATATTTATCTTGCATTGAAATATTTTATCTCAATAAAATATATCATGGTCTTTTATGTATTGTGTTTCATATGAAAAAATAAATTCCAAATAATATTTATTTAAATGTAAGTCAGGGTGTTTCATTCACCCCTTTAAAAAAATTTCATCCTCATAATTTTAATTATTAATAACTAATGAAAAATTATTAAGTGTATGATTCAAGATGTAATTTATAACTCAATAAAATTGGTAAGACTAAAAAACTCAAATTTTACTTTATAAAATATATATATTATGATTCTAAACCATTTATTTCAAATAAACCCCATTATATGACTATATGTCATATGTGTTTCTTAATACATACATTTCACAACTTTGTTTTCGTGATCCGCATTGTAACAAAACACTAAAACCAAAATGGTTATAATCATATCCAATTATATAAAATTAAATTATCATATGAATATGAAAACAAAATCCAAATATTTCTTCTCCTATGACACCTTCATTTCAACCTATGATACTTTTGGTCCAACAATGGTATAATTGGACCAGTATATAACTATATTAAATTAATATATCTTGAGAAAGGTCATATTATTATTTAGTCGTCTGACTTAAATATCTATATATTACATCATAACCTTCTATTAAAATTCTTTATAATGTTTTGTAATGAGTATCTGAATCAACTAAATCATATCCCTTAAGAGTGTTCAATTAGGTGTGTATATATAAACACTTGTCGTGCACTAAGTGATGATCTATATAACAATAACCAATCATTTTAGGGTTATTACCCCTAGATGCATCTAATCCATAACCTATATCTAATTATTCGTATAGAGATAGGGATGTCATTTATTGGAAACCACACACTCTATAATTTACCATAAGTTTAGAATATTTTTGTATATATAGGGATTTCCCTTAAGGTTCTTCACAATTGTTCTCTAGTCATAATATAAAAAATAAATAAAGTATGATTTTATAATAAATGTGGTGCCTCTGACCTGAGCTCCTAGATATGGTGAAAAAAAACAAAATCTTTGGAAATTGGCATTGATACCAAGTTATATGACCCAATATAAACATATATATATTGTAAAATAATTAAATAATGTAAAAATTACATCTCATAAATTATTATCATAATAAATAAACCCAAATGTTTTGTATCCTTAAGGATTATCTACATACAAAAATATTTCACATAATTATGAACATTTATCTATAATCACAATATACAATATACCATTATATACATCCCACATGATATACTAATCTTTATATCATAGAGACTAAAAAGAATAAGAAATGGGTGGACTCAAATTCTAGATAGGGTAAAAATTTATCATTGAGTTATAAAGGATTAGACTATAATAATATGATAATATATGAGCATGTGAGAAAAAAATATCACTTTAAAATCATTTAAGAATATGAGACATCTATAAGCTAAGATAAAAGAGATGTAATCTAATGTGATATAATATATACCATGGAATATGAGGGAAGAAATATGGGATGGTGAAAATGAGTCATGGATCAAATAATTGTAATATAATGAAGAAATATGGTATAACAATAAGCATATTAAATCCTAAAATTTTGAACAAGGCTATCACCAATTATTTACATGAAAAATCGTGTGAATTTTTTTCCCATAATCATATCCACTCAATAAACATGTGCACTAAACTATCCATAATCACGTCTTTATACGACAATTGTGAAAAAACATATCCACAGTTATTTCCATAAAAAACATTTGAATAAATTGATCCATAACAATGTATCCTGAACCAAATCATGAACAATGCTACTATAATCAAGTCCCTAGATAAAACTTTAGGAAAACGTTTTCCGAAATCATATTCACATAGAAATATTGTGAAGAAATATATTCATAATATTTTCCACACAGAAAAATTGTGAAAAAATACTTCCATAAACTAATTCAGAGAATGAAATTATAATTAATGATATTTGAAATCATGTCCACCTAATAAAATAATTATATCAAAATATATAAAATTTTATTATTTAATAAGAGTGTTATATACCATACGATCACATAATAACAATACATAAAAAATTTCCCTATAAAATAAACCATATATCATATCAGGAATAACCCATGGGAAAATTGGATTTCATAAGATTGCCAAGTGGTGTCATATAAAATGATATCAGGAGTTAGATCGATTGATACCAAAAATTAAATCACCCAAAAGGATTCTTTCATGAGAGTGGATCAAAAAAACATAAATCTATATGAGATATAACCAATAAATATAGAATGTTAAATTTAATCAAAATCATAAAAACTGATTTCATTTAAAATTTTAAAACTTGTTGTAAATATATAAAGTTATTAATCATTGTAAAAAATTATTTTCAAAAAGGTACATAGAAGACCCTTTTTAAAACATCATTCATAAATAAATCCAAATAATAGAGAATTTAAAATGATATAAATTTTATCTAGATTAAATTTTTAATGGAAGATATAACATATAAACATGAAAGGAAAATGTTTTTTATAAATTTTAAAAAAACATTGTTGAAATTTTCTTCATAAAAATGTTAATAAAAAAATTTCAATGAGAGGTAAAGAAAAATAAATAAATATCACATAAGAGAATATATATTTGGGTTTAAAAATCATAATTAAAAACATTTTTATATAGAAATAATATGAAAATGAATAAAAAAATCCATTAAAGAAGAAGAAAATTATTCTTAACAATATTTCATTTTTATGAGTAAATAAGTCCATCAAATAAGAAGAATTAATGTAGTTATAATTCAAAAATGGGTTCATGTAAAGTAAATTTGAATCCCCATAAACATGAAATGTAGAATACTATAATACAATCACAAGTTATAATTTTTCTAACTTATAATTATAAAATTCTATAAGAATAATCATACATCAGGGAATGAAGGCCGAGTTATCAAAAACTATTATATCTATGGTATATTTTGTATCAAAATCCTTTGAATGAGAAAAACTAATTTGGATATTAAAATAAAATTTATTTCATGATAATTATTATATAAATACATAAAAGGGTATTATGTAAACCTCACATAATAAAATATGTGGTGAATATGGAATATGACTCAAAGAATGAAAATTGAGATGAGAAAAACCCTTATAAATGTCATAATATTTATAATAAAAAACCACTAAAATGTTTTTTATGAGAACAGAAATTAATCAATAGAAAAAAAATTAGAAATACATTTTTTTACAATCATAGAATAAAAGAAATCAAAATACAATAATGTGGTCCAAGAAGAAACCGTATAACTCAAAGAATAGAAATTTGATTTTTTTTAAATACCATTACAAGCTTAGTATCACTACAAAAAAACTGGCCATTAACAGCACTAGTATTTATCAGTGCTACAAAAACACTAATAAATAGTATATTTTTCTATTCTAAGGAACGTGATGATAAATTTAACCCTTTATTAGTGCTTTTTTTAGTACCGATAAGGGGTACCTTTTTGGTGCATTATTTTTAATGCTGGTAAATATATAATTCATTAGTGATTTTTTAGAACTGAAAAAGTTCCAAATAAATAAAATGAAATAAATAAAATAAATAAACAAATTCCAAATGAGTTTATATAATAAAAATAATACAAATATTATTAATTATATAATTATTGATGAAAATGAATAAATTGATAATACATTATTAAGTATTAGACATTTTATTAATTAGATAATTAGGAAAATAAAGGTTATTAAATTGTATATATTAAATATATAGATATATATATATATAAATGTATATAATTATTATTTATATATTACAAAATATATATGCACTTCACATTAAATATTCATATATTTATTGAATAATGGATTATAATTAAAATTTAATAAAAATTAAAAATATTGACTAGTTGCAAAGTACTCGACATATAATTGAATTTCGTTTGATTTTTCATTTAAACATTGATTAAATCCATGTTACATTGATTTCACATATATGTTATTAATGAATTTTTATATACAATGCACATAAATATGACTTATCTATTTTTTCAGTATTGTTAAAGTGTAATAATTATTATTTCATTCAATTTCACTCATTTTTAACATATATGTATGCACTTAAAATTAGATATTTATTAAAAATGAAAAAAAATATTTGTAAAAAAATATTTATAAATAAATATATTTATAAAATTATATACTTATAAAATTATATATTTATAACATTATATATTTATAATTATAAATAAATAAATATTTTTTCTAAGTATTTATATAATTATAAAATAAATAATTATATGTATTGAAATAATTATTAAATTTAAAATAATTTTACTTAAATAATGAATCTATTTACTATATTTATATTTCTATATATTTATTTAATATATAAGTGTATAATTATATAAATATATATGATGATATAAATATTATTTTTTTAGAAAATATCGATATTTATAAATAAATCATTATAATATTATAATAAATTTATTTATAATTGAATATATTGAATATATTTATTTTTATATATATTTATTATGTATATAAAAATATTTACAATTTTTTTTTAATTTTAGTTATAATTTTAAATCTTTTAAAATATGTTAAGTAATAAGTGCTAATAAAATAATCTTTATCTGTAATTTTTTTGTGCTGATTAAAATAAGGCTTTGTTAGTGCTAAACAAATCTCTGATAAAGTGTAATCTTTATCAGTTCTAAAAAAGAACTAAACAAGAGTTCTTTTGTCATTTCTTAGGTAATAAGTGATGATAAAAGTGTCCTGATCTAATTAAAACCCCTAACCAATTTCAAACCCATCATGATATTAGAAGCATTCCACGAAACCCACAAGCTACTGAAGCTCCTCCTCGGTGAATCAAAGATCAAATCACGCCACTTGACTACCGGCAGTTGCTCAAACATCTCATCCCACATCCAATGTTTGATTGAAATTAGTGTTTCTGAAGAGGGTCTTGGTTTTTCTTTAACCAAGAGAGGTAGCCCTTCTGATTTTATTTTTTTATTTTTTATTTTTTTATTTCTTCTATGATGATGTCGTTATTTTTTGTACGAGGATTATATACCGGTAGGGTAGGCCTTTCAATTTTCATAGTTTCCCATTTTGATTCAACTCGTGATCACTCATGGAGAGTTTATTGTTTTTGGAGTCAATGGTGACACATGAAGTCATAGAGAGTTGAGTTGCTTGTTTTATTTTGTTTAAATTTTTCAAATTAATCACCAAAAGTTATCATAAAATTTTTTCATTCATTATTTTATCAATATATTCCATTCATCTGAAGTTATTGAAATAAAAAATGGGTCTTTTGTATATGAGGGAGTTGGAGATAATTTAAGAAATTTTATTTAAATTATACTACTTCATATCCTCTTTTTTATACTTATCTGGGTTGCTGTGATAATTCAATGTATAAGTACATCCTGGAATTTTTTATTTAAATTTTATTTCTAATAGTTTTATTTATTTTTTTTGTACAAATTATTCCCACTGTGTTTTTTTCTTACCCTGGTGCTCATTGATAGCCTGAGGGGGGATTGAGAATGTGACATGGACACTATCATGATTTAGAATGACATTCCACCCATAAAATTTAAAAATATTATTCAACTTTCAATGGGTGTCGACATGGGTTTTTAGTCTTTCTTTTGAAATCTATAAAACACTTCCCTCACATACATGTATTAGAAAATATATGTCCCATGAATTCTATGAGTCTCCAATAAATGAAGTAAAATGTAAACTCACTAATCATTAACATTTTATAATTATTCATTGTTAATGTAGAAAATTATTATCATCATTCATCTCTTGAACCTCTAAATATTATATCATCTACACTGATAAACACTTTAAATCTATCCATAAAATTATTTTTTATGCAATGATTATGAACAATTACTCATTTGGTAAATTAATGATTAATTAAGAATTCATATAACTTTCAATACCATCTCTTAGTTCTTGTTTCAATTCATACCCCACCTTTGTCAATTTACAAACATTATTCACATATTAAATAATGATATAATTATCTATATGTTCGATGTAATTTCTATTCATGTAATAAATTAGTAAAGTCAAATTTTACATCCAATTGGAGTAATTTTAATTTACATATCATGGGTTAGTGTAGTAATATATCATCCCAAGAGTCTTCAAATGTTTTCAAATATTGATATACCATTAATTTTAAATTAAATAATACCTCTGGTTTCTAAATCACTTGTTCCAATATGTTTTTTTATTTTATTATATTTAATGAATGTTTATTATTCTTGTTTATCATATTTGAGTCTCATATTACACCTTAATTATATATATAATATTTTCATTTGCTTAGGGGATTTAAGAAATATTTTATGTGGAGTCATTTTTTCATAAATTCAAGTAACCATTTTCTTCAACATACTAATTTTTTTAAACAATAAAATGTTGAACTTACCATATTAGAATTATATATAAAATTCACATTGGATAATGAATATCGTATGTGAATTTATTTATTTTTTGTATAAAAATAATATTTTATAATCCCAATGGGATGGATATGATCCAAAAATGGATGCATTTTAACAATTTAACCAATGAATATAAAGATGTAGTTAAAGAGATCATCATGTTTTAAAGTGACCATGAAGATAAACCTTCTAGAATCTTATGTCTCAGCTTACCATGTTGTTAATCAACACAAATTAGTCCAAAAGTGTTGGAATAATATTGATGTCTATTTTTCTCCATTGATCAACAGAGAAAAAAATAAGGATTGGATGTGGATCAATCAATAATTTAATAACAAAACTAAGGATTATCTATCCACTTCACAACTATTGGTTAACTACCCCATAACATAGTATATGACATGAACATCCTACCTGACATCCCCAAGATGATCTCATCCCATACCTATAGAGAAACAATATAATTATATTCTTCAACAAAGGGAAAAAAATTTATTGAATAAGATAATTCATTGGGTAAAGGTTTTATAGAAAACACATATGTTTAAAGGAGAAGCATGATAATCATTAAATTATATGATGGAAAAGTAATCCCACTTGTTTAAATAATGAATAAAATTGTGAGGTAGAGAAGGAAAAGTGAATTTTGAATGGTGATATGATAGAGATGGTGGTGAGCTTGTATGGGATGAGGGCATCATGGGGACACCAGACATGATGTTCAGGTTAGATGCTATCCTAAGTGGTGGTTAACCAATAGTGGTGAAGTACAAAGAGAATCCTTAGTTTTTTTATTAACATTGGAAATTATGCACAACCAATACTTGTTTTTCCTCTATTGATCAATTGATCCAAATAGATATCAATATAATTAATTATCTCATGGATTCCAGACATCCATATAGTTTTTTAAACTGTAATAAAGTGCACATTGAATCCTTTTTTTGTTAATAGGTTATATTTGGACCAAATAAACCATTTGGAAAGATGTATATGTAATGTTAAGATATACTTTCTCTATTTTACTAAGAAAATATATAATAAATATTTATTTAATTTTATTTATTCCTTGTAGAGTTTATTTATTTTAGAAGATTTATATCCTTGTTTCATGTCTTTTCATGAAGAGAAATGATGTTGTCTACACACAATCATAGAGTCAATCTTCATTTTTTTATAGAAAAATGATTTTCCATATAATTAATGTGTTGTTTCATATTTTTGTTTAAATTATTTCTCTTTATTATTACTCACATTATCATTTTTCTTTATAGGTGGATTTGTTTGTTTGAGTTGGGGTGATCTATCAAACATTCAAGATTCTTATCTATTTGATCCTTTTCACACCTATAGTGGTACATTTATCACATTCTTCTAAATTACCCCGACTACCATTACTGGAGGAGAAATGAAGCCTTAGCTCTTCAATTACATTGTTAATATTGATGTTTTCATCGTAAAACCATTGTTAATATAATTAATGTATATTTTTTATATTTATGTTTAATTTATTTATTTTTAGTATTACTCATATAATAATTGTTTTTTATACTGGTGGATTATTTTT
Source organism: Viscum album (assembly GCA_963277665.1). Classification (NCBI taxonomy): domain Eukaryota; kingdom Viridiplantae; phylum Streptophyta; class Magnoliopsida; order Santalales; family Viscaceae; genus Viscum; species Viscum album. Next base: position 409,635,265 of record OY728142.1, read on the forward strand.
TTTGAGTTGGGTTGTTATATCCAACTTTCATAATTCCTCTCCATTAAAACCTTTTCACCCATGTAGTGGATCATTTATCACTTTCTTTCAAATTATTCCACTAACATTGAAGAAAGAGTAACGATGCAAACTATTATCAATAACAAAGTTAATATTTAAGTTTTCATAATAAAATCATTTTCCATATAATTAATTTATTATTTCATATTTATTTTTAATTTATGTATTTTTAGTATTACTCACATGATAATTTTTTTCTTATACAGGTGGATTATTTTTTTGAGTTCAGGTTCCTTATCCAACTTTTATAATAATTCTCCCATAAAACCAAATCACACCTATAGTGATTCGTTTATCAATTTTTTCAAATTTCCTCCTCTACCATTGCAAGAGGAGAAACGTCGATGACTTTTCTCAATTAAAGAGGTAATATTGATGTTTTCATAGTAAAATCATTGTCCACAAAATTAATGTATTATCTCATATTTATGTTTAATTTATTTGTTTTTATTATTACTCACATAATAATTATTTTCTTATATAGGTGGGTTTTTTTAGGTTGGGCTGATCGGTCCATATTTCATCCCTTTATACACTAAAACATCCACAAAATCCTTCTCCCTCAAAACCATTCATCCCTCCAATGTTGACATTTATCACCTTCCATCAAGTTCCCTCCACTACTTAATCACAAATGTAATATTGATATTTTCATAGTAAAATCATTTACTATAGAATTTATATATTAATTCATATTGATTATTAATTTATTTATTATTAGTTTTCCTCATAATAATTTTTTTCTTACACGAGTAAATTCTTTTTTTATGTTTAATTGGTTTGTTCGAAGTTTCCTATGTAGTGTTGGTAGTCTAACAAAGAAAGTCCATATAAATCATTGTAATATGGACAGTTATGATTTTTCTAAGACTTTAGGACATGCAGGAATCAACATAACCTCAATTTGGAAAATGAAGTGACTGGAATGACTCCAATTACTTATTTCAATTTTATAATTGACATTATATTTAGTGAAAAAGACAATCGAATCAATGTGTCCATTATCAGTTGAAAATTAACATTTGACATTAAAAAGTGTCACTCACTCAAAAATGAAATAACATCCTTAGATTTTCTTGATGATTTAGGGTATCGATTCATAAATAATTTTTGATGCGTAGAAATTGGTCTCATATCAAACTGATACATGATGTGATCCATATGATTCAAAGTGAATGTTTTAATTTCAAAATGACATTTTATTAAAAAAATACAAGTGACGTACTCAAAAATGAGAAACAAAATTCATATTTATTTTGATAATTTAGTAAAAAATCATATGTGATTAGGAATGTGTTGGAATTAGACACACCTCAATCTGATACACAGTGTGACCGGTGTGATTCTAAGTGTGTATTTATTTGAAATTGAAATCAATTTTTGTAAAAAACAAGTTGACCTACTCAAAAATGGAAAAACACATTCAGATTTTTTTGATACTTTAGCACAATGATAAATATGTGATTTTACATGTTCATGAATCATCCACACCTCAATATGATATATGGTTTAACTCCCATGACTCCAAGTATGTGTTTTTATTTAAAATTGACATCAATTTCAGTAAAAAGGATAACTAACCTACTCAAATTCAAGAAAACCCATTAAAATTGTTTAAATAAATTAATAGGATGATCCATAAGTCATTCTTTATGTGTATGAATCAGTCACACCTCAGTCTAATACACAATTTTAGCAGTATGAGTCAAAGTTCATGTTTCAATTTTAAAATGACATTTTAGTAAAGAAGCCATGTGATGTACTCAAAACAATTAAAACATAGTCATATTATTTTGATAATTTATTAAAAGGATCCATAATTAATTTTGGATATATTTTAATCATCCATACCTCAATTTGATAAATATTATGACTCGTATGAGTCAATGTGCGTCTTTTTATTTTAAATTATCATCAATTTTAGTAAAATGTACAACTATCCTACTCAAAACTGAGAAAAAACATTCGGATTGTTTTGATACTTTAAAAAAGGATCCATAAGTCATTTTTGACATGTATTATTCAACCTGAGCTCAATATGATATATGATGTGCCCTGTATAACTCAAAGTGTCTGTTATTAGTTAAAAACTGACATTTTAGTTCAAAAAGTGTCACTCAGTGAAAACTGATCAAAGGTGATTTTATTTTCTTGATAATTTAGGAGAACAATTAATTAGTTATTTTTGATGTGTAGGAATACATTTCATATCAAAACAATACATGATGTGATCATAATGATTAAAAAGTGAGTGTTTCCAATTAAAATGACATTTTAGTAAAAAAGACAACTGAAAAACTCAAAACCAAGAAAACCCATTCATATTGTTTTGATACCTTAATAAAATGGTCCACAAGTCATTTAAGATGTTTTTAAATCAATCACTCCTCTATCCGACACACGGTGACTCCTAGTGCATCTTTTTATATAAAATTGACATCAATTCTAGTAAAATTAACACATTTTGCTAATTTATTTATTTATAATAATACTGAAAAAAGAATCATTTTCTTATACATGTTCATTATTTTTTTTGAGATGGAGTGGTTTGTTCAGTAATACAATGAGTTGGGTTAGGATTAAAAGATAAAGAAACATTGATGTATTTGAATGTATGAAATGATTTTTTTGAGTAATGGTATGAACCATTGTTTAAAATTCTTATAATATAGTTTTTTGTTCATTTGTTTGTGTTGTAATTTTCATATCATTTAAATCTTATATTGAGAATTGTCTTTGTTGATATCTGGTGTGTTTCTATTATTGTGGTGTGTTGTAACATCAAATTGCAGTGGTGCTACAGTGTACTATTGTAGCAAACTATATTGTGGACCTTTATGAGAACTTTTAAAATTTCAGATAAAGGAATGCTTTATCAGTGCTCATAGAAGTGCTGATAATGATCAATTTTATAAGTTCTCAAAATGTGCTGATAAATGGTTTATTTAGCGACTCCAAAAGAAATCACTGCTCAAAGACCATGTATTTTAACCTCACTAATGTAGTTAGCACTTTTCTAGCACATTTAATGGCCAGTTTTGTAGTGGTGTATCTTTTAAAATTAAATACTATCAAATATATTAGTATAAAAGGGTTTTAATATCTATTTAGTTTTATAAAAAGTATAATAAAATAAACCATGGGTCATTATCAAATAAAAAACCATAACAATGATGTTAGTTCATCGTGATTTATACAAATATAATAATTCCAATATTATTAATGGTACCATAATCTGAATTTTCTAATACATTATGAAGATTAAATATCTTTCCGTATGAGTTTTTGGTACATTTCTTAAAGACAAAACCCACATAAGATTTATTTTATAAATTTTTAATGAATAAGAGGCAGTATCTTCAAAAAGAGTTAAATTTTAATATTAACATTAAAAAAAATATTTACTTATTAATATCATATTTTACTAGTAATTAAGTTTCTATGACCATTAATGATAATCAATCATATCATCATTCATTTCAGTGGTTAAACCAACCCGAACATGAACATGTTGTAATAAATGGATGAGTACGAGTATGAAGTGATTTTAATATCATAATTACCATATTATATATGATATTTGACTAATTTTGATTTAATTAATTATGCATACCCATGTTCATTTATTTGAATCATTCAGAATGGTTTTTGAGAACATGATTCAAAATGAGCATGTGTCAGGTAGTTTACTAATATCAATAGATTACTTTACAATGATCATTAATTTTTGTGTTATACTTTGACAAACATATTAATGAAATATATTACACTTTAATATCATATGTACTCATTCAATATATTTTATAACCATTCATATAATTTGTTGATAAAAAATATTATACATCGTTCATGGAGACCGTACACTACACATAACATGAGGTACATTATCAATTTTTGAAAAGTTGGGAGGAACGAAAAAAATTTAATTCCATCAACATAATAAAATTTAAGTTAACTTATGATATTGATGTAATTAATTTACTATATTTAGAATATATTTAGAGGAGGTATGAGAAGAAAGAATGGAATATAAATGAAAAAGAAGAGATACATATTTTTACCATACTCAACATGAAAACTCTTTAAGCCTTCATAGAATCGTATATTGACGAGGGTAGAACCTCTAGTAAATTTGAAAGAGGAATGGGTTGTGACTTAAGAAGAGTTATAAAAATATAAAAGGTTTTTGGTGTGAGGATAAGTGGGGTGGTTAAGAGATCCTTCTTTAATTGAGTAGGGTTACACTTTTGTAATTATTCATAAATTTATATCAAAGGCATTTCATATTCAATGAAATGTGGATCCAAAATTATAAAATAATAAATAGGTGATTATTAATAGTCAATAAATCTGTAATCCAAATAAATAAGTTATATGTTTTCATAAAATTCAGGGACTTTACTCACAATTTACAATTTCTCTATAATGTACTCTTACTACAATAACTTCTTTTTTCTACCTCGTTAACTTATTTTTATGGCAATGAATAAAATGAACCTCATTATCTAATTTGAATATTCTTATTCCAAATATTCAAAAAAAAATATTAAATAAGAAAAATTGATAAAAATTAATTTTAATATAATAAATATAAATATATAATTATTTATGGAATGTTGTAGATTATGGTTAAAAGTTCCCATAACAGGATTCAATATTAAAATTTATATTTTTAAATGTTAAATTTTACTAGTTGGATACAAAATTTTCAAACAAAATATTTCGTAAATTATAAAATCACATTTAAATCTTGACAATTCCATAAAAGATACAATATTTGTAAGAAAATATTTTCTAATATTCACCTAAAAATCAATCCTTTTATAAAAGTTCTAAAATTTAATACAAATATAATTTATTCCTCATTAATTAAAAAATTAAGTTCATTTTTTCAAATATAAATTTGAAACATAATTTTATAAAATTTTAAATGTAAACATAAAAAATAATGAAAAACTATTTTAATAAGAAAATGAATCCTTATAATATTAATTGTTATTGTTATATTTAAAGTAAATTAACAATTACATTCATGTTCATATATTATTTCTTTTAAAAAAAATACTTTATCATTATTAGACAATAGTATATTTTTTCATAAGATAAAATACATAGCATATAAAAAAGAAGTTTTTATTAAAATACCTTTTTAAGAATAATATTAATTTACTCTAATTACTTATAACACCCCAATATTTTATAGTTTATCTATTCTGTAAAAAATCAGTTTCTTCAATAGCTTGTGCTGTATGAATCACCGGGTTTGAGCACACCACAATATACTAAATTTTTCATTCAAAATGTCGTTATGAATAGTAATAACCACATCTTAAAATTTTAAAATTTTATTGTTCACTATAGACTTCATTTTTGAATTTGGAATATTAGAATAATCATAGGGTGATTTTTTGGTATTTTTCTAAAATGATTCAATTTTTGATGAATAGTGACAAACACTGCATTGTTTTTAAAACCGGATTTTTCCATTTAGATAAATAATTTACATTAAATTGATTTTCTAGTTATAATGGATAATGAATAAATAAATTAATCTATTTTAGTTCATAGGAATATTTTTGGAATTAGCATTAGATATAAAAATTTATTGAAATTTTGAACGTCTATTTTACCCACCATCTTGCCACATATATGAGATTAGCATTAAACATAATTTTCCCCATCCTATGAATATAATTTTGAAAAAAATAAATACATGATTTTTATTATTATGAAATTTATGATCTAATAGGATAAACATTATTTTATGGTCAATAGTAACAGTAGTAATTTTTTATTTATTTTCCACGGTTAAGGGTACACCAGGTAATTAAGGTAACAAAATAATATAATTATAAAATTACCATAACAATTGTCCTAATTTCATTTGATAAGTGTGTTTCATCCAAAATAAAAATTAGGTTGAAAATATGATCCCTTTTACGCAACTCGTGTTAGATTATGACATTTATTATATTTTATTTAAAGAAGAGTTAAAAATATCATATTCAAATTTTAATAATTAAATCATTTTTAATATGGGTTTATACATAAGATAAATTAAACTATAATTATTAGTGTTAAATATAAGAAACTTATCTTCATCGTGAAAATATATTTTTAATTTTTAGTGACGAAATAATTAAATTAAAATCTTTTATAATAATGATGCAGTAATTTTTTAATTAATCGAAGTATAAAAAAACGATATTTAAAATATAGAAATAAATTTAACATTAAATAATTAATTAAATAAATAAATTTTATAGATAACTTTGAAATTATAGTGATATGTTTTAAGTACTTTTTCAATGTTATAATATTGTTATGATATTTTTTAAAATGAAAATATTGAATAATATCAAAATTGACATAAATGATGATTTAAAATAAATAATAATTTATTAAATGGTAAAAAATTATTAAAAATAGAGAAATCACAAAACTATCTTGGATAATGTTAAATCTTTTATAAATTATCCAATTGGGTTTCTTTTTCATTTTATAGTAACTATATTAACCTAATAGTTTAAAAAGACAAGTAGTTATGGTAATAGTAAAATTATTTAGCTAAGGGTCAAAGACAAAATTTAAAGTTAATATTGTGACATAAATATGTATAAAATTTATTTTTTGGGTTGATATAGACCCATAATCATAATATACTATAAATAACTAACTTTGGAAGCTATTTTAACTTTAAAATAAATTTATAATAAATTCATAGTTTTCGAGTTTCTTAAAGGGTCCCTCCCCTCTCCTATAAAAGGTCACCTCTCGTCTTCTTGTATTCAAAGATATAAAGATATTTAGTTTGGAAAAACCTGACCATTTCTCCCTAAAAATTACCTCAATTCATCCTAGATTCGATACGTTCGGTATAAAACCAACCTAAAGAGTCCTTTTGTGAAAATCAAAAGGAGACACTCGAAGAAGAGTTAATTGTTTCACAAACTATTACAATGTTCTTTTCTTCTTCTACTTCCTTTTCCTAAGTTGTTTCCATACTAAAGTAATAAATATAGTATATAATATGTTATAATTTATTATTATAATTATGGTACTACCATATTATTCCATTTACCCATCCTACAGAAACAATATCACCATACGTGCTTAGGTACGACCTACTGTCTCTGTGCCATGGTGTAAACAATTTTTTGTATAAACTTTATTGAGATGGGTATACTGTTGAATATAATGGATGTAAATAACAAATATGACATGATATTGTATCTTTATAATTCATATTCCATCTAATTTGATACCCTTTACCATTACAGAGTGATCACATCACTCATACGTATATAGAACCTACCGTCTCCATGACGTGATGAGATTCATTCTCCACGTTAACCACTCAATAATGATTATAAAAGTATATATAATGAATAATTATGAAATATATTACATTATAATTCTATTTTTAAAATATATACATATAAATATATATATATTTCATTTACTTTCGTCCATTTACTGAAAAGTTCAAGACCCGAGCAAGATTATTCCTGAAAATTTATTTAAAAAATAGTAATACAACGATACAAAAATATTGCGGGACAACAAACACCACCAAACCAAAAAATTGAAAAAAAAATGCCAACCATAATGACTTCAAAGTCCACAGACCCACAAAAAAATCCTTCAAAAAAACTCACATGGTCTAAAATTGAACCCGCAGAAAAATGACACTATAATAGTGGTCCAAAGACCCACACCGTCACTTTACAACTATCAAGAATTCAGCCACATCCCAAGGTCTCCCTCCCACCTTGAGATCCCCCCAGACATCATGAAGCTTGTCTCGAATACGTCACCTCACTGTACTCCTGATGCTCTACCTGGTTCCCGTCACCGACTAGCAACACAGTGACCCAACCGACCCTTGCTGGTATCAGATCCACGACAACATGAAGATCTCGTTCAATCTAGCTTCGTCCCGAACCACTCCGGTAACTAGTGCTCGTTATGCCACTGATCAGGCCCACACTGAGACCTAAAAGGAATCACCAGCCATTCCCTCAAGTAGATCTTGACACCTGCCCTCACACGCTCCCAGGTCATCCTCCCAGAGGTCAGTCCACCGAGATCAAAGATCCATCACACCCCATGAAGCTCCAGAATCATACAGAAAACCACGAACCCCCTTGAATAACAAGTGTCCCTGTCACATGCCTTCGACTGCAACACTTCATTCCAAATCATGGACCTACGTTGCCAACACCAACACCACACCATCACCGTATGGCAAGATCTCACCGCGAGGATGTGTCCCCTCATTGGAGCTTCACTAGTCTGATGTAACCACCGAGCAGGTGACCAGATCCTGTCACCTCCAGCACACATGCCCCATTCCCTATAATATGATAAGAAAACAGAAACATCATTCATGTGGGAATACGACCCACCGTATCCATGAATGATATATTCCATTTCATATATATATCTTTTATATTTGTTTATATACTGAATATATATGATATATATATATATATATATCAGTTTCTACATTATAGATGTAATTAAATAATGATCTAAGTAATATATTCACAAATAACAAGACAAAACATGTACAATAAACAAAGTAATTATTACCTGAAATGTGTCATTAACTTGGATGTTATTAATAAATGGATAATATAAAGTCATATATGAAATCATAAATATTATTATGATTCTGATAAAAGTTAATAATATGTTTAAAACCATTATACAGGATTTTCAGACTCGTACCTATAGTATCAAACCTAAGGTAAGGGAATTTTCATCTCACTTTTATTTTTTATGAGATATAAGCCATGTTCACCACCTATTTCCTGTGTGTAGTGTATGTAATAAACCTATTATATTTCATATCATGGTTACATTTAACTTCACGGTATTCAAATATTCATTTTAAGATATTAGGATTATGATTTAAATGTTCAAAATGGTATGGGATGCTTTGAATGTTTAAATAATCAATCATTTCTCCATTTCAATATTCTTGATATTATTTTACACAACTATTTATATGTATAGAAAATGATTATAAATGACATTTTATAGTGATTTTTAATTTCATTAAAATGTTTTCAATAGTAATATTTTATGTAATTATTAATTCCATAGTCTTTTTATTATCTGATATTTATTTTACGTAATAATTTAAAAAGACATATTTGTCCTATATGTCCAGGTTTCTTAAAAATGTATTTTAAAAAATTCAAACTAATATTATAAAAATAATTAAAAATAATTTTCCCCATTTTTAATTTTATAAAAAGGAAACTATTTTTCACTTTCCCTACAGGTTACTTTGTTTGACTTGTTCGACAATGTATGAGAATAATGTTTTTTAAACTTATACGGTGTTAGTGGCTTTTTCCACAATCAGGACACCTTAATGTTATGATGATTCCTTTACAAGATTATGAGGTTATTTTCAAAATAATTTTTTCCTTTTAAAATTACATGGCATTTAATTTTTTTAATGTAATAAAGGGATATTTATCTCTAAGAGTTTTAATGATTTTATTAGATTATTTTCATCTATGTAAAAATCATTTATTGGTTCTTATTTTTGATTGAGGTTGATTCCTTATGATACAACCTAAAATATTTCATTTAATGGTTTATGAATAGTTTGACTATGCATGTGCTACATTATACCATTTATGATTTATGAATAATGTATTAATATTCCATATGATAGTTTTAATATGAATGTTTATGTTGGTTTTGTTTTACCCCTTTCAAAAGCGGAATATATTGGACTTAGTAAGTGATGAGAATCGCCTATTATTTCCCCTTAATTCATCGATAGGTCTCATGAGATAATTTTTTTTATTTTTTACCATTTATTTATGGTCTTGGAATGAGGCCTTGAAGTTATGGTTATGATGTCCCACATTATGAATTCCCTCATTATGAAATTATATTTTGATATTACATGTGATTATTCGATAATTAGAACATCCATAGGATTTTTTAAATTGAATTATTTTATTTATTGTTTCCATATTAATCAAAATATTATGTTCAAAAGGATTTTTTTTAGTTCATACCTTTCTTTAAAAGAAAATTCTTACTTATAAAAGCTTATGTTTTATTTTTTACCCTTAATGATCATGTGAGCTCGCCTCTTTCTTATGTTTTATTTTCCTAGGAAGCTAAGAAGTGTTTTATGATTGATATCAGGGTTATGATAGAAGAATAATGTAATTCTATATGAATTATTTATATTTCATATTATATTTTAAATTGTAATTAAAGGATAATACATGTAATTTTTTTCCAAAACAGACAAAGCGATCGGTCCTTTTGGATTTGATTTCTTGTAATCACGAAAATATGATAAAATAATGCACTGGTTTTAGGTTTCTGGGGTTGAGGTGTTACATTAATTTCCCAGTAATTACTATTAGATTAATATTAATATATTTTCTTGAAAATATTATAAATACATTTCATTAATAAAATTATTTAGTCAAGAGTAAATAAAAATAGATAACACATAGAACAAACAGTTATCTAAAAAATATTCACCTAATAACATTAAAATTAATTTTTTATATTTTAAAATTTTAATTTTATTATTCCATTAATATTAAAATACTCTTTTAAATCACATAATATAAGTATGTAATGTATGACATTATATTTTTTTATAATAAAATATATCAATTAAATGTTATAATTTTGTTTCATTATGTCTTTTTTATAATGCATTGGTATTTATCAATAATTATAATATTTTATTTTTAGAAAATGTATCATATTTTGTTTTAGTTTTTTCTTTCATGTAAAACAAGCTACAATAAATAATATTTATTTAAAAGGAAATTAATACTAATATCTTATGGTGCTACTTATCCCTTAATAAAGATACATTTTCCATGAAATCGAGATTAATCATGAGTTGAGATAATATCAATCCTATACAACCTATATATTTTATCAAAATTAAAATTTTGACTAAATCTTATAAATTTTTATCACATGTAATAATCTTGGTATTTTTGTACACTTAGTTAAAACTGAATTGACTTCCACGATTTTATAGTATGTTGTTTAGGCTTGATGAGTATCATACCCAATTACATTCTATTTTGAAAAATTATCTAATATATTTATATTGGTATTAATGTATAAATTCATACATGTATAGAACCTTTTTTATAATATCAATTTGAAGGATCCATATCCAATGTTCAATTAAATAAAACCAATAACATATATATGAAAATATATACGGTGTACTTTAGGTGGGCCAATTTAAATATAATTTTACCAACTTATATCACTTGAGTGATCAATTGTATCTCTATACAAGGGATGATTCTAAAACTAAAATTAACATGTCATGATAACCCAATTTGATGATAATTAATTTCATGAACCATCTAGATTCCCTTTTACACTGATACTTGAGCTGATACAGACATGACCCAAAGGGTGTTTCTAATCCTGATGGGTTGGATACCAGCACCTGACATCATACAAGATAAATGTGTGAATGAATTTTCTAGCTAAACAGTGTAAGATAATGATACATATCAGTATGCTCAAAACTACTAAAGGAGACACTACCAGAAATAAAATAGGTATATCGAAAACATGAAAAGTACATCAACAATTTATTCATTAACTAGAATCATAAAACTCAGACATGCTAAAGTAATCAGCACTCCATGCCCAAATGCTCAATAAATCCCACCTCCTCCAAGATTTGCATCCCCTTTACTCAAACATGGTGTTTGAATATCTTAAAATGCCCAAATTCAAAGGTAGGATGTGAGCGGAAATCCTAGTATGGCCGCACCATGTGTTTTATAATAATATTATAAAACAATAAATTAAATCATGCTTTTAATTTTAAATAAAACGTGTTTTACATTATAATTTTATATTAATGAAACATGTTTTTCATCTTCAATAATGAAAAAATTTGAAACAATGGATTAAGTAAAAATTTCATATAATTTTTTTTATAAATTACTTGGAATGAGTAAAGAATTTTCACAATCAAAAAAAATATATCAAAGTAATCGCAATATACAACATGTCATATTCCCTGAAGTATGATAGTTTCTAGTTATATGATCCTTACACTATAGTATCAGTGATCATGACATATTTTTACACATTACTCTCTGGCTCAAGATGAATTGGTCTCATCAAAATTACATTAGGAATATTATATACCTAACTATATTTATTTTTATAGTTTTCATCATCAATACATTTCTAGGAAATTTACATCCTTGAATGCTTTTACAAAACAACCCACTAACTTCCTGTACTATAATGTTCTGAATCAATCAATCAATAATGGGAAAATCATTACAAATTAGTTTGAAATACAATTTCCACATTTGGAGTTTAAATATTCCAATCTCATTTGACAAACCAAAAAATATTTATTTTCATCATTTCATACCTTTTCAAAATAAAACCAATCATATATTCTCATCAAATCCATTTAATCCATTTTTATCAAAAATAAATTTATAAATCAATTGATAATTTTCTCATCAATTTCAAATAACACCCTTATTTCCAATTCTATTTGATTCGTGGGACTTTTAAATTATTCTATACCAAATAATTTTCAACTACCAATTCACATAAATGTTTTTGTCCCAAATCCATTGAAACAAACATCAAACATCAATCAACTCAAGGTTAAATAAATTGGAAAATCCTAGATGGAACCATATACCTTTTTCATGGAGATCACGCAACTCACCACCCAAAGTGGGATTTTCCAATGACGAATAATGAAAATATAGATTTATAAATCCAACCTAGATTCAATAAAAAAAGAAATCAAGACCATTAAAGAAATTATTATCAAAAAAATATTATAGAGGAAAGAAAGAGAGTGAGGGAGAGAAAAAAATGTGATAAGAATCATTTACCAGATAGGGATCAAATGAGATATTCCACACATATATTCACCTAAGAAAGGATTTATAGAAGATAAGAGGTGTATTGGAGATCTTATAAGGCCTAGGAAATCGTGATATAAATAGTTGGGGTCTAGAGACAGGTTAAAATAGGATTCAAAAAATTTTAAAATAATTTTTAGAAAGAAAAAATTATCATTCACATGATTAGCTAGGTAGGGCCACATGGTTAAACAAACAATGTACCGTAACCATGTGCCCATATATTAGGGTGAACAGTTTCTACTTGGTGGGTGTGCAGTTTTTCGAACCATGTTCCAACTGTGAAACCCACCACTTCCATGAGTTTCATGGTTTACACTAGGTGGGTGTACTGTTTGGGAAAACCCTACACCAACTACATAAACCTATTACATTCCAAAAATTTTAATTTCCCATAGAAAAAATATGAGGCAAAGCCCATCCAATGCATGATCAAAATGGATGGTCAAGGAGTAAAATTATAAAAGTGAATTTATATTACAACCTACCCACTATAGAAACATTCTATCCTCATAAATCATATTAAGAATTTTTCATATCCAAAAGATGAGGCTATTGTTCTATCATTACTGCCACTTTTTCCCACATCTAATATGTATTAGAACTGTGCTGCTATAACACTTGAAAAAAAGGTATCATCATCCCATGAAGTAACATGGATTCATAATCAACTATCCCGATTGGATTCCCACTCATAGATAAATCAGGCTAGATATCCATATTACTACAACTCAAAACATGAGATCGATTCGACCTATATTTTTCATAACTTCTTTACATAGAACTTGTTATGCATCAACTTCAATTGATAAAAATGTTATAAATGATAAGATACATTCCCTACCTACTCAATGACCAAAAAAGTTCCCATAAAATGAGGATAAATATTCCCATTCCTCCTAAGGAATCGATGGCCTAAATGAGGTGAAACCTTCAAGAACACTTGGAACCCTAATAAAAACTCCAACAGTCTATGATCAAAATCAACTTAATATTTATATGCTATGTGTTGTCAACATTATCTAATGAATGAAATGAATATTTACTCTCATCAATCAAATTATTCTTTATCCAACTAAGGAACATTCATCGATCTTATATTAACACAATAGAGATTTACAGGGCTAATCATACAAGGCCTCAAAAGGAACCATTCTGGTCATAGACTCATATCTATTGTTATAAGAAAACTCAACCAGTCCAAAATTTTAATCCCATGATCCACCAAAATTTAGGATGGATGCATCAAGAATATCCTCATGAATTTGTACATCCCTCTTTATCTATCCATCCTTCTATGAATGGTATGTCAAGATCAACTTGGCATTGGATACCAGTTCATGTGAAGGCCTCTCTAAAAGAAAGATGTACAATAAGGATCCCTATTATAGACTATATAAGATGGTAATCCACTCAAATAAAAAATCACTTTCACATACTAGTTTTCTAACCACCCAAATATTTTTTGTATCCCAAATGGGTATACAGTGACCCGATTTGGTCGTCCTGTCGATCAAAAAACATAGAGAATTATTATTTATCTAGGTATATAGAAAACCCGCCACAAATTCCATAGAGATATCATGCCACTTTAAAGTAGTCAATGGATGTGGATGAAGAAAATTTGAAGGCTTTTGAGGCTTATCCTATACCTATTTGCAAGTATAAAAATGAGAGAAAAAATAAACAATGTCCTATATCATACCCAAAAAACAAAATTTTCACCGTATTTCATATAACATCGTTATGGTTATTGGGTGAACTTCACATTGGGTTTTTGAAAATCCACCATCACATATTTTTTCATAGATAATGTCATGACAAGATAATTCAGAAAACATAGAATACCCTACGTGGAGAAAAAACACTCATAAATAGTATACCCACCATAAAGAGAGTCTATAATGATACATAATTCATCTTCAAGATATTGTTCCTGATGAACCATATTTAAAATAGTGGAGGTCAATCGAACACTAGCCCAGACTACCTTGACCCCCATTTCTCAAACACCAATGTGAAACTATGAAAAGAAATTCCATCATGTTCTAATATTCCAATGTTTTTTTCACAACATGGGTCAAATGTTTCCTTCTCAAAGCATCTAAAATGACATTCCTTTTTCATAGTGTATAAGAAATATTGAAATCAAAATATTGTTGGTACTCCACTAATAACTACTATAAGATACTAAAATATTTTTTAAGAATATATAACTTGATCACATATGATCAAAATAGGTGTTAATTCTTCCCTAGAAAAGGTAATGCCACCAAATATTAAGTGTATGCATCCCGACTATGAGTTCAAGTCATGGATTAGATAATTAATTTCATGTGGCCTAATTTGTAGAGATACATAGGCAACAACATGATATCCCTTCATAATAACCCATCCCAAACCCAAACCTGAGGTGTTATATATGATGTTAAAGCCCTACCTAGCCTCTAGAAGAGTAAACACTGGTGTTGAAGTCAAAATACATTTCACAAAAACATATTAAATCCTATATTTCTTATCCCAAAAAATTACATAAGTCACATTTAAATAGATTGGAATAAATTTGGTAATTTTTCAATAAATCCATTAATTCTTTAAAATGATAAAAATGATCTTCCTCATTCATAGATTAAAATACGATTTTATCCAGCTATTCCACCATGGATTTATTGAGATACTTATGTAAAACCCTATTCATCATATCTATAATGACTAAAAAATCATTTTTTAGATACAATGGCATGAAAAGATACTCAAAATATCCAGATCTACTTCTAAAGTTGGTTATCTGAATGTTAGATTCTGTTATGATCAACTGGAGATAGCTAGATCAAAGCTCAATCTTAGAGAACCACTTTTCCTCTTTTAACTATGAAAATAGATCATCAATCCATAACAATAGATACTTTTTCTTTACCATAACTCAATTTTGTTTTTTCTATTCAATACATAGGTTAAGTGACCCGTTGGTTTTATTAGAAAGAGATCAATATTCAACCTTTTCCAGGAACCTTCTTGGATAACCTGGTACTTTGATACACAGGCCCACACTAACATGGGCTAAAGGGTGTTCCCGATCCCCATCGATTGGTGACTAGAACCTATAATCATCCATGATTAATTTGGCAACAAATATTTCACATAATGAGTGGAATATAAATTCAAATATTAGTATGCTCAAAACTCATCAAGGATACCATACCAAAAATATAAATGGTTATATTAAGAAACTAAATAGTACACCATCAAATTACTCAATAATTGTAAGGATAAAATTAAAAAAATACTAAAGGAATAAACACTCCAAGCCCAAATGGTTACGAACATCCACCTATTCTAAGAGGTGATTTTACATTACTAAAACATGGAAGAGGAAAATATACAAATTCGCAGAGGAAAAGGTAGGGTGTGAGATAAAAGCCCAGTAGTATCTCAACAATTGTTCCCTAATAAGATCCAATAATAATAATGTTAATCACGATTTCATTTTGACATAAAACGGAAATTATAGTACATTTTTGTATTTAAACAAAAACATGCTTTTCATTTTGAATGACAGAAACATTTCATCCAATGTCTTAAGAAAAAATTCCATATAAAATAGTTTATTTAAATCACTAGGCATGAGTAAATTACTCTCAAAATCAATGAAATTAATATAAATGTAATCACAATAAACACCATGATCATCTTATTTATGGTAAAATAGTTTCTAGTTATAGGATCCTCACACTATCATATTTGTGATCATGTATATGTATACACACATGTCACAAGTTCAAGATGGATATGACACTTCAATGTTTCATTAGGAATATGATCTACCCAAATAGTTTTTTGTCAGATTTTTCTTCATGAATCATTTTTTAAACAAATTACCATCCCAACTTGCTTATACCAAATAACACAATAACATCCTAGGCTCAAATGTTCTCCATAAATCAATAAATAATGGTAAAATCATTTAAAATCAGTTAAAAAATACAATTTCCCCATTTACAGCTTCAATATTCCAATTTTATTTCAAAAACGTAAACATTTTATTTTTTCATCATTTCATGAATTTTCAAAATAAAATGAATAATAGGTTCTTATCAAATAAATTTAATCCATTTTATCAAAAAAAAATTACCAATCACTTCAAAAATTTCACTCAATTTCTAACCGCACCATAATTTCTAATTCTATTGCAATTGGGGGATTTCTATAAAAATACATACCTAATCAATTTTAACTAACAATTCCCATTAAATTGATTTTTCAAAAATTAATTTAAAGAAATTTCAAAAATAAATATATTAAATTTTAAATAAATTAGACAATCTAAGACGGAACCCCCAGCCTTTTTCACAAAGATCACATAATACAACACCCACAACAAGATTTGATAATGATGAATGATGACAACAAAAATATAAAAATCCAAACAATATTTGAGATCTAAAAAAACAAAGATTAGATCCATCAAGAACATGATGATATAAAAAACATTATGAAGGAAATAAAGAGAGATTGATAGAGAAGGAATGAGAGAAGAATCACTTTTTGGATAGGGGTTGAATGAGATATCCCATGATTTAATCCACCTAGGAAGTGCTTTAAAAGATCCAAAAGAGTTACTTGAGAGAATACAAGACCTAGGAAATATGATATGATGATTTGGGGTTGAGTGGGAGGTAAAAAAAGGTTCATTAAATGTTAAAATAATATTTGTAAATAAATATTACCTTTCACATGGTTAGCTGGGAAGGGCCACATGGTTTGAGAAACTGTGCACCCTAACCATGTGCCTCTCCACTAGGGTTCATAGTTTCTATTAGGTGGACGAAAGGTTTTTTAAATCATATTCCAACCATAAAAACCCATAATACCAAGGGTTTCATGGCTTATACTGGGTGGGGTATGGTTTGGTAAAATCGTGCACCAACCATGCATAACCCATAATTTTCAAAAAATTTCAATTTCTTAACAAAAAAACTTGACACAAACCCCAAAAAAATAATGATAAAAGAGTGGGGTCAATGAGTACCTAAAAAATAATAATAGGATTTTATAATCAATGAGTTTTTTCCAATTAATACTTATATTCTTGGGGCTTTTATCATATTATCTACAATTCTATACAAATTATACATAAATGAATAATAATATATTACCATTAATATGTATTACATGATATATAATATCACCAAACCAATAACACTTAAATGAATTTAGGGATAAAGAACTAAAGGTATCAGACTTTCACCAAATTCACTCACCCATATATATAATACCCTTAGAACTAGGGAGGATTTATTGTTTTTTATATATGGGTATTTTATAGGGAATTCATAATATTTTACTTTGTAGTATCTCAATACTTTATAATATTACCTTATTAGTTATCTCTCAGATCAGATGGAATTTATAAAAAATGTGTTTAGTTATATAGTGATACCCATTCTCTATATATTCTGAAATCGGTATATTATTATTACAATAGAGTTCAATCAGATGCATAATTCTTGGAACCACTCTTATTTTGGTATTAATATTAATAATATAAATGAAATAATTACTTGAATTATATGTGATGATATATTCAAATTCTATTAATGAATTTCAAAATATTGATTTCTCATAAATTTTACAGCTTAATGCACTACCATTTAGAAAAACAAAAATTTTAACTATGATATTAAGTAATTTTTTTCAATTTGGAATCTAGTAACGATGTACCCATATATGATGAACTATTAATTACAAAAAAAATCATAAAAATACATCAGTAGTAATTTTTAATTACATATGAAAAATATTCAAGACTACCAAATGTGATTCAGTAGGATTTTATTAAAATATACACATCATACTTAACACGTAAAATACACATGTATTAGTACACACCATGAAATACGTGACTGGTCTGTTAATAAAATCATATAGAATATTAATCGTGTGTTATTTTTCTTTAACTGTTAAATTAAACCATGTATTTGAAATTCTCTAACCATGAATCATTTGTAAAGAAACCATTTTATAGTTTTACAGGTTAAACATGATTAACACTTTATAGCATTTTAGGAATTTTTAACAAGATCCAAGAATTCATTTAAATCCATCCATATAGATATTCATACCATGTATTTAAATTTCTTTCATAATATATTTTATTAAGAATAATTTTCATATCCACTTTTTCAAGGATTACAACACTAAAATTACATTTTTAATGACAAGTGTGTCCTCCACATACAACACTATAAATAAAATTATGCTAATACTAACCCATTTATATACACAAGGATTAACCTTATTTTGAAAAATGTAAAACTATTTTATTATATTAATAAAATGAATATTACAACACCTATTATCATTTTAAACCCCTAAATAGATTATTGAAGCCTACAAATCATTACGACATTTCCAGGATATTCAAAATCATTGGGTTGAATCATATATACATCCATGAATAAATTACCATAATGTGATTTGATATATATATATATATATCTAGTTGATATATCTCATAACCATCATATGATACAATTTATAAACAAATATTATTTCATTTAGTCATACACACATAATAGAAGGATTATTCATAGTAATTACTATGTATTTATTTAAAACCTTTAGTTATTAAAATATTTTAATAGATAAATACTATATCATCCATGATGTAATAATTATAAAATATACACTTACAAAAAAGATTTATTAACACTTCAGGTGGATTTAAAAGGTTTTAAACCTAATTTTCTTTTATGGATTAAATTTTAGAATACATTGATCTTAAACGTTTATCAGTGTTATATCTCATGATGGAATCTTAGTAAGACTTTAGATCTCCTTCTTTAACAATTGAATCAGCTTCATTAGAAACTATAAATCTATATCTCTCTACTTATTAATGAAATATATCAAAACTTTATAGTTTTTATTTATATTTAATTGATTCATTTTCCACAACAATTTTTATTTCAAACTCATCCATCATATGAATAACACTGTCCTATTGTTATTGAACATAATCTTGTTCAAATTTTATCTCACCAATTATTTTGGAAATAATTTTCCTTCGCATAAAAACAATATGTCAAGATATTAACACTATTTTCTACAATGGATTATGTAAATAATAAACTAATGTTTCTTTAGGATAATATGAAATATATATTTATCAAATTTACGTGCATGTTTTTTTAGTCGGTATTTCTAAAAAATTCATCACAATCAAAAATATTCATGAAAGAAAAATTGGGATTCCTCCAATTACACATCTCATGTGGTTTGTTTCAATATCCTTTGCTAGAACACAATTGAGTGTAAATGAATTATTTTATAAAGAATAACCTAAAATGGAAATAGGAAGGTATAAATGAATCATCATTGATCAAATTATTTCTACCCAAATTTTATATTCTAATTTAAGATATTTTATTTAATTTTGGTATACCATTATGGGTGAGTTGTGATACTATATTTCAATTTTCAAGATATTTATGAATCTCTTAAATTACTTATTCTTATCCTCAACATGATCAAATTGTTTCAATACTTTTTCCAAGTAGATTTAATGCATAATTTTTGAATTATTTGAACATATGAAATGATTAATATTTTCACTTGATAAGATCCACATACCCATAGGAGAATATACATCAGTGTGTATAATTTATAATAAATCATTTTATTATTACCCTTTACCCTTAATGTGTAGAATACCCCAATGAGATCATGCAGACGCATTGGGGGGGGTCAATCAGTATGAACATGTTTTACTATATTATTTTCCATTTTAAATTATACTTTTAATATTCAAACATTTTTATTGGTTAATATATATGTATTATATTATAAAACCCCATCATGAAACACCACATGAAAAGTAGTAAATTATAAAGATATGTGACGCACTATAGTTTTAAAAGGTTCAATATTAATATGGGACAATCCTTGTTATGTTCATGTCTTGTCTAAGACACATATTTTATAACAAATCAATTGTATTTATTACAAAATATGAGAAGGTGTCATACAAAACTCAGTACTAACAAGGTTTGGAAAGGTATCATATTTCACATGTGGGATGTAATCATACCGGACCTAGTGTTTTCTATTGACAATATTCATCTTCTAAAAACTCCATAGTCTCATGTGGATACAATTATACTAAACCACTCAAGTACTTAATAATACAATATTTCACTATGTCAATAATAAAATATCTTTTTCCTCGACAACATTTCTTTAAATTACAATCTATCTTTTAATACCACAATGTACATGTTATCCTTGTTTTATTAGGAGTCATAAAATATGATCGTTATTCGTGATTGGGTTCATTAGCATTTCTCAGTAAATATTCTTTTTTTCATTAATATCCTCGATACACATAAACTGTGTAGGGAATCAAGAGTAATGACATTTATTAACTGTTTTCTACTTTTTCATTATTATTTCTATTACATTTTTTCTAACTTTGATGATAATTGGGTATATAGTAACAGTACATCACTATCCTACTCCTTCTTCCTTCTTCTTTATCCTTGATGCACAAGATCTAATCTCAGTATAATTTTTGACAAATTCCCTCTCTTCGATACAAAAGATGTTCCAAAAAATAAGAATCATTTTATTCACCAACAAACAACAATTTTAATAATTCTTATTCTATATTATATTCTCATATGCACATTTTTTATATTTTGAATAAATAAATCCTATAATTTTTATCATATTTATCTTTAAAAAATATACAAAATTATTCCTCAAATAACCATTATCTAATTTAAAATAGTCGATAATACCTTAACAAATTCCTATTACTTTAATCCTCTTAAATTATTTCAAATATTTAATTTGAAATACGTGATTTATCAAAAAAAATATCATCTTAATTTATTATTTTTCAATATTCAATATAATTCAATCAAAACCATGATGTTAAAGTTATTATTATACGAAAATTTGGAAATTATACTATAGTTATCCATTTTTATATTTTTTTTATAACTAATTATATGGAAGAATCCACCTTAAAGGATACACATTATTAATATTCATCATGGTTAATACTTGTTGAAAATATTCAAATTATATTAGAGTTGATACATTTTATATATCTCTATGATGGATGTCTCTTCCTTTTTTTATAGTAATTAAAACACTCATCCAGCTCTCCCCCTTGTTGAACAAATATTAATTCCCTTTAAAATTTTAAAAAATCAGAAAAATATGGGGATAATAAAGTATATATAGTTATGTACTCAAATAAATATGGATGATATTTAATTATCAAACCAAAAATAATTTTCCACTAAATTCATGTTTGAGGTGAACAAATCATGCTTAAACCTCTTTTGATTTTCCAAACTATATTATTATGTGGAAGAGGCCTTGTAACCCCATCTAGTAGGGAACATAAATTCTTATATTATTTCTCTATTTTATTATATACTTTAACTTATTCTATCCATATAATCATGAATTTTTTGGGACATGTTGATAATTATTCATATGTGGAAATCCCATTTTCACAATATTATTATTGGTAAGTGGAATCACTTTTTATTTATATTTGTTTCTAAAAAACTCATTCCCTTTAGGTGGTCATGCCATACATTTTTTAAGAGTTTTTCCGGTCTATTTTCACCATCCACATAATTTATAAATTGAATTCAATTTATTCTTCCTTGGTAACTTCTCCACATCTTATCTTGGGATAAATTCCACCAATAAATTCAAATTTACTTTTATTGTATTTATTATATTTATTAATTTATCATTATTCCTCCAAATATTATGTTCATAGAGTCTTTGAAAAGGGTTATTATGTGGTATATCCCCTTTAATGGATCACCCTTTATAATATTCTTAGGTGTTATTTGTGTTTTTATTCCTAATACCAAAGATCAAATGATATTTATTTATCCTTTATTTATTTCTATGTTTATGCCTCAGTCCATTGATATCCTGTGGTATATGTTTAGGTGATCCATTCCATCTCCCTTTATTATATAGTCCACCTTATTTTTAATTCTCATATAATTTTTCAATACATTTAACTATAATTTTAGTATATATATTTCTCCTAGTCTATGAACTTTTCCTCTCCTCAACATGATTATTATTAATGTATAATTTGACCACCTTGGTAATATTTATCTATAATCACTCTGAGTTGACATATTATTCAAAAATAAATTTCATGTGGTTCAAATTTTTCAAAACACAAATTGTATTCAATAATAATTTTTCATTTTATTTTATTTACAATCTATCTAAAATTTTCCATTTACTATTATTGGACTAAAAAATTATTCTTTAGTGTTTTATTTGTGGAATCAAAATTCCTACTAGTTATCCCAATTTCCCTTTATGTAGTGGTGGTTTTAATAACATCTTTATCAATCACTGTTTTCCTAGATTTTAATTTGTAACATGTACTTGAAAATGATATGACATTACTAAAATACTTTTTTCTCAGACAATGGTTATAATTTTCTATGATATTATAGTTGATAGATACATACATTATATCATGATATTATAAAAATTAATGTGTGTATTTTTTGATACAATACTCTAACCACAAACTAGCTTGACATATTTTCCTTCCATAGATGGTTGGGAAGTCTCATATTGTGTCTCCTGTAGATTAATCCTTATTAATTATAGATAAATTAATTTAATAATGAGGGTATTTTATCATCCTCAACTAATTTTAGGATTTCTTCTCATTTAGTGATCATATTTTAAATACAATAGTTATGATTTTCCCTACTTTCTTGTATATAATTTTCCATCTCCTTTACCCTATTTGATTTTACATATAATTTAGGATTATTAATATCATTATTACATTTGAAAATTTCTTCCAAATAATGCGTCCTATATCCACTAATTTTACATGACTCAAATTTCTCATCGATTGAATTTTTTCAAATATTCTATAGATGAGGTGTGTTTTTATTCGAATAATCAAACCATATATTCCATGGATTCTACATCTCTGGTAAGAATTATGCACTTTCTAAAATTTTTTACACGTGATTTTTTTTCATTAATTCAGTTTCCAATTCTAGCTATGATTTTTCATCCTATAAACCCCCCAAAAGTCAATTATATAGGTAAAAAATTCTACATGAACTTTCATATTATAATCCATAACATCAAAGTATAAGTATTCAATTAATTCAAGAAACACATACTCTTTAAATATTTAAATTTATTTTTTATATGAAACTTATAATTTAATAAATAAGATACCACTTTTTTTAACTTATATTAGTAGTTAAAAGTATTTTAATTTTAATGTTTTTATTATCTTATTTTATTTTTTATTCTACATGGTCTTTTTGGTTTTGTCTGAAACCTTCATGTTTTTACTCATAGTGATGAGAAATTTATTTCCTATTATATGTAAATTATTACCATATTAAAATTTTCACTACATATTTATATGGTAACAAAAATTGTGAAATAAAATATATATAATAATAGGGTACATTGATTAGCTAAGATACCCCATGAAATGTCTTATTTGGATTATGTAATCACACTGAGGTTGGGGGAGAGGGGTGAGAATTAGTGTGGAAATGTTTTATTAAATTATTTTAACTTTTTAATAAAACTCTTATGTTGTAAATTTTTTATCAATTATCATATATGTACATTGTTATGAATACCCAAAATTTAATACCACATTAAAAGTATTAAATTAATAAAGACATGACACATAGTATTTCTATGAGGTTTGATCTGAATGTGGGATTCTAATCATTATTTTGTTTGGTTCATAATTGAGGAAAATATAACCAATAAATTTTAGTGATTTAAAACCTTGATAAGGTGTCATACCTAACATAAAACATACAAATTATTGTAATGTATCATCATTTACCCATGAGAAGGTATCATCTCTAACACAATGTCATCTCGTGATAGTAGCTATCTCCGGACAGCTCCCCAGTCTCCCAAATGGTTTAGATTATATTATAAAGGATTCATATAGTCTTTAATGATCCTAAAAATTCATATCATGAATAATATATTTAGTATAATATATAATTTAATTTCATAAATAAAATATTCTTCTATAGTAACAGTTCTTCGCCTACTAAATGTCTTTTACTACAATATCTTGCACCATATCCTTATTATATCAAGTATCTTGATTTCCTAAAAAATTAGTATTAGAAGTATTGAAATTTCTCACTAATTATTATTATTATTATTATTTGTATTCAAGATCTTAAATTCATATAAAATGTTAAAGCTGGTGATAGTGTTAGTCCTTCTTGACACTCATCATCTTACATGTTCTGTTTCATCATTCTTCATTTCTATCTTTGATGAAAATAGGGTATATAGTAAAAGTACCTCACTATCCTAAAATTTATTCCTTATTTTTCTTCCTCAATATAAATTATATCATATTTCTTTACTTATCATCAAACTCTATCTCTTTGATACACAATATGATCAATAAGGAAATACTATCGGTTTCTTTACCAACTCTCAAAAATTTTACTTATTCTTATTCTCTATTATATTCCCAAAAATAATGTGATTATGATTTCACTATTTTCAATATATATATATATATATCATTATTTTTATCCTAATTCTGTTTTTTAAAACCCTATTGGTATTCTAAAAATCCCCTTCAACTCATTTAAATTTGGTATTAATATGACTTGTAATTATTCCATCTTTAATTTACATAAATGATGTCAAAAGTTCTATTTTAAACCCTGGATTTATTATATCAAGATCCTATAACTTTATCCTCATTCAATCCTACATTGGATTTGTCTAGAATCATGACTCAATCTCCAATATTACGATATTTATCACTTGAAGAACAATAAATCATTATCAAACCTAAATAACCATAAATATGAAATTATGATAATAGATAACCCTTAAATATCACTCCATGGATCATAGTAACTCTTATATATTCCCTTAAATACCATTATATATCATATTCATTATCCAGGTGACCCATAATATTTTTTTAGTCAACGGATGACGCATTTTTAAGATTTTATCAATCCTAAAGTATACATTTTACATTTGGATGAACTAAAACATATCATAGTGAATATTAGTTATTTATTTAATATTCTCAATATTTCCTTCATGATAAATTTAACATATTGATAAATTCACCTTTATTTATCAAATTATGGATTAGTACTTTATCAAATCCCCCTACTTTATGAGTACCCTAACATATCCCTATGTGATAATATGTATATATCAAGCAATATACCTTTACATATCATAATGTGACACAAGTACATTACTAATTCTCATATTCACATTTTGGATTACCCTTACATATCCAAATTAACATTAGTGGTACTATTATGTATTCACTAAAAGTATCATAACAACTCTTATGTACCTTATACAAATCTAGATGAATATTTTGTATATGAATTTTTTCCTTTGTAATTTACATATTTAACTCAAAATTTCCAAAAACCATCAAATAATTTCATATACTACTTAAAAATTCCATGAGAAAATCGAATCACTCCACTTTATATCCAAATAAATTAAATGAATTTAGGAATATATCAAACCTACTTAGAAATATTCATCACAATTACTAAATCATACTATAGAATATATACTCTACATGGTCATGTTAATAATTATATACCCCCTTAATTAATTTCTATACCCTAATCAAAATCTTTCCACAATTTATAGATCTTAATTAAGTACCAATTATTATGGTAAATATCTAATCATTTCCCTACTATTAAATTCTTACACAACTTTTCTATACAAGAATGTTAATATATATATGAATAAGCCTTATTGGTTAATAAAAAATATACTTAATAAATTTTTCATCGAACTGTAGACTGTAAATCATGAATTATAGTCAATATATCAAAATAATAAATAATAAATTTCAATTTATTTATTGCAATATGAACTCTATAATGATTAGATGTGTTATATTTTGCTTCCTCACACTCTAACCAGTGTCATTTTATTCAAACTTTCTAATAGTCACAATGGATGGAACATAGGTAAACTCCTTTTCCAATATCATAATAGATACTCATTAAAATTTAGAATAATACAAAACTTAAAATAAATATGATATATAAGAAATCAAATATGTATCTCACGTTTCATCTTCTTCATTTATTAGGATCTTCCTTCATCACCCAACACATATTGATATCCCTCTAACTCATGGATAACAAATACAATCACCCTAGACCATTAGGATATTCAATTTGTTTCATTTCAATAGATAAATAAGATTCATATACAGAAATTGATTCACAATCATTTGAATACAATAATCCATTATTTTGGATTCATTGGATATAGTTATTACTTATCTGGCCTAGGTGATAATGTCGGAGTTAAGTGAAACTCAAATCCTTATTGTTAACTGTATTTAAATTTTTATTATATATACAATTGTCAAGTTCGAATATATATAATCAATTTATCATGTTAATAGAACCACCAATTTTCATTTATAAAAATAGGGCAATATTTGATCTTTATTAAAAATGAAAATCCCAACATATAATGGAAATATAAATAAATAAAATTTCTATTTATTAGTGGTACATCATAATAGTATTCTATAAATATTATAAATCTATTATGAACGAGTATATTCACAATCCAAAAATATAATACAACAACTATTACTCTATTTCAAACTTATATTTCTACATCCCCTTTATTAACTTCCTATGTTCCTTGAATTTTTTTTATTATGTTGTTGAATAAAAAATATTTCTTTGATGTATTTTATGTTCTTTTATTTGATTGGAGAAAGAAATTGGTTTATATTTTCCATACTCTTTTTCTATGTGATCACTTCCACAATTTTAATAATGATTAATAAAAATCATTCATTACATGTTTATTCATTTTATATATACACTCTAATAAACTATCCTATGATATCATTTATCATACACACATTAACAAAATAATTAGCCTCATATGATTAAATAAATAAATAGAGACACAATCATGAGATGTGTACTATTGAAAAATTCATCGAGAGAATAATGAATCCACTGAGACCTTAAGGGAATTCCTAGAGCCTTATAATAACTCCAATTGTGACACCTATTAAAATTCATTTTTTTCATATGTTTTGATCTATGCTAGAAATAGCCTTGAATTACATCATAATAAACATATCTATCTTAATTCATGTTTACTCACTCATAAGTGATAGGAAATTGGTATGTAGGGTTATATTTAATTATATAAAATGTGGACACGTAGAACTGTACATATATTTAAGAAGGATAACCAATCAATATATGTCTATTATTGGGGACTTATCATGGAATTTTTTAACAATTCTAGGACTTTTATAAAATGATGAAAATGATCATCCTCATACATAGACTAAAATTCGATTTCATCGACATAGAACACCATGGACGTATCAAGATACTCACAGAAAACTATATTCAACAAATCCATAAAGACTGTAGGATTATTAATTAGTCCAAATTGAATAAAAAGGTTCCCATAATGGCCATAACTACTTCATAATATGGTTTTTTAAATTTAATATTATTTTATTATTAACTAGTGAAAACCAAATCAAAGATCAATCATAGAGAACCACTTGAACCCTTTCAACTATCCAAATAGATAATCAATTCTTGGCAATAGATACTTTTCTTTACCATAAATAATTTACTTTTTTTAATTAAAACATAGGTGAAGTGACCAATTATTTTTATTTTCAAATAGAATAGTAATTACCCTTTATCCTGAACCTTCTTAGACACGTTGGAAATCTGATACTCGGGTTGAAATTATCATGGCCTGAAAGGTGTTGTCGATCCCCATTGGTTGGCGACTAGAACTTAGCATCATTCAAGATGAATGTGGGAATGAATTACCCACATAAAAAGTTGAAGATAAATTCACATATTAGTATTATCAAATCTCCTCAAGGATACGGTACCAAAAACAAAAATAGTATATCAAGAACCCAAATAGTATATCCTAAAAGTACTCAGAAATTGGAAAGATAAAACTCAAATATCCCAAAGGAATCAACACTCTAAGCTCAAAGCTTCATGAACATCCTCCTCTACCAATAGGCACTTTCCCTTTACTCAAACCTGGAAGATGAAAATCTATAAACGCCTAAAAAAAATAGTATGATGTGAGCTAAAATCATTTTAGGGCCTCACCAAGTGTTCAATAATAAGATCTCATAATAATAAACATAATAATGCTTCAATTTTAAAAAAAATAAGAATGTAAGTATAATTTTTTAATTAAAACAAAAAATTCCTTTCATTACAAATGATTGAAATATTTCAACCAATATATTATGTAAACATTTCATATAAAATAGTTTATTGAAATCACTATGCATGGGTAATGTAGTTGCACAATCAATGGAATATATATCAAAGTAATCAAAATAACTACCATGTTCATATACCAAGTGGTACAATATTTTATAGTTATTTGATCCCCGTATTCTCATATCGGTGATCAAAGAATATATGTATGCACATATCACATGATCAAGTTGAATATGCCACTTTAATGTTACATTATGAATATGATCTACAAAAAAAATATTATTTTTGTTAGAGTTGTCATCATCAATACTTTTTTAGGGAATTACTATCCTAGCATGATTTTCAAAAATAACACTATAAATTCATGGGCTCTCATGTGATCAATCAATCAATCAATAAAGGGAAAATCATTTCAAATCAGTTAAAAATATAATTTCCCTACTTCCAGTTTCAATATTCCAATTTCATTTTAAAATCCAAAAAATAGGTTTTTTTTCATCATTTCATGACTTTTTAAAATAATGAAAATCATAAGTTCTTAACAAATAAATTTAATCAATTTTTCACAAAAATCAATTTACAAATCAATTCACCAATTTCAATCAATGTCCAACCACACCCCAATTCTCATGTCCATTTAAATTAGAGTCTTTTCCATGATTCCAAACCTAATAAATTTTAAACAAAAATTAACATCAAATTATTTTTTAAAAAATCATTTAAATGAAATATATAACATAAATATGTTCAATGTTAAATGTATTAGAAAATCCTAGATGAAACCAGCTACCTTTTTCATGGATATAATGTAACATAACTCCTACAATAGGATTTAAACCGATGCATGGATAAATAAGAGATCAATAAATCCAACATAGATCCATGACATAAAACAAAAGAGTTTAGATCTTGTGAACAAAAGATTATTTAACAAACTCTATAGAGAAAAGAAATATTGAATTTTTGGGAAGGAATAATAGGAGAATAACTTATCTGAGAGGGATCAAATGAGATTTCCCATGATTTTATCCTCCTAGAAAGCGGTTTAAATGAGCCAAAAGGGGTCCTAGAGAAAATACAAGACTTAGGAAATAAGGATATGAGGAGTTGGTGTTAGTTGGGAGGAAAAAATTAGGTTTATTAATTTTTAAATTAATATCCATAAATAAAAATTACCCTTCACACTATTATCTGAGAAAGGGTGCATGATTAGAGAAACTATACACCCCAACTATTCACCCCACTATAGGGTGCATAATTTTTCAAATCATGTGCGAACCATAAAACCCCCACTACATGGGGTTTTAAGGTTTATACTGGGTGGGTATATGGATTTTGAAATTTTTTCGCAAACTATGAACATCTCAACATTTTCCAAAATTTTTAATTTCCTATCCCAAAAAAAATACACAAACCCCTACCAATTAATGATAAAAATATAGGGTCGATGAGTACCTACAAAATAGTAATATGATGTCATACTTATTTAGGAATATCCAATTAATACATATATTCTAGGGATTTTTATTATATCATCTATGATTTTTTACAAATTAGACAGAAATGAATAATAAAGTATTACCATTAATGTGAATTACAATATATTGAATATCACCAAACCAATAAAACATCAATATATTTAAGAAAAAACACTAAAAATATCATACATTCACTAAATATGATCACCCATATATCTAATACCCTAATAACTAGTGTTTATTTTTTGTTTTTTTATATATAGGGCTTTGTTAGGGGATCCAAAAATATTATCCTATATAAGATATTAATACATAATAATACTTTCCTTATTAATTATATCTTAGAACAGTTGAGATTTATGAAGGATATTTTTAGTTATTTTGTGATGCCCATTCTCCATATTTTCTGAAATAGATCCATTATTATCACAATAGAGTTCAATCTGATGCATAATGCTTAGAACCACCCATAGAATGGTAGTAAACATATACATAGAAATAAACTCATTTCTTGTATTATATGTTTGATATATTCAAATTATATTAAGGAATTTACAAACATCAATTTCTTGGAAAATTTATAGCTTACTTATCTACCATTTAAGAAAAACAGAAATCTAAATAGAGATCTGAAGTCATTTTATCAATTTGGAAACTAGTATCAATGTAACTATTTATGATGAACACTTACTCACCACGAAATCCTAAAAATACATCAGTAGTTCTTTCTAATTACTTATAGAAACTATTAATTACTACCAAATGAAATTCACTGGGATTTGATTGAAATATATACATCATACTTAATACATAATATACACTAGTATGAGTACACAACAAGAAATTCATGACTGGTCTATTAATAAAATGATATAAAATCTTACCGACATGTTCTTTTTATTTAACCATTGAATTAAACCATGTATTTTAAATAATCTTACCCTGAAACAATTGTAATGAAACTATTTTATAGTTTTACATGTTAATCCTTTTTAACACTATTTTAAAAAAATTATCAAGATTCACATAGTTATTTATATCCATCTATATAGATATTCATACCAGAATTTTAAATTTATTCCCCAATATATTTGTTATTGAGAATAATTTTCCCATCTAATTTATGACATACTATAACACTAAAATTTCATTTTAAATGAGAATTAGGTCATACACATATAACAATTGATATAAAATTACTCTCATACTAACCATTTTATATAAACAAGGTTTCATATTATTTTCAAAAAAGAAAAAACCCCTTTTATAGTATTATCAAAATGAATGTTCCAACATCAAGATGTATGTTTTAACACCAAAATTGAATATTGTATCTTAAAAATAATTATGAAATTTCATGGATTTTCAAAACCTTGGGTTTGTATCATATATAAATCCTTGAATAAATTCCAATAATGTAAAGTGAAATCTATATCTAGATGATATATCTCAACTCGAATGGATCGAAGGCCTTCATTTTTATTGAATTGTGATAACCCCCCTTTCAAGGGATGAGGGAGAACCCTTAAAAGGCCCGTAAGATTATTGATTACATGGCCCATAGGCTTAAGAGACATTACATGACCTGAAGGTCATAGTGAATTCAACCAGACTATATCTACAAGGAACTGCCCCTCCCCTACATCTACATCATGATGGTAGCTCTCCACCTTCCCATTGCCTCTAGCTAAGCTTCCCATGCAAGCATAAGCCGGTCCCGATGGCATAGCTATACCCTCTCATTCATCCAAATCCATTGGTTCTGCTTTGGTTAGTGTTCCTGCTCTGAATCCCCACTAGGGCTCCACCTTTTTTTGTAAAGTCCTTCTGGTTAAAATGTATTTACCGCGAAGGCCTTGAAGTGGCATAAAGGCCTTAAGGGTGGCCCAAAATCCATACCGTTCCGAAGGCCTGGGTGGCCCGAAGGCCTGGGTGGCCCGAAGGCCTTAATGACTCCAATCTCAAACCGTTGTCCCGAAGTGAATAGTTCTAGTTGTTGTAGTACCAACCAGTGCCCACTACTATACCCAAATAGTGCCTGCTACAATACCAACTATAGTCCCTACACAGTGCCTACTATTGTACTGCTACAGTACACCTAGAAATATGCCTCCGCCTGGTTTTGAACATGGGTCTCATGGAATCACTTATGGATACCTCACCAACTAGGTTGAGGCTCAGGTGGAAGAATATATATCTCATAATCATGATATTATACAATTTATAAAATAATATGAATTGATTTAATAATATCCACTAAAGACAATGTATATTAATAATCATTACTACGTATTTATTTCAAACATTTATAAGTTAATAAATATTAATATATTGATACTCTACCATTCATATCAGTATTCTTATAATATACCCTCTTATACCCAATGATTTTTAACCCATTATGAGGATTTACAAGGTTCCAAACTTGATTAGTTTACATGGATTAAATTTATATTATATTTATTTTAAACATTTATGAGAGTTATATATCATGTTAGAATCTTGGTAATATGTTAGATTATATTCTTAAACCATTGAAGCACCTTCATTAGAATTAATAAATCTATATCTCTCATGTTCTTAATTAATTATATCAAACCTTTATAGTTTTTGTATATATGTAGTTGATTCATTTTCCATAAACGTTTTTGTTTCTAACTCATCCATAATATGAATATCATTTCACTATTGGTATTTAATGTAATCATGTACAAATTTACTCTCACTAATTATTTTGGAAATAAATTACCTTTGCACGATGGAAATATGTTTAGCTATAAACACTATTTTCCATAGTAGATTATGGAAATAATAAACCAATGTTTCTTTA
The DNA here is from genome assembly GCA_963277665.1 of Viscum album. Taxonomy (NCBI): domain Eukaryota; kingdom Viridiplantae; phylum Streptophyta; class Magnoliopsida; order Santalales; family Viscaceae; genus Viscum; species Viscum album. The sequence continues at coordinate 409,668,893 of OY728142.1, forward strand.
GGATAATATAAAATATATATTTATCAAAGTTAGATTCATGTTTTTTATGTAATATATATAAAAATTCATGACAATCATAAATATTCATGAAATAATAATTGGGATCCCTCCAATTTCCCAATACATGTTGTTTCATTTGAATATCCATTTATTGAACACAATTTAGTGTAAACTAATTAGTTTATAGATAATAACCTAAAAAAGAAATTGGAAGGTATAAGAGAATCATAATTGATTAAATTATGTCTACCTAAATTTTATATTCTAGTTGTAGATATTTTATTTAACTGTGGTATACTAGGAAGAGTGAGTTGTGATATGATATTATAATTTACAAGATATTTATACTGATCCTAACTCACATATTCTTAAATTTAATAAAATCAAAGTGTTTCAACACTTTTTCCATGTTTATTTTATAATATAATTTTTAATAATTTAAACATATAAAAATATTTATACTTGTACTAGATAAGATCCATATAGCCATACCTACTAAAGTCATCACTAAAGGAAATGTAGTGTCAAAAATCTCATTGGTTTGTGTTAATTTTTGGAGCACATGCATCATTATGTATAATTTATAACAAATAATTGTGTTATTACCCTTTAAACATAAAGGGTGTAATACCCAATGAGACCATGTAATCACACTAGGGGTTCAATCAATATGAAAAATATTTACTAAATTATTAACTATTTCAAATTACAATTTTAATAATCTAACACTTTTCTTGGTTGAAATATAAGGATTTTCTTATAAAAATACAACATGAAACACCACATGGAAAGTTATAAATTAGAATGGGATGTGGCACACTATAGTTTTTAATAGTTATATATTAATATAGGACAATACTTGTTATGTTTTTGTCGAGTCTATGAGATATATTTTATCACTAATTAGTTTTAGTGATTAAAAAAGGTGAGAAGTTATCATAAAAAACACAATACTTTCAAGGTGTGTAATGGTATCATCTTTCACATGTGAGAAGGTATCATACTTAACTAAATGTCATCTTTTAATATTATTAATATACTAAAAACTCCATATCACTTTTGGATAATATTATACTATGACACTCTAGTCATCAATACTCTAGGATTTCACAATGTCAATAATGAAATATCTTCTTCATTGACAAAAGTTATTTGAATTCCAATCTATCTTCTAATATAGTAATATAAATTATGACCTTACTTTATTAATATTACTAACATCCAAACCATATTTATTATTGGGATCATTGTCCTTTCTCACTAAATATTATTTTTTCTTTATTATCCTCAACACACATAACATGTGTAGGGAATCAATAGTGAGGAACATGATCAACACTTTTCTTCTTCGTCCGTATTAATTTTATTCCATTTTTTTTATCTTTTTTTGATAATTGGGTATTTAGTAATTGTACCTCATCAATAATGATCCTTATTAATTCTAATTCATCTTGATTCACAATATATTATCTAACTAGAATTTTTTACGAATAATCTCTCTTTGATACATATATTGTTGCAAAAAATATGTATAATTTTCTTTACCCAGTTATAGAAACTGTAATTCTTTTTCTATTATATTATATTATTAGAATAACCAACTTATTTTATATTTTTAACATTTAAATACCATAATTTTAATAATATTATCTTTACAAAATATAGAATATTGTTTATTAAACACCCATTATATCATTTAAACAAGTCAAAAATACTCCAATGAATTCCTCCAACATAAATCATCATAAATGATTTAAAATATTTTAGTTGAATCCAATATTTATCATTAAAAGATCATCTCAATTTACTAATATTAAATAATAAGTATAATTCTACCAAAATATTGATGGGAAAGTTATTATTATTCGTAAACTCAATAATTATTGTACTCCTATCAAGATTTTTATATTTTTTGGTAAATAATCATATGGAAAAAATACTAATTAAGGGATACAAACTATTAATATTCATCCTGGTTTATACTTATTGAAATAATTATGATAATATTAAAGTTTTTTCTTTTAATATATCATCATGATAGATGTATCATCCAATTGTATAGTAATTACAACACTCATCCAATTCTCCCCTAGTTGCATCACCTTTAATGCCCTTATTGTTTTAAAAAATCTGAAAAAACTATAGGGATAAGGGGGTATATATGGATCTTTAATAAGAGAAATATGGATGAGAATTAATTATTAAACCAAAAATTCATTTCCTATAAATTCAAGTTTGATGTGAACCCATCATTCCTACACCTATTTTTATTTTCCAAAAAATGTTCTTATTTCACAAATATGGTCCACCTTTACCTTAAACTATATTTTTATGTTGAAGAGGCGTTTTTACCTCATGTATTAGGGAAAATAAATTCTTTTTTTATTTCTCTATTTCCTTAGATAATTCAAACTATTATAGCATTATAATCATTTATTTACTTGGGACAAGTTGATATTCATTCTTATATAGAAATCCCATTTTCACAATAGTATTCTTGGAAAATGGAATAATTTTTTATTTTTATTTATTTCTAAATAACTCCTTATATTTAGGTATTCATTACCTATATTTCCAAGAGTTTCTATGGTCTATTTATATCATCCACATAAGATCACAATAGACATATATTTATCCTTCTTCAATAACATCTATACTTTTTATTTTGGGATCCATTACACAAAAAAGTCAAATTATTTTTGTTTGGATTGATTGTATTTATTAATTCATATTTCTTACACCAACATTGATGTTCATAGACTATTTGAAATGGACTATGATGTGGTATATCCTCTTTGTTGTATCATCCTTTACAATATTTATGGGTGTTCTTTGTTTTTATTTATTCTTAATCCCCATGATAGAATCATATTTTCCCCTTTTTTTCTTTTTATTTATCATTCTCAATACATTAATAACGTGTGTTATATGTTTATTTCATCCATACCTTCACCCTTAAATATTATATTTTTTTTGTAATTCTCATATAATTCCACAAGACATTAAAATATATTTTTTGTGAATATATTTATACTAATCTATAAACTTTTCATCTGCTCAACACGATTCTTATTAATGTAAAATTTGACCGTTGTTAAAACCAATCAATAATCACCATGAGTTAACATATTATTCATAAAATAAATTTCTATATGTTGAAATTTTCTATAACTCAAATATTGTCCAATAAATATTTTTTTATTTTATTTATTATCTAGGTAAATTTTTTCCCTAACTATTTTTGGACTAAACAACTATTATTTTCATATTTTTTGTGGAACCAGAACTTCTACTACTTCTCACATATTACATTTTTTAGTGGGGGGTTTTATAACATATTTATCTATCAATATTTTCCTATAACTATATTTGTAACATGTACTAGAAAAAGGAAATACATTACTAAAATAGTTTATCTAGGACAAAGGTTTCCATTTTCTATGAGATTATAATATATAGATACTTACATGATCTCAAGATCTTATAAAAATTGATCTACATAGTTAGGGATACAATACTCTTATCACAAAATATCATGATATCATTTTTTTTCATAGAAGCTTAGGAAGTCTCATATTTTGTATCCTCTGAATTAATCCATTTTAATTCTAGATAATGTTATTAATTTTGAGGGTATTTTATCATCCTCAACTAATTTTAAGAATTATTACCATTTATTGAAAATCTTTTCAATCTAATAGTTATGATTTTTTCTACTTTCTTGGAAGGAATTTTCTATCTCATTTACCCCTTTTATTTTACTATTAATTAATAATTATTAACATCAAGATTATCTTTGTGAATTTACTCCAAATAATGTATCTTCTATCCACTAATTTTAATTGATTAAAATTTCTAATTTATTATTATTTTTTAAATATTCCTTAGAAAATGTGTGTTTTTATATGAATAATCATAACATTTTCCCTTGGATTTTATTTCTTTAACAAGAATTTAGCACTTTCTAAACTTTTTTCCAATGACGATTTCCATTACATAAGATTACAAATCTAGCTATTATTTTTCATCCTATATCCACTGAAAAATATAGTTATGTTAGTTAAAAATACAATTGGAACGTTATTATTGTCATCCTTAACTTCAAATTAATGGACTTTAAATATTTCAATAGACTCATGCTATTCATAGATTGAAAATTATTTTTTATATTAAACTTATTAATATGTATAACAAAAAAATACCACATTTATTACCTTAAATTAGTTGTTTACCATATTTTAATTTTAACATTTTTATTAACTTAATTTATTTATTATTATATATATTCTATAATGTTTTGGATGAATCCTCAATGTTGTAACTTGTAACACCCAAACCTTAAAAGCCTAGTGTTGTTACATTATTTCATTACATTTTCATGATTACAAGGAATTCATATCCAAAAGGGCCAAATAGTTTTGTGGTTTTGGAAAACCAGATATATACGTAGGCTCAAAATAAAAAATTTAAATAAAAAACAACATATATGTTTTATTGGGAATATTTCCAACTCTACGTTTATCTTTGAAATTCATTCATAATACACCTCTTGTAATCATGGGGAAACTAAAACAAAAGAAAAGGGGTTATCCAAGATTCATAGTAAGGGTAAACAATACAGATGAATATATCATAAATAGGATGATTAGGCATGGTGAATAACAAAAAACACATGCCATTAAAAATAAGCTTGTACAAACTATAGAAGGAATAAGAGTAGAAATAAATAATTCCATAATAAATCATAATCATGGGTATTCTACTAGTCAAATAACCACATGAAAATTCAATTAATATCTTTATAATGATGTATTTCATAATTCAGGATATCATAACCATACCATTAAGGCCGTGTTCCAAGACCATAAATAATCATACTATCAAGGCCTCGTGTCAAGACCATAGTTTGTCTAATGAGACCTACTCATGCACCAAGGGGCTATTGAGGGCCCCACCAGGCACATGCTAAGTTAGAAAAATTCCTATTATGAATGGGTATCAACATAAACAACATGTATTTTAATATTGAAACTAATATACAAAATGTAAAAAACATCCCACAATCATTATACAAAATCACTAACCATTCAGAGTAATATGGGGAAAAGTTTCAAGATAGAACATTCGTAGTCAAAATAGTTATAAAACATTCATTAAAACACGTTTTATGATATAATAAGAGATAAAACTCAATGAATTACAAGATTAAACAATGTATTTTGACACAGATAAAGATACTTTTAAATGAGACCATTTAAAATCCATGAAGAAATATTCCTTAAACATTCCAAAGTGTCCCATACCACATAGAAACATTCAAATCACAATCCTTTATAATAACATGATATTAAAGAGAATATTGATATGATATAACAAAGAGAATTACATACAAAAAAATTAAGAAATAATTAGTGAACAAGGCATGTATCTCATAAAGGTTAATGTGTGATGAGAAAAATCCTTTTTTACTTTGGAAATAAGATTTATTTTGGAAAATCGTTTCTATTTGTCATGAAATCATATATTAAACATGTATATACCATAAAATAAAAGGGAGGTAAATTGAAATTATATTTGAGGCTTAAATAATATCTTATTTAAGTGAAATCAATTGAAAAGAGTTTTTAAAGAAACATTATAAATAAAATATTTTAGTGTTTTTTAATGAAAATGTTAAAAGATTTTAATGGGTAAAGGTATGTTTTCATTAATAAAACTAGAAGTGAACCAAAATAGATTTTTTATATTAAAATATGTGATTTTATAATGATAAATATGGCTTAAAACATATTATATATTGAACTTCAATATAGGTAAGAATTCGAGACGATCCTCGAATCGGGCTTCCATTTCCGAATAATTATATTTTTGAAATATATTTTAAGACATATAATTCTCCCAAAATTAAATAAGGATTATGATTTTTACTCATATATGTAACATTAAAACAAAATTTATTTGTAGTAAATATGGAAAAATACTAATTCATTGAGGTGAGTAGTTAAAAAGAGAAAACCGAATGAAATTAGAGGTTCGAGTAGAAAACACTTAAAACATTGTAATCAATTAAATCATATTCCCCAAAATTAATAATCATGAAATGATAAATTTATTATAATTAACATAAATATATTCATTATTTAAAACATCAATGAGAAGTATACATACACCATACACATGTTGTAGTAGTGAATACAAAATATCTCACAAAAATGGAAGTGAGATGAAGAAACCCTTACCTTAAGTCCAAAGTTGTTCTCCACTTGATCTTAATGAACTGAAAAATAAAATTTAGGTTCATTTTTAAATGTTAAAGAACCTGAAATTCATATAATATGTTATTTATAACCTTATTAAGTTCATTCATGGCCTTGTTCAGTGGTTAAGAGGTACAATTTCATTGTTCGGGTCCATTTGTTTCAAAATCAGTATACATATATACATGAATAGAGAATTGTGTAAAATGAGTATGGTTGTCCATATTTAAATTTATATATTTTTATTTAACATCCATATGGTTACATGTTTGTAAATTTCACTTTGTTGCTAAGAGTGAAGATGAATCATTATATAAATTATTTAATGATAACTGTTTGGTTTAATTAACTGTTTTTGAACACAAAGAACTCGTTTTTCTTTATAAATAAAAACCATGTCTCAAAGAGATTAGAGAAAAATATATGATACGTAATACATATATAATATTTTGGTACAACTATAATAATGGTTTCTTGACTAAAATTTAATATGTTAATAGACATTGAAAACCCGTCATCCATTAATGTGGTAAATTAGAAAATCTCAGATGGAGTTTTTTACTACTAGCATAAAAAAGGGTAACCGAGAGATGATAACAACATATTCCATCATAATAAATAAATTAAAGCACATTTAAGTAACTGGATTTTTCAAAACATTTTAGACGAGGAGAGGTGAGGACAGAAATGAAACAAAGGGACTTGAAAAGGAAGTAATAGAGTTGGAAACAGGAATTTACCTCTTAAATTAACTTCTATAAGAGCCTCTATAAGGGAGAGGATTTTGCCTTTTTTGATACCAAGGGATACTAGACTTGGGGGAGGATCCTGGGAGTATGTTCTTACTGAATTTAGTCGAGGAACAAGGCATGAGAGGTTTAAAGAGAATATGTAATGTGTCACGACCCGACCCTACCCGGGCTCGAGCCGCAACTACCCCAAGCCCGCCTCCAAAGGCCAGGGGCTGGTGACCAGCGCCGAAGGCACAACAACTCGGGGAGTCCTTTTCCTAAGTACCTGTACACACCCACACGCAGCACGCTCAATGAAAAAGTGCAGAGTAAAAAGAAAGAACATGCAGAGTAAAAAAGAACAACTGGTATATATAAACCACAAAGTGTATCGACCTCTACAAGTACAAAGTACAAACTGAAAAGAAAAGGGGAAAAACACGCGCCAAACCAAAAATTGCCACAACCCAGAAATAGGTAATCAAAAAGAAACAGCTGACGGGTCTGCCACCAGGAACCCGACCACGAGCACCGCACGCGGTCCAAGCTCCCAAGCTCCTATGCTTTATTGAAGTCACGCTCCACCTTTCCATCGTCTGTAAGGGAACACCATGTGCGGGCAAAGCCCAATTAGGGGTGAGTATAAAAATACTCAGTAGGATACCCCGAAGGCTCGGGGGACCAACAAAGGAGGTACCGAAGGGTGAGCAGTAGAGCAAACAGAGAAAAGTAGAGAAGTACAACTGAGGGTGCAGTAAGGAGTCCAGCTCAACCCAACAAGAGGAGAGAAGGTAGACTCATCCAGACACAAAGAGCTGGAAATGGTGAGATGATGAACTTTCCGTCGAGTCTTCGCTACCTATAGCAGGAGAGTAGACTCGTCCAACCATGAGAAGCTAGAAACGGAAAGCACGTGGCATACCCCGCGCGTCTTCGCCTCTCTTGGAAAGAGAGTATCCAAACCCAAGAAGTGGGTACTCGAACAAGGTATATACATATATATATGCTCTACAAGAATCCCGGACAAGCACGTAAGGGGATCTCCATCCCGTAGCTCAGCCCAAGAAAATGAGTAGCCCACAGTCCCAGAAGTAATCCCCATCATCGATGCCCAGCATCCAGCACGTCTCCCCCAAATCGCAAGCCAAGGGGATCAATCAATGCACTTCGACACTATCCGCTTTGGGCGGCACTGACTCTCCCTCAAGGGTTTTAGATCGTGTCACAAGAACGCGTCTCAGTGGGTAAAGTGCCCCTCATACTTGAGAGTTCTAGGGAAAGTTAAACCACACCTCGTCACTGCCCTGCAGTCGAGAGGTCTTCTCAAAGTCAAGCTCATCACAACACTGACTCGCAACCAGGGGTCCCGCTCTGGTAATCACGGAGGAAAGCCACAGGCTAGCCTAGTAAAAAGAACTGAGCATGGAATGCTAACATGTGTCCCACTGCCCAGCCCTGCTGGAGGGTAATTCATAACCAGATTTCAGGTGACCCACTGCCCAGCCCTGCTGGAGGGTAAACCCTAATACTTCACCAGGAGACCCACTACCCATACCTGTTGGAGGGTAAACCACAATAGGATATTGGGTGACCCACTGGCCAGCCCTGCTGGAGGGTAAAACATAACACATCCTCGGGCGACCCACTGCCCAGCCCCGCTAGATGGTAAACCATAACACATCATCAGGCGACCCACTGCCCAGCCCCGCTGGAGGGTAAACCATAACACATCATTAGGCGACCCATTGCCTAGCCCCGCTAGAGGGTAAACCTAGAAGAAGTCGACAGGTGACCCACTGCCCAGCCATGCTAGAGGGTAGACCTGGAACTTGATGACGGGTGACCCACTGCCCAGCCCCGCTGGAGGGTAGACCCTAGGAGGTCATCGGGTGACCCACTGCCCAGCCTCTGCTGGAGGGTAGCCCCTAATAGCGTCGGGTGACCCACTGCCCAGTCCCTGTTGGAGGTTAAACCCTATAAATCAGTGATCAACCCACTGCTCAGACCTGCTGGAGGGTAAACCCGAAGAAGTCGATGAGTAACCCACTACCCAGCCCCGCTGGAGTGTAAAACTCAGAACTGCTCTGGCCATCTCTACTGGAGGGTATAACACTGGCCACCCGAACGCGGAGTGGGTATCACGCAACCACCCATCTCCAGAACAACTCTCCCAAAATAGGTTCAGTGCCTGTTCCATCACGGGGTGCCACTAGCACCGCTACCGGCCAATCCATCGAGAACGAAACTAGGGGGAGACCACTCATCCCTACTGGTCGACAAACGAGCACCGAGCCTGGGGAAAAAATCCACCCTGCTGGTCAAAAAAACACACAGAGGGACCCTCTATGTCGTGAGAGGTCAAAGTAAGCAAAGAAGAACACGACACGCACATGGGGCCCACACGACGTGTGGCCCCACGTCAACCCCAACTGAGCGTGCAAACGTCTCAGGTACAAACCACACGTACCTCCAAGTGCTCCCGTATACTCTCAGAGTATACCATGTTCTAGCCCAAAGGCTATCGTGCACACGGAACCCAGCGTCAACGCGATGACGTGACGTAAAAATTATACCTCAAAAGCCCATACACGGACAACCACAACTTGTGAACCATTTGTATCAATATCCCAAGAGTGCGCGATCACATGCCAAGGGTCCGCTACAAACAAGGTAGGACGAACCACCACCTGAGCACCTCTCATGCTCCACATTCAATCAGATCGCGCAAGAGGCTCCGCACAAACAAACGGACAACACCGTTGTAATCCTCACGAAAAAACACATGAGATCGACAATTTACTCGCCTCCAACGGATATCCGACGGAAAAGTCCCCAACACCGCCTCACACCTGAATGGCGTCCCGTGATCCCGAGCCTCGACCCAGAAAACAGTTGGGCGCATCGCACCATTGTGATCCCCTCAGGAAAACACGTCAAAACCACTACTTGCATGAGTGAAATGAATATCCGGAGAAAAAGGTGCATCCCGGCGCACCGCACACGAGCGGTGCCACGTGGGACCAGCATCCCGGTCCCGAAACTCAACGAACGGACCACACCGTTGCGATCCTCTCGAAAAAGTACACGAAATTGACTATTCACTTGTCCAAAATGGTCACCTAGTGATAAATCTAGAAATCACCATCAAATCCCAAGACGGCCCTCGTGGTGCCCACACCATTGTGTGGAATTTGAGTGGGCGGATTGCTCCATTGAAATCCCCTCGAAAAAACATCTAGAAACGACTGCTCGCACGCCCCGAACGGACGTCCGATGGAAAAGTCATGAAACGCTGCGCGCAGCTCAAGAGACGGCCCGTGGGGCCCATGCCTCAACTCCGGCTTCAACGCCCGAAACCACCCTAGAAACCACCACCTCAGTGCCAGGGGCCCAACGCCACTGACGTCGCTCAAAACGGATGTCGGACGCGTTCACGCCGTCCAAAACAAGAATCTCGGGAAAAACGCTCGTCCACTTAAGGACGCATCGCGCCTCTGAGGACCCTCATTTCCGGAATTAAAAATTCCCAAAACCATCTCAAAAACATCACCTCGACGCCAGGAAGGCTCTGCCATAGACGACATTCAAAACGGACATCCATAGCGGAAAATACGGGTGTCCGAACACCGAGGGGGAAAGGACCTTGGGGCTGGATGGGCCTAGACCGGCCGGTTCGCCCGGTCGACCGGCTGTGGCTGGTCGCCGTGCGACGACCCGCACGATTCGGGTCATGCTTCCTCCACGGGGTAGCGCATCGCGACCCCGGTTCCCCGTCCTGCTCCAGTGAGAGCTGCCCCGCTCCGGCGCCCAGCAACCGGCCAGCGCCGCACGCCCTGCCTCGCCTGGACGCTCCGCCAATGCCTCGTCCTCGCCTAGCAGCTCCAACAGACACCCGCGGACGCCCCCGATGCCAAGAGCCCCACTGCCGCGTCGTCCGCCCTAGCCGCGCCGCCGCTCGAACCCGTCGGAAACCGAAAACCCGTCAACTTCGGCGGGCGATTGCGAATGCCTCCGAACTCCGATTTCGATTCCGTAAACGGCGATAGAAAGCTCATAAATTATTCTACGCATCCATGGGTTTTTTTATAAAATCCAACAACAGTTTGACGTATATTTATGGGTTCAAAGGATGTGCGGGAATTAAAAACGAAATACACACGATCCTACCTCTTGGGCTTCGACCGAAGCTTCGCCGCACGATCCGCCGCCTTGCCGGAGCTACCTCGCCGGTGCCGCCTCACTAGAGGTGGAGGAGGATAGGGAGAGGAGGGGCTGCCAGGGGGTTCAAGGGAGAAGGGGAGGGGTGTTTAAATAAAATTAATTAACAATTTATTTAATTTAAAACCCCCGAAAAGACCCATATCTGAAACTCTTGACGGGGTCGAGGTGAAGCCTCCCCTATGGTAAACACCACCACCCAAGCACAACGGCGGTCTCGGAATTTTAATCCAAGGCCCCGTTCAAATGTTATTAAACTTAGCGCCTGAGGCTGCCAAATTGCGAAAACGCCCCTGCGGCCATTTTTCACAGATGGCCCGCGCCTGCAAAACTTACACCCCTCCTAGGGTAAACGGCATGCACTGAACTCAACGGTGCTCTCGGTTTTCCAATCCGAGCCACCGTTCAAGAGATACTAGTGTTTCTCCATTAAACGAATAAAATAATATATTAATTTACCCGTTTAACCTTCCGGAAGCGAGCAAGAGGTCCAAACATCCCGCACCGACATTTTTTATGTCGTTCCTAGGGTAAAATCCCTATTCCGGACCCATACGTACACTCGGATCTCTGATCCAGAACTCCGATTAGGGGTTATCTCATTTATTTTGCATTTCCAGTGTGAACGCACTGAAAATTTAATTTCGGCCACTCCGGTGCTCGGAATCGCATTCCGTCTGAAGGTGCTTCTCTGGAATAATACCAAGAATATTCCAAAGTCTTTCACAGTAAAAATAGGGTTCTTATATCATTCCCTCCTTCAAGACTGTCATCCTCGAAAAGAAAAACTAGGGAGCAACACAGGGTACTAAGCCCACTCCTGGATTCCCCATACCCAGAAGAACCCACACACAGCTCTGCGTCACAGCACACAGACCAAAGGATTGATCTGTTCATGCTAGGTCGGCCATTGCCGACATTGTGCACCCACTCCAGACTTTGGGGTTAGGGCAAGGTGGTAGGGAACCTCTCCATCCCATTTCATAGTTTCAAACGGCCTGAAGGCTCTCGGGGGTAGCTCCCCTCGCTGAACGATCCTCTACGTCACACGCCACGACTGGAATCATCGCTCTCACCTGAAACAAGGCCCGGTGATTCCCTCCTTCAGAATATATATATGGTGAAACACCCAAGGATATCTGGTCACACAAGATTTCACAGCCGAGGCTCTCTTACACACTCAGAAGCGAAGGAGCCAACACCATCGACTAAAGGAAAAGGTCTCACGCCTTTTTCCATACCAACACAGGGTTACACCCGACGCCCTGCGTCACCTTGGTAACACCTCAAACAAGGAGCAGGGAGAAAAGCCTTTCACACGCAGAGCCTAACAATTCTACGGAAAAAAGTAGAAGAGTCACAAGGGGTACCTCTCACCATCCCATGCTCTGCAGGATCGTAGACATCCAAAGCTCGCAGATGTCCGTGGTCCCAACTGTCAGCTCCCAGAGCCTAACGTGGACCGCCTAGTGGTGATGGGGAGATCTCGTAAAGTCATCCCCCACTACCAGCTCCTCCCACTCCTCTGCTAGAACCACCACCCTGGGTACTACACCGATCGCGGTGCTACCTCTGTCGTCGTGGTGCGCCTGCTACCGGCCCGGAGCTCTCAGCAACTCAGGTCGGGTAGTCTCGCACCAAGTGACCTCGCCTGTCACAAGCATAGCACCGGAGCTCTCTGGGCTGCCCTGGTGCCCTCCGGCACAACTGTGGTGTACGACCACGGTCCGGGATCCACTCACGGAAAAGAATCCTCGGTTAAGGACCTGCGCCTTTTCGCCATAGTGGTATAAGACCACATCTCCGAAACCGGCAGTGGGAAGGCCACCTGCATCGAGGTCCTATCCTCCGGCGCATGCTAGCTACGGCAGACGTCCCAGCTCCGTCGCACCCACTGCCACTACCAACCTCAAAACATGACAAGAAGTAATCTGTCACCAGTGCATGCTCTAGCACCTCGACATATGTGGAAATGCCCAAGGGTACTATGACAGCACGAATCTCTTAGCGGAGACCCTGCTCAAACTTCTACGCTCGGAGGTTGTCGCCATGGACCAACTCTGGGTAAGAACGTGCACGGTCTGGAAAACTAGTTGTGTACTCGGCCACCGTCATCCCTCCCTGCTGAAACTGCAGAAGCTCCTGAATCCGAACGGAGCACAAGCATGAGGGAAAAAACTTGTCACAGAACAACAACCGAATGTCGCCCCACGAATGTGACATCTCCTCAAGAAACTGAGTCACCAGACTCCACCAACGCCACGCTGATCCAAGAAAAAGGATGGTTACCAAAGCCACTCTCTGATCTATCGACATCTTCACAAGCCTGAAAAGGAAAACCACTGCCTCATGCCAAATATATGCTGCCTGAGGGTCTGGCTCACCACTGGACCTCAGCGGTCTCTACCGATGGAACTCGCGGAGCGCGCTCAACCTGCACTCAAACTCAGCTTGCTCTGCTGAAACTGCATGCTGCTCAACAGGTGGGGGTGCTGCTACCGGCCCACCTGGAGAAAGGGGCTCGAATGATGGGTCCTAGACTGTGGCCTCATAGATCACAGGGTCGTCGACATGAACCAAAGCTGGTATCCTGGATGGCTCTCTTCATGGAGACATCCTGAATATTATCAAGGAGTGTCGCGGTCAGATGAGAATATATGTATATACCAACAACAACAACGATGGGGAGCTGAATCAAGAAGAACAGTCAAGAATCAGTCCTATGTGATGCATAAACAAATTTTCCATGCAACAAGTGTCTCACCATGCCGAGTCGACAAGCGGGTTATCAAGGTCCTGGTGAATGGATACATCAGCTGCCACACCATCACTGGACTCCCTGGCCTGAGAGCTGCTCTCGAGACACGTTGACACGGTTTCCCTAAATCCCAACCAATTCTTCTTTTAGGGATGTCCGCACAACGTCCCAAGGAACGAACCATCTCTGATACCACTTCTTCACGACCCGACCCTACCCGGGCTCGAGCCGAAACTACCCCAATCCCGCCTCCATAGGTCAGGGGTTGGCGACCAGCGCCGAAGGCACAACAACTCGGGGAGGCCTTTGCCTAAGTACCTGTACACACCCACACGTAGCAAACTCAATGAAAAAGTGCAGAGTAAAAAGAAAGAACAAGCAGAGTAAAAAGAACAACTGCTATATATAAACCACATAGTGCATCGACCTCTACAAGTACAAAATAAAAACTAAAATGAAAAGGGGCAAAACACACGCCCAACCGAAAATTGCCACAACCCGGCAATAGTTAAATGAAAAGAAACAGCTGACGGGTCTGCCACCTGGAACCCGGCCACGACCACCGCACGCGGTCCATGCTCCGAAGCTCCTATGCTCCACTGAAGTCACGCTCCACATGTCCGTCGTCTGCAAGGGCACACCAAGTGCGGGCAAAGCCCATGCAGGGGTGGGTATAAAAATACTCATTAGGATACCCCGAAGGCTCGAGGGAGCAACAAAAAAGGTACCGAAGGGTGAGCAGTAGAGTAAACAGAGAAAAGTAGAGAAGTACAACCGAGAGTGCAGTAAAGAGTCCAGCTCAACCCAACAAGAGGAGAGAAGGTAGACTCGACCAGACACAAGGAGTTGGAAACTGTGAGAAGATGAACTTTCCGTTGAGTCATCGCTACCTATAGCAGTAGAGTAGACTCCTCCAACCATGAGAAGCTAGACACGGAAAGCACGTGGCATACTCCGGGCGTCTTCGCCTCTCCATGATGGAGAGTATCCAAACCCAAGAAGTGGGTACTTGAACAAGGTATACACATATATATATATGCTCTACAAGAAGCCCGGACAAGCTCGTAAGGGGATCTCCATCCCGTAGCTCATCCCAATAAAATGAGTACCCAATAGTCCTAGATGTAAACCCCATCATCGATGCCTAGCGTCTCGCACGTCTGCCCCGAATCGGAAGCCAAGGGGATCAATAACTGCACTTCGACTCTATCCACTTTGGGCGGCACTGACTCGCCTGCAAGGTTTTAGATCGCATCACAAGAACGCGTCTCAGTGGGGAAAGTGCCCCTCGTACTTGAGTGTTCTAGGGAAAGTTAAACCACACCTCGTCACTGCCCTGTAGTAGAGAGGTCTCTTCAAAGTCGTGGTCATCACATCACTGACCCGCAACTAGGGGTCCCGCTCCGGTAATCACGGAGGAACGCCATAGGCTAGCCTAGTAAAAAGGACTGAGCCAGGAATGCTAACAGGTGTCCCACTGCCCAGCCCTACTATAGGGTAATTCATAACCAGATATCGGGTGACCCACTGCCCAGCCCTGCTGGAGGGTAAACCCTAATACATCATCAGGAAACCCACTGCCCAGCCCTGCTGGAGGGTAAACCATAATAGGATATCAGGTGACCCACTGCCCAGCCCTAATGGAGGGTAAACCATAACACATCCTCGGGTGACCCAATGTCGAGCCCCACTGGAGGGTAAACCATAACACATCATCAGGCGGCCCACTGCCTAGCCCTGCTGGAGGGTAAACCATAACACATCATCAGGCGACCCACTGCCCA
Source organism: Viscum album (assembly GCA_963277665.1). Classification (NCBI taxonomy): domain Eukaryota; kingdom Viridiplantae; phylum Streptophyta; class Magnoliopsida; order Santalales; family Viscaceae; genus Viscum; species Viscum album. The sequence goes on from OY728142.1 coordinate 409,684,641, forward strand.
GCCCCGCTGGAGGGTAAACCTGGAAGAAGTCGACAGGCGACCCACTGCCTAGCCGTGCTGGAGGGTAGACCTGGAACTAGACGACGTGAGACCCACTACCCAGCCCCGCTGGATGGTAGACCCTAATAGGTCGTCGGGTGACCCACTGCCCAACCTCTGCTGGAGGGTAGACCCTAATAGCGTCGGGTGACCCACTGCCCAGTCCCTGATGGAGGGTAAACCCTAGAAGTCAGTGAGCAACCCACTTCCCAGCCCTACTGGAGGGTAAACCCAAAGAAGTCGATGAGTAAACCACTGCCCAGCCCCGCTGGAGGGTAAAACTCAGAACTGCTCTGGCCATCTCTACTGGAGGGTATAACATTGGCCACCCGAACGTGGAGTGGGTATCATGAAACCACCCAGCTCCAGAACAACTCTCCCAAAAGAGGTTCAGCGCATGTTCCATCACGGGGTGCCACTAGCACCGCTACCGGCCAATCCATCGAGAACGAAACCAGGAAGAGACCACTCAACCCTGCTGGTCAACAAACGAGCACCAAGCCCGGGGAAAACTCCACCATGCTGGTCAAACAAACACACAGAGGGACCCTATACGTCGTGAGAGGTCAAAGAATGCAAAGAAGAATATGACACACACATGGGGCCCACACGACTTGTGTCCCCACGTCAACCCCAACTGAGGGCGCAAACGTCTCAGGTACAAACAATACGTACCTCCAAGTGCTCCCATATACTCCCAGAGTATACCACGTTCCAGCCCAAAGGCTATCATGCACATGGAACCCAATGTCAACGCGATGGTGTGACGTAAAAATTATACCTAAAAGGCCTAGACACGACCAACCACAACTTGTGAACCATTTGTATCACTCTCCCAAGAGTGTGCGATCACACGCCAAGGGTCTACTACAAATAATGTAGGACGAACTGCCACCAGAGCACCTCTCATGCTCCACATTCAATAAGATCACGCAAGAGGCTCTGCACAAACAAATGGACCACACCGTTGTAATCCTCGTGAAAAAACACACGAGATTGACTATTTACTCACCTCCAACGGATATCTGACGGAAAATTCGCCAACACCACCTCACGCCCGAACGGCGTCCCGTGATCCCGAGCCTCGGCCCCAAAAACAGTCGGGCGCATTGCACCATTGCGATCCCCTCGGGAAAGCAGATCAAAAGCACTACTCGCATGAGTGCAATGAATATCCGGAGAAAAAGGTGCATCCCGGCACACCACACACGAGCGTTGCCACATGGGACCCGCATACCGATCCCGAAACTCATCGAACGGATCACACCGTTGCGATCCTCTCGAAAAAGTACACAAAATGGACTATTCACTTGTCCAAAACGGTCACCTGGTGATAAAGCTGGAAATCACCGTCAACTCCCGAGACGGCCCTCGCGGGGCCCACACCATTGTGCGGAATTGGAGTGGATAGATTGCACCATTGCAATACCCTCGGAAAAACATCCAGAAACGACTGCTCGGACGCCCCGAACGGATGACTGATGGAAAAGTCATCAAATGCTACACGCTGCTCAAGAGACGGCCCGTGGGGCCCACGCCTCAACTCCGACTTCAACAACCTAAACTTCCCTGGAAACCTCCGCCTCAGTGCCAGGGCCCCAACACCGCTAACGGCGCTCAAAACGGACGTCGGACGCGTCCACGCCATCCAAAACATGAATCTCCGAAAAAACGCTCGTCCACTTAAGGACGCGTCGCGCCTCCGAGGCCCCTCGTTTCAAGAATTAAAAATTCCTGAAACCATCTCAAAAACATCACCTCAACGCCAGGAAGGGTCTGCCGCAGATGACATTCAAAACGGACACCCGTAGCAGAAAATACGGGTGTCCGAACACCGAGGGGGAAGGCCCTTGGGGCTGGACCGGCCTAGACCGGCCGATCCGCCCGGCCGACCGGCTTCAGCTGGTCGCCGTGCGACAACCCCCACGACGCGGGTCGTGCTTCCTCCGTGGGGTCGCGCGCCGCGACCCCGGTTCCCCGTCGCACTCCGGTGAGAGCTGCCCCACGCCGACGCCCAGCAACCGGCCCGCGCCGCACGCCCTGCCTCGCCGGGACACTCCGCCAGCGCCCCAGCCTTGCCTGGAAGCTCCACCAGACACCCGCAGATGCCCCTGACGCCAAGCGCCCCGTTGGCGCGTCGTCCGCCCTAGCCGCGTCGCCGCTCGAACCCGCCGAAAATCGAAAACCCGCCAACTTCGGTGGGCAATTGCGAACGCCTCCGAACTCCGATTTTGATTCCGTAAACAGCGATAGAAAGCTCATAAATTATACTACGCATCATTGGGTTTTGTTCAAAAATCCAACAGCAGTTCGATGTATGTTTATGGTTCAAATGATGTGCAGGAATTAAAAATGAAATACGCACGATCCTACCTCTTGGTCTTCGCCCGAAGCTTCGCCGCACGATCCGCTGCCTTGCCGGAGCTACCTCGCCGGAGCCGCCTCTCCGAAGGTGGAGGAGGAGAGGGAGAGGATGGGCTGCCAGGGGGTTCAAGGGAGAAGGGGAGGGTGTTTAAATAAAATTAATTAACAATTTCATTACTTTAAAATCCCTAGAAAGACCCGCATCCGAAACTCCTGATGGGGTCGAGGTTAAGACTCCCCTAGGGTAAACACCACCACCTGAGCACAAAGGCGGTCTCAGAATTTTAATCCGAGGACCCGTTCAAAAGTTATTAAACTTAGCACCCGAGGTCGCCAAATTACGAAAACGCCCTTGGGGCCATTTTTTATAGACGACCCGCGCCTTCAAAACGTACACACCTCCTAGGGTAAACGGCACGCTCCGAACTCAACGGCGCTCTCAGTTTTCCAATCCGAGCCACCGTTCAAGAGATACTAGCGTTTCGCCATTAAACAAATAAATTAATTTATTAATTTATCCCTTCAACATTCTGGAAGCGAGCGAGGGGTCCAAACACCCCGCGATGACATGTTTTATGTCGTTCCTTGGGTAAAAGCCCCATTCCGGACCCATCCGTACACTCGGATCTCTATTCCGGAACTCAGTTTAGGAGTTATCTCATTTATTTAGCGTTTCCAGTTTGAACGCACTGAAA